>OX376372.1:202240889-202840889 GCA_947369275.1 Nemotelus nigrinus | reverse complement strand
CCTTCAGACTCGCGACATAAAATTTCAAGGTTTCTACAACCAACGACTGTTCGAAAGCTATTCAAGCTTATATGCAAGCATATTCATGCAAATTTTCAAGCTTTATGTAGTATATAAATTTTTCGTACTTACCGTTACGATGTATTTAGCTCGAAAATGATATGCTCCGTAAAATCCAAATATAACAAAAATTATATGAAAAAAATTCGCTATAATTGGAGCCCACATATACCCCAGGAAATCGAAAACTTGTCTTTCGACAATTGTAATCTGTAAATAGATACAACAGTTAGAAAATCAATTTCAATTAATAGATTGGCGCGTAGGCTAAATACGAGGGCAAAAAAAACAGAAAAATAAACGGTAAACATCGAAAGTATCTATGTAATTTAGTTTTATTTTTGGAAAATTCATGCTGTTTTCAATCGATTCAATGAGAAACCAGCAGCTTTCCTAATTAGGGAAGCTAGATTTTTTTTTTTTTAATTAAACTAGTTCAATCGCACGAACTATGTTTGCGTTCGGTTAATTGAAAATAGTATATATGGTATGACGAAACTGTGAAAGTGATTATTTATCAAGCTGGATTAAAGTTGACTTTTGGTTTTGAACTGTAGGTTCCCATTCGGCTGTCGGAACAATAAATTACGAAAACATATGATAAGTGCTAATGGAGAAGTTGAAATGATTGCGCTGAGTCTGACAGTTGACTTTCGATTATGCAAATCCATCAATTTACCATTTAATTAACTGTGGAAGTGTGTGGGATGAAGCCATATGTTTGGGTCAGAGTTAAAATTAGTTCATAGTTTCATGATTATCATGAAAATTTGGAATTTTATTTCCTTTTCTCTTACTACTACTGTAGCATTGAATTGTGATTGAAAGATGATGTGGGAGTACGGTTATGAATGAGAAAATGTAAAATTCATAATTTTCGATTTGCATTTCATATTTGATTCGAAGTCACATCAGTAATACTACTACCATATGTATACGGTTTTTTCACGTAGTGTTTGCACCTATTCAATATAACTTAAATAGAAATTAATTAAAAATAATTTGTATTTATAAAACACTCCTCATTTCACCGGACTACAAATGGCACACTTTCTACCGACAAAACACAGCCTTCGGATTTTAATTCAAATCTAATGCATTCGCACCAGTAAAAGAGCATGTATGAGCACCGAGTACTATTACTCATAAATGCATAAATGTACATATCTTGAACTTATGAGATATTTGCATTTTAAATTGAATTGAAATGCTTTACAGTTTTACTGTTGTACTAGTTGCATTCGTCTAGTTATAGCTTGACGAGAGTTTGTTGCGTGATATTATTGAAAACACGTCATGTGTAGTAGAAGACCATTTGAATGTGGAGCACGTATTGTGCTAAATAGTTTTAGCATAAAAATTGTAGTAAGAGATGCGTGAGCTATTTCAATGAGAGAAAAGTTGAAAAAATTCAATTTCGCATTTCTGTACAAATTTAATAAGAAAATAATACTTTTATTAATTGCAATTAGAGTTGTCGGCTATTGTCTGTGATTTGAGTTTCGATTGGTACAAAATTTCTGTTGTTTTTAAAATAATATAAAAGTATGTTTTCTATGTTGCCTACTCGTGGTACATCCTGGGTAGCACCAAATTAAATAGACTCTCTCAAGACTGCTTCGGATTTCTTTTACCCGCCATTTTAATCTGTTACGCTTCGTATGGTGGGTTTCCAGATCTAGTCGTTTCTTGCGAGGTACAGACGGTCATATCTGTCCCGTTAAAGCTCTAGCAGGCCTCAAAAAACGTTCCCAGTCTGGTCGCTATGATTTTGGTAGTATAGGTTCAGTTGATGCGGACCCCTGATTAGCCACGACCTGACTCTGAGTACATATTGTCATAAAGGCTTGTGTTTAGGCATCGGATGGCCTTCGTATTAACATAGATAACCATGGGGTTATTAAAGTAACTAATTACTTGGACTGTGATAGCGACTCTTTGAATGAAAAAAATCCACTGGCATAAAATCCACCATAGCCTCTACTGTCGAGGGAGGGGGACTAAGGCGGAATTGCCGTCGGGCGCAGCTGAATCCGTGCGAAGTGGAGTTATAGCCCCGTGGACTGACTGCGGAACCGTGGACAAAGCTATTGAATATGCTGGCGATTATGGAGATAAGACAAATGAGTCAATTCCATTGGCTCCCAATACCCTTTCAAACACTGCTTCAAATCATCCCGGTGCTTAGGCCAGCAAGCCTGGTCCTGGAAAGCTCGTTTGTGGTCAGAGTGGCGTGAAAATTAAGGTGAATGAGCCGACCCGATCGTCAAATAGTGCTACCTTCAGTACCGCTCCCTCTTCAGGCTTTCACCGTCCGTCAAATCATCTTAAGCTTACAGAATTACAAAGTCACTCTTCAAAATTCTGAGGAAGCTATAAAAAAACACCTTCAAGGGACAACGTAGTTTGTTAGGCAGCACGCACTCTTTCGTAAGACTGCATTGGAGACTGGCCAAATTGAAAATAGATGGGAGGCCGTCTTTATCTTAAATGACAAGGCGGCATCGCTTTTAGAGGCCTAGAAAGCATGAATAAGTACGGGGTCGAGAAATCGTCCTTTGTGTATTTGTAGAAGTAACAAGGTTAAAAGTTCTGGATCAGAGGATCCTGGAACAGTCAAACAATCTGAAGTAGAAGACTCTGATGAAAGAGCAGTCATCCGGTTAGGACCTATACAGGGACTCCATATTTTAGTGAGCATCAGATATGGAATCCTTCTCCACTGACGGGGTCAGTGTTAGTACTTTCTTTAATTGGGATGACTGTCTAGACCTCCAGAATCTGGAAACAAAAGTCCGAGGAGTACCCAAACTTGACTCTGATTGTTTATAGTGGGAGTACTGTAAATCAACTTCTCCCATTCTAAAGCAGCAACAGCTTCAGACCAGTCTAAGATAGGGGAGGCTTTAATATTAACTTAAGAGCCATGTGTTGCAAAAAACCTGGTTTATTGGTTAGGCACCATTGGATACAAACTAACTACACCCGACAGTGTGAAGAATCCATGAGCCTGCATTATTCCCAAGAATATTAGTATCGTCCTTGTTCTTCACAATTTTTGTGACAATAACTGGCCGTAGCAGCAATAATCGATCAGAAAACAGGCTCGTCTATTTGTTTGTTGCTACATGGCATCCGGCTATGGTGCTTCCTGTGAAATCTTCAAGGATGTAGCGGCTGGAGCCAATAGCACCTGTGTGCGTTTTATTCTAAATTATGACTCAAATGCTCATTACAAATGGTCGTGTAGAATCACTCTCTGAATTTATTTTCGCGTGCAACCTGTCCATCAAAAATATGAGCAACGAAACGACCTTCCACATCTTAGATCTGAGGGAGCTTTTATGACGTCTTAGTCATAGGGTAGCATACACACCTCCTAAATAAATGGAAAGTCATCTGGGCGTGTTCGTTTTCTGATAACATGTGCATACTCTTTATTCTAGGCGGCCGAAGTACTGCTAAGCAAGCAGCCTTTATTAATAGGAAATGGACAGATTGGACGAAGTTCCAATTGATGGTTCAGTCAATATTCACAGGCACTTTGTCCGGTGAGCATCGAATGTTACCAGGATCTGCATCAATCTCCGGGCCATACTGCCGTTCTTCCAACTGATGTCCAATAGTCTATGGAGATAATGCTACCATGGCTGAAGGAGATATATATGTATGTGCTTGCGCTCTTCTTATGATTCCGCCTGCTGATGGGAAACAAGAGTTGTGTTTACCCTAAGAACTTTCGTGCTTACAAGGACTCAGAACTATCGTGTGAACCTAAGGGCTATCGTCCGAGATACCTTGGCTCGTTTCGCTAAAGATTCTGAAAAGGATCATTGGTTATTATATCAAAAAGTCTATTGATTTTTTGTTATTATAAACAGGATACTGTTAATCTAAACAGGAACCAAAGGAAAGCAAATTAAAAAATCTCTCGATTATAAGGATTATAAGCCTGCGACCTTCGTAGACATTGGGGATGTTTCTTACGGCATTAAGTCTAATGCGATTGTGTGAGCACTCGTAGGACTGGATGTTGAAATGCGGTTGATAGCTCTTATTGAACAGCTCCTCAAGAAAAGAGTGGTATCTTTTTGAGTGGTATCTGTTGTGCAATAATACGGTAAACACTCTTTTGAGGAGGATGAACCATGCTGACTTCAAATTGGTTGCTTATGTTGGCAACATAGCCATAGCAGTGTCAGAAAAGTTTTTATCTACACTTTCGAAGAAATTAAGCCACTCTTTTGATATACTTTCACGTTACAGCACGGAATACGTCTTAAATGTGATCTCAGCATGTTATCACTATCGACTCAAAGTTACTATGGAAGGAAAATATAGGAAAAACGAACGCGGATAGCTGACGGTGCACTTTACTGCTGCAAAAGAGCCATAGGAAAGACTTGAGGTTTACATCCTTACGTGGCTTTATACCGCTGTGGTTGAGACTATACGATCAACGTTTTGATAGTAAAGGCAGCATTTTTGTAGCAGGCTGACTACTAACTGATGCTTTAAAAAATCAAAGGTTGGGTGGCTTTCTGTATCGCCCCTACTAATGTACTTTTTATGCTGCTGCACTGATTTTCTACCAATCTATTAATCTTACAGCAAGCCAATCTTGTTACTCTGCGACTTCATTGCATTTCGACATTGGCTAGAACTAAGTACGGCCATGCTAAAACTTTATCTGAGGCACTCTACTGGACTTAAAAATTTAAAGCTGGTACATATAAGAATGAATATCATTTTGATGTCAGCCTCCAGACTGGGCTTATCCATGTGTATAACGATGGCTGAAAACTGGACATTAAAGTTGATAGCGGTATATACTCAAATGAGCTCAACCTGAGGCTGGGCTTTTGTTATTGTATGGAGGCTTTGAGGTAGAGGTTGTGGTTAGTTTTCAGACAATAAAATATTCGGAGTCAATGTGGGTATTTGTTTTTGTATAGTATCCATGTTTCTCGCTGAATGCCTTGCATCTCTTCAGATGTTGAGATATCGACAGTGCAATTGATTTCAGTGCCTGGATATAGGGGTATTCGGGGCAACTGTGTGGCTGACACACTGGCAAGACTTGGAACCTTACAGTTTAGGCTCTCTTGCAGTTTATTAAAGAAACTAGAGGGCTTTTTCATTCAAGTGGTTGAGGCAAAGTGATATCCGTGGTATAAAAACGGGCCTCTATTTGGTCTATGTGTGCCATCAGTTGAATTTCTCCGATTGACAGCCACTTGACCTATTTACCTAATTCGGCCCTGTTGTGATTATTCGTTGTATATGCTTTCGGGTTTTGGTATTCAATAAGCAATCGTCGGAATCTAGTGACGCACAAGGGCAATTTAAGCACAAACTTGTCCCTTTGAGTAGTCGAATTTCACAAGCTCTCTAATAAAAGCCAAGCTGGAATACACAATCAACTTTAACTTTCTCAAGGCAAGGGGTAGCGAATTAAGAATTGTAAGGCGAGATTCATATGGTGAAAAGCTGCTGAAACCATGAGGGGAAAAGAGTTCTCTCAGCGAAAAGGAAACTTCTTTTGAACGGAGTCAAATCCTTGGCTGTGAAGCATGATTCACGCACATTAAATAAGTGCACGCATCTTAAATAAGTGAAATATATAAAGATTTGGTAATACATAGATTCTGAAACTCTTTGGCTCATCATTTAAAAAAAAACAAAGCTGTTTACTTGCTCGGGAAAGCACTTCCATTCAACACAACATCGAGGTCTAATATGTTGTCAGCCCTCAATTTAGACTGTACGAAAAATATCCGAGTGCACAAATGTCCGAGGATCTAAGCGCATAGCACTTAACAAAATTAAGAAGGAGCTTATTCACGTAGCACCAATGGCCTAGAGAGTTGAGTTTTGACTGAAAAAAGTAGGCGTCAGATGGTAGCATGATCAAATGATAAACTTAGAAGTCCTCCGCATAGAGTGAATGGGGAATGTCAGATAAAACCTCTGAAAGGTCTGATATGAGAATATTGAAAAGAAGAGGGCAAAGATGACTTTCTTGAGGTACACCAGAATTGACACGGATTTGTTTTTAGAAATAAGTCCTTGGAATTGCACATATGGTGGGCGATTGTATCGGGAAGAGCTAAGCCACTTTAATAGAGATCCTCCAATCCTAAACTACTGCAAATTGGGGATCAAAATGGTGTGATGCGAAAGCTTTGCTAAAGTCTGTATAGACTGCATCCATTTGATCGCCACACCCAAGATATCGGTAGCAACCACTATATAATTAATAGTGATTGAACAACCTTTCCCAAATCCATGATATTGCTCGTTCAATCGGATATCGACCAGAGAAGAGAATTTGTCATAAATGATTTTATCGAATAGTTTGAGAAATGAAGATAGAATGACGATGCCTCTATAATTTTCAATTGAACGTCTATAGCCGCAATTTTAAAGTGGTGGATGTAAGAAGATTACAAATACGATGGATAAAGCGCAGAGGAGAGAGAATTATTAGCAGGAAATATATTTAACGCTCTGACAAAAACATACGTACAGTAAATGAAAATGGACCACGTTTTTTAGCCCCATGCGACATTAAGCACCTAAAAGCTAGCTTCTAGCCACTAGCTTCTTATGAAGTCATTGGAGCATTACGAAATTTACACCACACATAGATGGACAGAATGGGCATTTCCGAATTCACGTCTTCGTCCTCATTTTCAGCTTGTTATGACAGATTGTTACATCAGCAGAGTAGCTGAGCTTTTCTAACAGTTTGAAGCAGACCAAGACGAGGTGTCTGAAATCTATGGCTTTGCTTCGTAACATTGCCCCAGAATACCATCAAGCCATAGAAAAGTCAAACCAGAACGTGACTTCGTCAATTGTTGAACAGGAGAGCAATAACAACGCGTAGATAATTGAATTTGGACAGGCTCGACTTGATCTGACATCACATTCTGTTAAAACAAGCTGAAGGCGAAGGCGAAGACGTCAATTCGGAAAGGTTCAATGTATAGGCTTTTGTGGTAGGTTAATGTCCAGGTAATCCTGTACCCGTGGCAGGTACGTTAAAAGAAATTCTTCACATCAGAAGATATTTAAAATATTTTTGCTCTTTAGGAAAAAATTTAAAAAAACTGATAAATGTTATACGTCCGTTCGTGCGAGAACGGAAACCCTTCTACAAACTATCTATTTTTTAACACCCGAAATTTTTTTTTCGTAAGAACTCACGATCCAATTATTGGATCTAATTGAAATGCACAGAATCTAACAGGGTTTGGTAGAAGTTTAATGAATATGCTGGCAAATCTGTGGCTGTAGTATCATCCTGAAATAATTCCCAACAAAATAAAAATATTTTTATACTAGCTAGATTGACTGACTGTACAACATCATTCGATCGATGATTAAAATTAAGCTCTGCTTATGTGAAAAAAGTTTTATTTTGAAATAAAACAGTGGCGACGGACGTCCAACAACGACCTCTTGCATAGTTCACTTAGAAATTTTTTTTTTTATTCAATTTCAAAATTCGGTTTTTCTGGTTCTACTGTTTGTGTTAAATTATGTACGTACCTAAATCTAGCCAATCTTCAACTTGATGCCAAATAAATGTTTATAGGTTTAATTTATCTCTATTTCGAGTGATTACTCTTCTACAGATTAAATATATTAATCCCACTTCAATACATAGTTACGATAAACCGAAAATCTATTCCACTAAGAATAGTAAAATTCCTCATTCTCCATGGACGAATTTCGATTCTTGGATATCGTCTAGCTTTCAGATTCCAAATCATTCACTATTGACAGCACCATTATTCGTTTCGCAGTCATTATCGTAAAAATAATATTTACTTTATTACATCTGAAGCCACCAATCGTACTAAAAACCGACGGATTAGAGTCTGTTCTGAATCGTCGTTATTTTGAAATGATGTTTCGCAAATAAACTTTGTAGTAATGATCCGTCGTCGTGATTTTTTCGAGCAAAGTACGCACTTCTGAAATCATCTTATGTGCTTGTTGTATCTATTTTAAAATGCTCGTCGGCGTCGTCGTCAGTCACAGTTCCTCATCCAGCTAGTTGCTGCTGCTGCTATTCAGTAGTGGTTTCAATTTGCGTCCACTTTATTCGACGATTGTGATATAGGCGAAATACCAAAGGCAACTCTATCAAGTCAAGAGATGAATCATGACTAGGTATACATCATCCATGCTTTAGTTTTACTTATTTTCTTTTCTTTTTTTTTTTTACAATTTTTGCTTAATTGAATGGTTTCACTGGCGGTAAATGTGCAGCACGGCGGCACGACTATGTTTTGGGACGGGAGCCAAGTGTAATGATGATTAAGAGCCATGCGTGCATGATACACACACTTCAGGGCGATGTACGATGATTTGATTTATATAAGGTAGGGAGAAAGTGTTTTGATATTGTTGAAATGTTGATTTATTTTTATTGGAAAAATCTTGACAATCTTTACAAAATGCTGGATGCTGTAAGTAGGTTCAATCAATAATAAAACCTGAGTTATTGTACTGTATATGCGAGCATTTACGATGACCAATGAAGTTAGATACATATAAATAAATTGAAAATTATGATCGGAAATGTTTCAGAATAAAAAGATCCTAGCGCATCAGAACCGCTAAAAACACTAATGTTCGAAGACCAGTAGAGGATTTGTGCAAATTTTGAGTGTGTATCCTACCACCACTTACTTTTCGTATTTAAAGCTAATACACCCTAATTTCGAATTTCGTATTAATCCGATGACTGCATTGGAAGTTATAGGAATGCAAAGAAATTTAGGGTTACCATTCGCAAAAGTTTTCAAATTTTCTAGATCTAGAAATTCTATGCTAAAATCGTTACTAAAGGTATGCCAAAAAAAAATACAAAAACAACCATAGCTGGTAGCCCTATCATTGTTTTGAAATTAAATTTCTACTGAATATTGCCTACAATAAGTTTAATTTGCCATTTGAATTTCGTTATGATTCAATGACTGTACTGGAAGCTATAGGGCAAAGAGCTTTATTTTCCTCAGGAATTTTTAAAATTTAAGACACCAAAATTACCATAGCTGGCAGCTCCAACCGAATTTTTCAACCAAATTTCTACCAAACGTTAAAGTAAGGTTCAGCTACTGTGTGAATTTCGTCAAAATCGAATGACTGGATCAGAATTTATAGGGCCAAAAGCAGTTATTTTTCTTAGTGATTTTTTAAAATGGCACCACTGGCACAAAATTGCCCGCATTTCAAAATCACTTCTATCTAGTGATGCGCGATTACGAGATATTAAAATCGATTGTTTCGATTGTTCAAATATCTCGAAACATCTCGATTATTTAAGTTGGACTCGATTGTTGCAATCGAGATAATCGAGACAATCGCGCGATTCGAGATAATCGAGACAATCGAGCGATTCGAGATAATCGAGACAATCGAGCGATTCGAGATAATCGGCCGATTCGAGATAATCGAGACAATCGAGCGATTCGAGATAATCGGCCGATTCGAGATAATCGAGACAATCGAGCGATTCGAGATAATCGGCCGATTCGAGATAATCGAGACAATCGAGCGATTCGAGATAATCGGCCGATTCGAGATAATCGAGACAATCGAGCGATTCGAGATAATCGGCCGATTCGAAATAATCGAGCGATTCGGAAATATTGATGTATAAAAGGATATGTTTATCTTAAGTTAAAATTAAGATATCTTTAACTCTTTGGTGGCGGTGGGCATGTTAGTGTTTAAGCACACCAGTATACACAGTACGCTTGTAGAACCGCTTGTGAAGAATAGATTTGAATGGATTGGATATACTATTTAGTAGATTTTTTTACGTGTGCATACATATGGAATGTAATGATCAGATATGCATGGAAATTTGTATGGCTAGCATTTATCATGTATAAATGGCTGGTAGTTTTGCTAAAACTATTAAGTCTGATCAAATATTATATGAAGTTGAGTTTTGTCATGCTGTTAAGTATGTTAAAATAAAATCTGCTTTTAGATAGTGCAGTTTGAAAGCATATCATTTATCCAGTATTTTCGTACTTACGAGTATTTTATTCAAATATTCAAAAAGTTTTTAGGGCAAAAGTACCTGAAATCGGCCAATTTTGGGTTAGAGTGGTTTCGGACATAACGGGCCAAGACCTATTGCTGTGATACAAAGATTTCGGTTTTGTAGGGGAGTAAGGGGTTTTTTGGCCATAGTTTGGCAAAAACTGCCTTTACCGCGCCTTCAATGATTGAAAGTGGTCGGGGAGTACAATAGTGATATTTTAAGGATGAAAAATTTTTTATGGGGAAAATTGGGCAAAAACGTCGAAATTTTCCAAAATTTTTTTACAATACAAGTCTGGGAAAAAGTGGCCTAGTTTCGAAGATACGGCATAAGGCACAGCCGGAGAAGCCAATCATCGAACCAAAAAGGATCTCAACCTTTTCTTATTTAGCACTTTTAGTGCTACTTTCAGTTTTTCCAGTCGGTTTTCCGGCGGGTTTCATTTTGCCATATCTTCGAAACTAGGCCACTTTTTCACAGACTTGTATGGACATTTCGCCCGAAACAGCTCAGAAGTGTCCCCGAATTCAAGCTATGCAAAAAAAAAAAAATTTGAAAAATTTCGACGTTTTTGCCCAATTTTCCCCATAAAAAATTTTTTCATCCTTAAAATATCACTATTGTACTCCCCGACCACTTTCAATCATTGAAAGCGCGGTAAAGGCAGTTTTTGCCAAACTATGGCCAAAAAACCCCTTACTCCCCTACAAAACCGAAATCTTTGTATCACAGCAATAGGTCTTGGCCCGTTATGTCCGAAACCACTCTAACCCAAAATTGGCCGATTTCAGGTACTTTTGCCCTAAAAACTTTTTGAATATTTGAATAAAATACTCGTAAGTACGAAAATACTGGATAAATGATATGCTTTCAAACTGCACTATCTAAAAGCAGATTTTATTTTAACATACTTAACAGCATGACAAAACTCAACTTCATATAATATTTGATCAGACTTAATAGTTTTAGCAAAACTACCAGCCATTTATACATGATAAATGCTAGCCATACAAATTTCCATGCATATCTGATCATTACATTCCATATGTATGCACACGTAAAAAAATCTACTAAATAGTATATCCAATCCATTCAAATCTATTCTTCACAAGCGGTTCTACAAGCGTACTGTGTATACTGGTGTGCTTAAACACTAACATGCCCACCGCCACCAAAGAGTTAAAGATATCTTAATTTTAACTTAAGATAAACATATCCTTTTATACATCAATATTTCCGAATCGCTCGATTATTTCGAATCGGCCGATTATCTCGAATCGCTCGATTGTCTCGATTATCTCGAATCGGCCGATTATCTCGAATCGCTCGATTGTCTCGATTATCTCGAATCGGCCGATTATCTCGAATCGCTCGATTGTCTCGATTATCTCGAATCGCGCGATTGTCTCGATTATCTCGATTGTCTCGATTATTCTCTCGATTGTTTTGGCGCATCGATTGCGATTCTCTCGATTGCGATTATCTCGATTGTTTTGTGGGGCCGATTGCGATTATCTCGATTGTTAAAATATCTCGCAATCGCCCATCACTACTTCTATCAGACCTGGTCCTACTTAAGACCAATGCATTCTGTAAATTTCAACTAATTTTGATTATTGGATCGTGAGTTTCCGTGCACAGAAGTTTTTGATGCTAAAAATATAGGTAAATTGGGAAAAGGTTACCCGGCGTGCCCGTTGCAAAATTTCAAATTTTTTACTTTGGCTATGTAGACAAAGCATAAAATTTATATATGAGTGGCTTTTTTTCCAAAAAGCAAAATTTTTTCAGGAGAGTCGAAGATTTGAAGATTTTCACTTTCAGCGCCTTCCCTAGCTACAGGGTTGCCATTAAAAAGCTACACCAATTTACAACTAAATAATACTAATATTTTCTGAAAGTTTCATAATGATTGAAAAGCTCTGTCAAAAGTTATCGCAATTTAAAAATTTATATATATTTTCAAATTTATATATATTTTCAAATAAATATATATTTTCAAATTTTCAAATTTTCTCGTTCTCTTTTTAGGCACCTAACGCACACATGGGGTTAAAAAAATTCCAAAACATTATCCGATTCACATTTAAAACACGTTCGAAATTCATTCCGGTACCTTAATTCTTGCAAAAATTATTTATGGACGGAAAAATAGGTATATTAAAAATATCACTAAAATGGCCGCCGGTGCCAAAGGGTTAAAGGTAATTGACATTTAGTGAGACCTGGACCTATTCTGCATATACGTCAAAGTATCCTGAAAGTTTCAGCTGAATCGGATGGCGCGTTCCCGAGAAATAGTCACTGAATTTTTTAATGATATACATATATATATATATATATATATATATATATATATATATATATATATATATATACATATATATATATATATATATATATATATATATATATATATATATATATATATATATATATATATATATATATATATATACTTATATATACATACACGATTTTACTACTAATGTTCTTTGAACATAAAAATTTCTAATCTTAAATGGTGGACAGTGGAATTGATCAAGGATAATTAAAGATCTTCTGATTGAAGTATTTGAAAACATTTCTCTCATTACTATTACCGTCAAAATAGTCTCCGATTAGATATACTTCCACAAATGGAGATGAAATAAAGTTCAGAGCACCGAACTCATTGAAAGCTAATTGAATTCGCTGATCCTCACATCCACAACATATGCATGCAATCTTTAACGGTACACCCCCAATCCGTTAAAACATAATATACATGAAAATGCTGTTTACAAGCGCAAATAGCGGAAGCGAAACGTTTTGACTTGTGTCTGTCAAGAAACGGACGACGATCAAACATTTAATCATCAAATGTCCACATGTAAATGGTTGGCTTAATGATCTGTCTTGATTCTATTAATGTTGACTTGGGCGCTGTCTTGTTCGGAAATTACGAAATAGTTGACATGTGTGCGCACATATTGTTTATGATGCTTGATTCGGAATGTATGTGGGTCAAGGTACTATTCGATTATCATATATTTTTAGATAGTGTTTTATTTGATTTTATTTATTGTCATTAGGTAGAATATATTCAAAACATATAATAAATTTATGGGACATAAAGCATTTGTTGTAGATTGATTTAAAGTATACAAATTTTGCGTGTAAAATCAATTGACATTTTCGTTTAGATTAAAATATCATTTTAATGTATGTAGTTTGGTTAGTATTGAATAAAATCGTATTGAATAAAATCGAAATAATAAAATAAATATTTATTTATAACAAATCTTCTCATTATAGCTGATTAGATAGCTCATATCTGTAGATTAAAGCCACGTCATTTATAATGGAACTATTGCATGTTAGTCTTCCAAGAATGATTTAAGTATCTTAAAGCCAAACTACCTTAAAATTTATTTTGCCAATTGAATTATCAAGTATATTACGAATTAAGCTCTTGAAGGTTATGTATTCAAGATTCTTTTTTAATACATTATGTTTAGTGAAACGAAACTCTAAGTTGTTTTGCTGCAAGACCGTGTTTTTTTGTGTAACAGAGATTAAATAAGCCACAATAACAAACCTTTTTTTTAAAAAATACCCATATTTTTTGAACACTTTTATAGAAATTTCTTTCCTCGATGTTTAGAAATGATCTTTAGTAAAACTGCATAATAATGCTATTTATATCAAATGTTCGGTTTGGGTTGATGCACTCTAGAGGTTTACAAAATACCTGGCAAATGATAAATTTTTTTAATAGCTTGAATTTGGATTTTACCAATCAGTTGGACTGAAACCTAATTCTTGCCGTTTATAAGCAGAAATAAGGATCAATTCAACTGCATGAAGTAGTATTGAGCACCAGCTACTATTTACGGTCTCTGGTTCGAATCCAGTCATGGACGATCAAAAATCATCATACATTGGGCTCTGAGTGAGCATAAGTGTGATTAGGTATCTGAGCTAAATAAGAGTGAAATGAGTCACTCCACATTCAACAAGATCATTTATGTAGACGCGCTATAGTCTGAAGGTGTTTTACTGGCTGTGTTCTATTGTAGTAGGTTAGCAAACATAGGTTAGGACACTTCGTACAAAGAAAGGAGAGAGATGCGAGCAGATGGAAAAATTAACGAAGGCGTCGAAAGACCTTACTATGGAACTTGATAATTTAGACGACTTGATAATGACGTATGAGATATGCTTGGTTTTCGAATCAAATATTACGCCAATATATTTGAAATCACACAATAGTAAGACTTCAGTCATTCCAACTAGTCAAGATTATAACTAAGTTAGATACAGGAGTCGGCTCGGACGTTTATTCAACGAATCTTATCCTTCACCTGTAGTATAGACTGTCGGACCATGCTACCGGTTTTCAGTTTGAAGTATACGCCGTATGCATGGCAGTTGAGTCTATTAGCGAAGCATCAACAAAACCAATTTGCGTCAACAGCAGGGTCACCATTCTCACTCTGGCGCCTCACAGATGCTCTTCGAGAACTGTTAACACGTGCAGAGTCGCTGTCAACGAGAAGGCAAAGCATACTCCTATTCGAATTATTTGATTGACAGGACATAGTGGTGTCACTGGCGACGAAAATGCTCATGAGCTGGCGAGGAGAGATTCAGCAGCTAGAAACAGCCCCTGTATTATTGTACCGTGGTTACTTGCTAACGCCACAAGCATATTAGAGATGACCATATGGGCTAAACTAAAGTTAACCCGACCCGATTCTTGGGTATCCAGGCCACTACGGCCATCACCTGTTTTAAACAAACGTAAACAACTGCTCAAGCTCACCAGGAAATGCTTGATAGCGACGGTTAACCTGCTCACAAGACATTGCCTTATCGAATCTCATGCGAATCGGATAGGACTGGCATCCAACAACTTATGTGGGAGATGCGACATGGAAGAAGACTCTATCGAGCATACTGTTTGCGAGTATCTAGCCCTTAATAATAAACAACTCGAGATTATTGTTAATTAGCAGAAGTGACTAGTATAACCTATCCCATCCCAGTCTAGAGTAGCGACAGTAAAATCACCATATCACAGAACGTAGGTGATGGTAAAATGGCTATTAAGGTAGGAGGAAAGTTCCACAAGGAATTGTTCAAAAACTAACAGAGGAAGATTACAGGCTAAATATAATAAAGCAACGATCAAGGATTTAACAGAAAGTAATGAGATAGGCACGAAAGCAATTTCAGCAGGACAGAAATGAAAATCACGAAAGAGAGGAAAATTAAAACCGTGTTCTCTTGAGTGACTTATTGATACCAGTGAGAACAATTCTACCATCCGATTTACTACGGACCAGCATAATACGTGTAAATTTTAGAATCAAAACTATCCTCATATTCGAAGTCATTTGGTAGACTACAGAAGTAGAACGTCGAAGTGACATAAGCGCAAAACAACAATGAGTGCAAAACAACAATGATCCACTTTCATTCTGGTCAAAAATTGTTCAATTAAAATGTTCAACGCATGTCGTGTTCGCCAAAATGCTCACCATCGTGATGAAGCTTGTATTGGCAGCTCTGAGTGATGCTTGAGTGGTTTCGCAAAAAGGTCAGAATCACTAACAGGAAAGATAAAGCGACTTCACAAGACTTCTGTGAGGCAACCAATGGGCCTTTCCACACTTGTATTCTTGATGCACTCCTCAAACCGGTTTTCTGGGCAAGAGACGGAAGAATCAAGGGGAATTCTCTACAAAAAGTAGAGAATTCTCCTTGACGCAAAAAAACGCACTTTATTATGTATTATATCGACCAGGCATAAGTAAATTACTAGTTAGCCAGCATTTTTTGTATAATACGTACATGAACTTGCAAACATGTATTTCTCAAAATAAAGTAATGCAATGTAATATTAGCTGTGTTTAATTACTCCGAAAAAAGAGCAGAGCATCTCAAGGCAAGTTAAAATAGAACAGCTCTCAATTTGGTAAAAGTCAAGAAAGTTAGAGCAATTGAAAGGCGAAAAAATCGAGCAAGTTAGA
Source organism: Nemotelus nigrinus (assembly GCA_947369275.1). Lineage (NCBI taxonomy): Eukaryota > Metazoa > Arthropoda > Insecta > Diptera > Stratiomyidae > Nemotelus > Nemotelus nigrinus. The sequence goes on along the minus strand of OX376372.1, from coordinate 202,824,740 downwards.
ACAATTGAGAGACAATTCTCAAAGTTGATCACTTGTCAGAAGTTAAACCTGTCAATTCACTATTAAACACTCTACTTCGGCCACAATTTTGACAGTTGACAGCTGGTTGCTTGTCCGAACTTGCTCTACCAAAAACGGTAGAGCAGAATTCATGCTCCGAACTGCTCTCGTTCAACTTAGAGCAGGCTCATGAAACACAAATCAGAGAAACTTCGGACAAGTTAGAGCAACCGAATAGCTCATGAAACACATTTTGCTGAGATATCTCAACCTAGAGCAGCTCATTAAACACAGCTTATATGTATTTCTCAAAATTTTGAAGTTTACTGACAAAATTTATCAAGAACTATTGAACTAAATTGGTTGATAATCTGATGTGTATGAATTTTAAAAACCGCAGTGAAAATTTAATTTTCAATATATTTACTTTCCACAATATTTTCATACTTTACAATTCTCCGGCTTAAATTTCCCTTGACTCATGTCAGGCACCTTTTCATAGCCATCGTTGCCTGTGGTTGGACTCGAACCAAAGACAACACGTGAGCTTATCACACAAATCTCTGGAAGATTTTGAACTAAATTTCTTAAAATATCGTTTGTATTAGATTGTTTTAGAGAATGACATATATTGCGTTGTATAAATAAGTGGCATTCTTTCGACAAGATATAATGTGAAATCGCATAAAACTGAGGAGGTGAACAAGAAAAAAGTGCACGCAGCATAGATACGTTGCGAGACAACTTTAATGAGTTCGTGAAGCAAAATAGCGAGTATTATTTTCATTTAGTGAAAGATAGCTATTTATTTACTAAATAAAAAGTTAGCTTGGTACTATTTTTTAATACTTCGATAACATTAATTTGATTAGTATGACGCATATAAGTATATATCTATGTATAAGCATAAGTATGACGTTTAGAAGTAGAATGATATATGTAAGTGTTGCTAGTATGAAATAATTCTAATGAACAGGCAACACAGCCACAGCATAATAACGAACACAAACGCCTACAGAATGATATCTCACTCTGAATCTTATAGCAGCTTTTATGCAAAACAAAATACGTAGATCGCATCAAAATAGTACTGACCACAAACACCGTAATACTGGTAAAACTTTCACAACTTTATTACTCTTTTAGAAAACATAATTACCCGCAGCTTTATTATACTTTGAGATACATGATCATTTCTCTTCGCTTAGTGGTGAATTTTCGGCAAATAAAAGCAAAATTAATTTGTGTTACCCTCTTTCAAAAATGCATCTGGTATCTTTAGAGTTTTTATTAACACAATTCAATGTTGTACGAAAATTTGCAAGTGTATTTTGCGCATTGGAACATCGATTTCATTTTAACTATACATCATCATCAATGCCAAATGTATAAACATTTCGTACATTCACCCTGCACATGGTCGCCGAAAATAATAGATGTTACGGATAATAAAGACAAATAGATGGCTGGCGTAAATAATTGAGCATGATCTAGTTTGGGCGAAAAAAAACCGTGTTATAAGTTCGATTTTAAAATTCAATTTTATGAGGAATTTCCAATTGAAATGCTGAATTTGGCTTGTCAAGTTTATTTTAAAAAAAAGACCAATAGGCTAATTTTATTCCAAGTCATAATAGCTCATCAAAAACTGTTGCATTCAATTAAACTCATCTAATGAGGACTGAGTGTAACGAAAACGAAAATCTTATTATATAAACACTTAATGAGTGCATGTGCAAGATTACTTATAGAAACCTCCAACACGAGACCAAAACATACTTCCACTGAACGAATGAAACAATAACCAATTTGTCTCATAACTTCCAAGAAAAGATTATCCGATATTCAGATAAAATTCAAACCAACTACTCGATATAACAGAAGATCTTCAAGCTTCTTCACTTATTTTCACCCGATGGGGAAAACCTTGAAAAACCATCAAATCTGCAATTCAAGCTCTTGAAATAACTACTATTTTTTTCGCTTGTCTGCCTAAGCACCACATAAAAATAAAATTTGCCGTGAGATCAACTCCGTGAGGAGGAAGAAGCAAAAACGACAAGATGCATTTGAAGCGATCTTCAAGTTAGTGCGAATAATAAGATGGATCGGCGAAAGTTACTGAACGACTTTCGCCTGATATCAATACACACTGCCTAACATAATGCCGGCAGGGGGATAGTTTGAATTTGCCAAGTGTTAGCGAAAATTAATGGTCAAGTACCTCCCATCTCGACCGTAATGAGGTTTTCAAACATTAAATTGCACGAAAGATGATTAACACTAATTCGAGGTTGCTTTGAGCGATTGTCTGTATCTAGTATGTACTAAGCTATTGCTGAGTGTGTTTTGTGATGCGGTGCGATAGTCGACTGTTACTCATTCGAAGTAATTGATACGATGAGAAAACACGCAAACAGTATTGATTCATTCGTTAGAATTCTTAGTAATTGTATTTTTCAAAGTCGGAAATGACAAACAGTTTCATGTTTGACTCCGGCAAAAAAGTGTTAATGAATTACATTACACACTTTCAGCGAAACCAAGCACTTAAAATGACGACATACATAGTACCACCACATCGTCATCCACTAATGCAAAAGTTAACCATCCCAAATGCATTAGTGCTTGCATATATCTTCTCTCTCTTCAAGCGTTTCAAAGACCTGGAACACTTTTTGCAACTAACTTGCAAATTTTCACAGCGTTAATTAGCGAAGTCTTGAATAATTGCACTCAATAAAAATAATGTATTTAAGTAGGTATGTTGCCACTTGTAACCGAAGCAATCCATGCCTGTTAAAAATGCAAGCAACTATTTAAAGTGCCTGACATCCTCTCGACCGTATCATCCTTTGACGTTTCGTTTCTTGGTTGCATGGAACACCATCAACATTCGCTCAAACCAAAGAATGAACAATGACCGAAACACAACTGTGAACCGATTGCGTTGCTAGTATAAAATGTATGATATGTATGCTCGATATACATTTGTACATACATACAAATGTACAAAAGTGAAATGCCGAAAAAAAATACGAAACACCTGTAGATTCGAAATGAGCTACAAGGTATAATTTTTTGGGATTGAAAAGATGAGGTAAAGGAACTGTATTAGAGCGAAACCATGATCGCGATAAGCGCTGAGAGTGAAATCTACAGTCCACAGGCGAATTCCCGTGACCATATAATTTTATGACTTGAGAATATGTATGTATGCAGTATGCATGTATTATGTGCTAACACCTGTTATAATTTCAAGTGTGGGAATACAATTTTGTCTTTTGTTTTATCTTGGATGGTTATTTTAACCCTAGATGATTTTCTTTCCCGTTGAGAATGCGCTAAATTAAATAATTTTTAGCGTAATACTCGTTGTATTCTGTTAAATATTATGGACAGTAGATAAACAATGGGATAAACCCTAATCGATCATCATAATATTAAAAGGATATCAAAAAAATATTATGCCTGGATTCTGGCTTCGAAGAAACTAATCACGCACCATATAGCCGAGACCTGGCACCCAGGGACTACTTCCTCTTTAGCAATTTGAAAAAGGATTGGTGGGTGCGAAGATGCGATGGTGAAGAGGAACTGAAGGTAACTGTTAACGAGTATTTTGAGGGCAAAGACGGAAAATATTTTTTAAACGGGATACGAGTTCTGTATGAACGTTGTAAAACTACACTAGGGGATAACCTTATTTATGGGTTCACTTAAAAAATGGAGAAGTAGTGTTATATGCGTTCGCCACCTCTTAAATAACACAGAAACAAAAAATTTATTAATTTTTAACCTATGTGTCAAAATTCACAAATGACCCTGTTAGATTCTGCTACAAAATAAAATTTAAAATGAATGAAGAAATTTCACATAATCAGTGAAATTTTTTTATCAAAGTTTTTTTCTTCTGTTTTCCCTGCGGTGCAACAAGACAGAGCATGAGTTCCCCACACCTGTTATGTATCATGTGTAGACCTTCTTACTAGATGGACAAAAAAGGTAACGATGCATACCTTTCGGAATGCCCATGATTTCGAAGGAGTCTAGAGACCATTCATCAGATTGATATTTTTGTCAAACTGAGACAAAAGGAAGCTGTATTAAAAAATTTAAATAAAGTTATGCATCCCGTCCCGATTTAGCCACTACCAACAACGTTTCATAGCTCCGATCTAAGTGTTTAATCAAAGGAAATACACAACGTTGCAATTGATCCAAATTTTTAAGCAACTTCCTCAAGTGATCCATTTTTATTAACATAAGGAAATTTAAGAATTTAGCATGGGATTAAAATTTGTCAAAAAAAACAGGTAAAACATTCCAGGATTTTCATCAAAGAGTTGGAATTAGTTACAGCTAAATGCAAAAATATGTCAATCGCGGCGTCATATTTTTTGGAGGCTTGGACTTAGTGAATCCTTTCTCGGCGTCACCATGTCATTGGAAATGCTTGTGGCACCCGTTAGCGATTGGAGTAGGATGGAAGAATACACAGCGAATGATCACCAAAATCGTCGAGAGTAGGCAAAGACCACAATGAGACCGAGTTTATTTATTGCATTGCTCGTTTCAGTTTGAAAGGGAGCCTCTTAGATCTGAGACAGCAGTGGTTCGAACAGCGGTAGGGAGTATTGCTAACAGCAACATGGGATGAATTAGCACGGCGTATGAGACTTCAAAGCCCAAACGGAAACAATTTAGTAGGGAATAGGCCGGTGGCAGTCGAACTCTTTGCTGCTTAGCTTACGCCAGAAAAGCAGTTCACCAAGGCAAACGCACGAAATGGCAGGCTCTTTGTAAGGAGGTCGAATCAGACTCGTGAGGCGATGGGTAAAACTTAGTTACCCGTAGACGCGGTTGCATGCGGCATAGCACCCTCATGGATGCGAAACCTATCGAGCGTATGGACAGATGATCCTATCATCGTCAACCAGACAGATATTCCTCTCTGAGCGAGGAGCTGAACAGTACAGTGCCCAGAGTGAGAAATAAGAAGGCTCCGGGGCTTGAGGGAGTGCCAGTCCAGGCGCTCAAAGTCGTGGCAGAGAGCCAACCGCGCCTATTATTGGATTTATATAATGCATTTTGAGCCGCTGGGGTCTTCTCGTCGCAGTCGAAAGGAGCTTGACGGGCACTCTATCACAATACCATCCACTGTGTACGCTAGACTCTGCAGGGGATTTCCTCGAAAGATTACTCAAGTCGTAGTAGCCAGATGAACAGACCTTCGTTCTGACAGGTAGCTTTAGCGGAAAGGAGAATTTAACAATCGATGGTTGTTGGCGTAGTGAAAATGGTAGAGAGAGAGAGAGAACTTGACGAGGTGGACAGACATCTTTGGGACCCTTAAGCATAACTTCCGTATTCCTGGTTACTTACTGGCCATGATGCGGACTATCTCAGGACTACCTCAACACTCAGCATTCAGTGAGAATGAGGCTTGCCACATCAGGTGCGCACAGGAATCTGTCTCAGAACATCATACATGATGATCTGCTGCGCCTGGAAAAGCCTGAGTATGTATTTACGGTAGGTTAAACTAATGACATCGCAGCGGTAGTCAGTGTTAGATCTGCGTATTTCGCACAACTCAGACTTAACCAACTAATGAGGAGCATAAAACAGTGGATGACCGACGATGGCCTCAACCTAGTGGTATGAAAAACAGGGATCGTCATGCTAACGAAGTAGAGGTTGCAAACTGTCATACCTGCGACAGTTGGCTCCGTCGAGATCCAAAGCAGCAGGGATGACGCTGGATACTAAGCTGACCTATTGGGATCATATCAGCATGGCAAAAAAAGAAGTATATAATGGTGGCGTGATCTTGGCACATCAGCTGTCAATTGAACAGGCACATCGGAGCTGTCAATAGGCGATAACGTTTTTACCGCTCGTTCATAGGCAAAAACTAGCGGTAGAATTTTTTAAATGAAACGTTTCAACAAGATTTACGAATGCGCATAAATCGAACAGAACCAACACTAGACTTAGTGAATTAAATAAGTGGTGGCTATTGGCAACGTCCGACCCAAAATATATACAGTGGCTCACAGCTTATATGACACAGTGACTATTTAAAAATGCAAATCACTGTAACTTTGAAATAAAGAACCCTATCCAAAAAATTTAAACGTATTTGACTAGATGCATGTTCAACGAATACAATGCTAGCAAAAAATGTTCCAGCAATATTCTTCGGCGTCCGGTAAAAGAGAAATACCACTGGCGCAGAAAAATTGCACCTCACAGCTTATTTGATACAGACACTTCAATGCGAATAAACTTCTATTTGTTGCGCCGTTAATCGGTCTTGTTTCTGTTTCTTGAGTTTTTGATTGTGTTTAGACATTGGCTTAAGTAATTTTTAGCAAGATTTTGTAATCTGAAGTGCCAAAATGAGCCAAAATTGTAAAATGTGTCATCGCACCACAATTGAACGGCGCGAATTGATATTAAACCACTTTAAAAAAAGGACAAAGTGTTCGAAAAATTGCTGAAAGTGTGAATTTGAGTGTCTCTACTGTGCAGCACATAATTGAACGCTTCGTACACGAAAATCGGGTAGAAAATAAGACGAGAAATGCGCCAAACAATATTTTCACCGTATCCGACGAACGATACATTGTAAGGAAAGTGAAAGCAAACACAAAGATTTCCGCTCCAAAATTTGTTACTGAGGTTCATCGTGAATTAAGGAAGTCATGTAGTGCTGAATCCGTCCGATGAGTGCTTCGCGACCATGATTTCAACAGGCGAGTAGCTCATAGGAAGCCATACATTTCCAAAAAAAATTCAATAAGCCGATTTGCCTTTGCCAAAGAGCATGTGGGAAAGCCATCCACGTTCTGGAATACGGTTATTTTTGCGGACGAGTCCAAGTTTAACATTTTTGGCTCCGACGGAATGTCAGATGTCTGGCGCAAGGCAAACACTGAGCTAAACAACGAGAACCTCAAAGCTACTGTGAAGCATGATGGTGGTAATGTGATAGTTTGGGCCTGCATGTCCGCAGCCGGAGTCAGAAATTTAAAGTTTATTGAGGAAACAATGGAACAAACAAAGTACCTTGATGTACTCAAAAACAATTTGCTGCAAAGCACTGAAAAACTGGGTGTTAGCAATCGATTTCGGTTGTACCGAGACAATTATCCAAAGCACAATTCGGGAATTGTGCAGTCCTGGCCAATTTGGGATTGCCCTCATTTGATGTCTCCGCCGGCACAGTCACCAGATATGAACGTCATTGAGAATCTGTGGACTTTGTTGGGTAACAACATTAGAAAACACTAGATTTCTAATAAACAAGACCTGAAGAAAGCACTGCTAGAGGAATGGCAAAAAATTACTCCTGACATCACAAAAAAACTCGTTGACTCAATGCCGAATAGGCTCTAGGCTCTGCTTAAGGCTAAGGGCTATCATACGAAGTATTGAAATCAACTGGAAACCTCATAATTCACAACAATTTTAATGTTTAATCAAGCTGTATCAAATAAGATGTGACATGAAATTTGTTATTACTTTTAGTTTTTTGTTTTTTTAAGATGTAAAACAGCAACTTTGTATCAAATATAAACTTGTTTAATAAACAACAAACATTTTTCTTCAAAATGGTGTTCAAATTTTTTTGATATTGTTATTATGTTTTGAGTTATTGCAACTTTATTTTTCAAAGAAGCACTGTATCAAATAAGCTGTGAGCCACTGTATATCGATATAGCTAGTGTGTAGAGTCGATGGTTCAAATCCAGCAATGATCGCACATCAGGCTTTCAGTAAACTTAGCTGTGAATAGGTGCCTCAGTCAAATTAAGGATAAAAAGAGCTGCGGAGTTTATCAAGTGTCAAAACAAGATCGTAATTGAAAATCAGGGTCAGCGGTATCGAACTTATGTGGAAATCAGATGCATAGGATGAAACTTTCTTCGTCTTAAATAGTTCTTCAAAGTCTAGTCCTTATTTCTATATTTGTTATTCTACTGTAACTCTATGGCTGCCGAGATTTTTTTACATATGCTCATAACTAAAATGCTTGCTTGTAAATATAGAAACCCTAAAAAAATTTCAAAGAACAAAATTTGTAAACATGTCTTGAAAATTCGTTATATGTTTAACTGGTTCAACGAAACGGATATTCTAAAGGATTTCCGATTATATGATCAGATTTAGGTGCGAAATTAACTACCCTGTATCATCAGATCTGATAAAATAAACTTACAGGGACTTTAAAATAAAATTTGTTATATTAGTTCTGAGTAAGGTGTATTTAACATACACCATAACTAAAATATATGGCTGCCGCAGATGCTCATGCAGGTTAATGTGAAATAAAAACTTGCTGAAGAACCTGAATTGGATTTCAATATTCTCCGATGTTGAAGACTGAATGCAAAAGGCAATTTCAATTTCAAAATTTTTCGTAGCTAGGATCTGACAGGAATATTGATTCGAGACAAGAAGAAAATCGCATATTACAGGCTTGATGGGCAACCATTTGCTTTTCTTAAGAAAATTTAAAGACTGTTATGAATTTAGATATATGAAGTAGCCTAGTGGGTAAAGCCTTGCCTTCTAGCGTGTGGCGTCCCTGGTTTGAATCCAAGTACGGACGGGAGTACTAAACTTTGCGTCAATCTGGCTCTGGTTATGAAAATCGAATGTGGTCTCTACCATCTTCACTTCTGAAGACCACAAATGGGTCGTAGGGGAACAAATTTGCTTTTTCACATGCAGGAAGTTTGCAACGCCAGGCCTTTGCATGCGTATTGGTTTGTTAGTTCTAATTTTTCAATGCCCATTATATTCACTTTTCTGCAAATTAAGCTGCTGGTCTAAGATTGTGTGATTTTCCGATATAATGATAAAAACATTTCAATGAGTTCATTGTTAGCTGTGGCAGACTGATGGACTTACAGGATGTGACTAGTGTAGGATATATTCCCCGATTCGGAATCATGATGGTACTCGATAATTTTTAAATTTCCTCGCAGCCACCAGATTCATAATTGAAAATATCTAGCAAATAAATTATGGCAGATTTTTTTTTTATTATTTTAGCAGTGATTTGTCTACTCCTTATAATTTTGGTGATTGTTTGGACGCTCATTTCGGATTGGAAAAAATACTATACTATATATAGTTAAATACCCTCTAAACAGGCCGAAGTGTAAATCACAAACTATGCCTTTTGGTATGAAGATAGATAAATTTGGTAGAACCAGTATCATTCTAGAATTTTATCAAATCCATGTGGAGTTTGAAAAACTAACCTTTTTCTGCATAGTTATTTACCAGGAACGGGTTTTCGAACACAAATTTCAAAAGGCTTCCGAACTGAATGGAGCACTGACTGAAAAGCGACGTCTGAAGTGGTGCTGGCTTCTGTTTTTAATAATTTTAGATTTTTGCTGGTTGTCTTATCGAACCAGGTTGAGTAGTTTGTAGTTCAATACTGTTATATCACACAGTTATTTTTACTGTTTTATTGTCATTTTCTCTTTTGCTTTGTTTTGGTTGGTGGTTGAAAGAGTTAATGACTTTTTTTTAAAGAGAGATAATTGGGTTTCAGAGCACCATGAACAAGAAACTTAATATTTTGCATCAGAAATGTACTAAAGAGATACAACGTCTGTTGACATTGGAAACAAGATGGCACATTCGCTTAGATTTTACATCGCGGGTAGTGCAGCTCATAGAACTATTGCCAAAAACAAGCTTTTTAGTTGCTATGGAATGCTGGCGATTACATTGAGCGATAAGAATTTTTTCCAATTGAATTAGATCAATGTATATGTTGACACAATACACTCCTTAAATGCGAACAAAAACAATAGTTAAGGCAAACAAAACATTATAACTACACAACAAAGATTTAACAAGCGCAAACATGAATTGACATGAATTTTGTTTATTTTAAATTACTTGTTAAATCAACAAATTATATCAATTTGTTCTACTTTTCAATTGATAACCATCAAAATTTACACAAATATCAAGCAGCAGCCTCCACCACATATTTATTTTCATTTTCATTTACAACCAATCGAGAATCGACCTAGCATGAAATTTCTACTCGAAATCGAATTCACAAAAATTCAAAACCAGATCTCTGCCATTTCTTACAAAACATTTATCTCCGAATTGTTCACTTCATCACTTATTAATTCACGAACTCAATAAAAATGCTTGTCATTAATATTCGTATAGCTAAACAGCACAACAGTAGGGTTAACATCCGAAGCAATAAAAATCTAGTTCACATCAAGATGCTGGAATAAAAACAGGTAGGATTCCCATCAAGAAAATATTTATGCAATGATGTGGTTTCTGGTCTTCTTTTGCTTCTGCTTCGGACGTGGGAGCTAGTGTGTCGATTTTTTTCTGTGCCGATTAGGGTGATAGTCTTGCAATTTAATATATGATGACCCGAGAAGTGTCATCAATTCTCTTCATTCGCTTTGTTCGGACTGCTCGGATTCGAATAATTTATGTATGTCGAATCGTAGATCATTGCCTTTCACGATTGGATGATTTTTAATTGTTTTGGCTGTTTCTTGAGTGATAGTTACTTATGTTTAGTCTAATAGGACAATATAAATGAGAATGATTCTGTTTTTGGAGATATTTCAACTCAAATGCATGTGAAAATGGCATGGCTGCACAAATTCATGAAACGGAAATGAAAGTGACATTCACTATGCTACCACAACAGAAAAAGAACATCCATACGGAAAATAAATCTTTGAAGAATATCCTCGAAGGAATCAAGGCCATGCACACAGAAAATTCAACTTCCTGGTAAGATTCTTCACTGCATGCTCGTAGCTAAGGAGAAAAAAATCCAGCATAAACTGCTACAGATGGAATATCCTCGGAACATTCTCTTTCTGTCCTCAAGATTGAAGATACTTTTGAAAGATAAATTACTTTTAATCATCGATTACGTGGTTTTTATTGATTATTGGAAATCATCTCTAAGTGTCCTATTTCCCTCACTTAAATTATATATTATCTTCTTGAAATGACTTTCATCTGCATTCGATACATATACTGGCAGCAAGTATATATAGATACGAATATATCGATATCTTTTTTTTGTGAACTTTCTTTTTCTATTCTGGCATCGAATCAAAAATTCCGCTTGTTCACTTTCATCTCTATTTCTATTCCGTATATCATTTCCCATTTCTTTCGGATGTCGTTTAGTTTCATTTTTTGTTCTTCTCTCTGGTTTTTTGCAAATTATCTTTTACTGAGTATAAACGTCGCAGGATTAGAAATTTTTTTATGAGAAATTTATGGATGCTAGATGCAAGATACTAAAGCCAGACTAGCTAGCGACAGCATAAAATCTAAAGAAATTTTTTCAATTGTAGCGAGAGCTTACGTAATCGTGGAATCATTCTATAAAGTTTTAGAGGATGGTTTAGTTGAGCTTTGGAATAAGAAGATAACGAGGAGTCTGTAGTGGTCCACTAGTGTCTCGAGTAATATGTAATAATGGAATTTCAGATATGGGTCGCAGAGAGGAAAAGCAAGTCGTTTTGGCGAAGATGACATATGCGCATTGAATGATATATTGTATGTTTGAGAATGAATATAATATGTTTAGGGAAAGTGATACTACAATGTAGACGATGCTGATGATAGTACGGATGTTTTTGGTGCAAGGTGGTCAATAAACGAATATTAGATGAGAATGATGCAAACAGAAAGCGGGCGATTACAGTGTATATAATATTGATATACGAGTAATGTTTCGATGAACTTACGTTCTATAAGCTGCGTATTTTGAAGTTAGGACTGTGTGCTATCCCTCTGTACATCAAACTGGAAAATCGGAGGGGGTATCCTGATTACTCTCGATTTACTCAACTAATTGGTATTGGCTTCCGAAATGCCTAGTTTTTATATTTAAATTACCAGGACTTGAATTTCACTTAATTGCAGTTTATGGCACAGCTACAAAATGATCAGTCTTTAATAACGCTAGCTTGTCCCATACATATAAGCGGGAAATGAACAGCATGCAGTAGCGTAAGCCTCTGCTGTCAACATCGTTGTCCATAGTTCAAATCCAATTATGAGCACACACCGGGCATTGTCTTAACCTAGCTCTGAATATATTCCTAGGGTAAAATGTCACTGCTCATTTCTACACATTCTTTATTAATAAAGTTTATGCTAACTTTAACTGCTTTACATCCCTTGGCATCAAAGATGTGTTGGAGCCTTGTTGGGAGTAAACCTAGCGGAAGGAGACCCTGAAATAAAAAGTAATAGTGGAAAACAAGAAAGGAGACAAAACTGCGGTACAGGTATACCAGTATCCGCGGTTGTCGGGAGTGAGCAGGCAGACCCCGGGTCGTTAATATCCAGTGACTAAAATGCTATAGAAGTGGACCACTTGGCCACCGACCAAAAGAGTGGAGGAGCTTTTCCAATCTTTTAAACGAGGCAAAGGCATTGGACCCCAAATGAGGAACTGGCTGAAGCCAAGAAAAGAGGATAGGAAAACGCTGGCAGAAAACAAGGCGGCGCTACGCATTTTCGACAGGTGTGGCGACAAACCACTCCACTCCGCAGAGCAGAAATAACGGCTAGGCTGGGTTCGGACGACAGTGAAAAAAGGTTGTGAGTATTTTGCCAGCAACGATAAGCTAGCACTTCTATAATAGTCTTCTATAATAAGATAGAGCATAGATTGGCCAAGAAGCTAGCAGCGAGAAGGCCTACGTCCGCTAAGAATGAAAAACCAGCGACCAAGAGGTAGAACAATGCCAGTAGTCAATTGGAGATCCAACAACCCTCCAAAGGATTATGAAGGCTAGAAACGTGCTAAAAAGCACTTAGCCGTGGTACCAATTGACCATAGCAGCCACCTGGGTTAATTCTCGATTGAGAAATGGAAGATCCTAGAGTCGAGCCTGCTCAATGTAATGGTTGACAGGTTTAGGAAGCACCCTGGACTGAACATGCTCTCGTTTGAGATGCAAACTGATGGATATTAAAATCATCAAGTGGGATGTAGGCAGCATTTACCTGCGCCTGAAGAAGCGGCATACAAAAAATGGCAAAGTCAAGACCCTGGAGACTGGTGACATTGAGACAAATCTAGATATAGTTGCCCAAGAAGGAACAACTGTCAGTACCGCCAAATTGAGTCATAGAGTAAAGTTGTTGAAAATCCTGAACTACAACAGATGGGCCTCAGTCCAACAAGTGCTCACTCTTCACGAAGATAAATTTGATGTGGCACTAGTTCAGGAACTAGCATTCTTGCAGAATGCCGAGTAGAGTTGATCGAACACAGATCTGGGACGTCGCAAAAGATAAGTATCGGAACTATTCAAATCAGCCAAAGAGGCTGATTGCGGAGAATGCTGGGACGAATACAAGGACGTACTAAGACTCCATAAATCCGAAATAGGAGGAGCCGAGTGGACCTCCTGGATTTAGTTATGCGGCAGAATTGAAACCAATTCGGAAACCGCGAAACTTTGATAAACACTCTTTCAGCCAACACTCTGTCAGTGTGCAAGCCAGATGGTGATTGATCTGGCAGTAGCTCGGTCGTAGATACTCGATCTTACTCAAGATTACTCAATTCTCGGAGATACTCACTTTCCGATTGTTTGAATGACCATCTCCACATCCACCTGGACTATGATTCGAAGAGTATGGCTTCATATTTCCTGGGCGAGGCAAAGGCGGTGGACCACAAACGAGGAACAAGTCCAAGCAAACAGGATAGGAAGGCACTGGCGGAATAAAAAGCGGAGCTACGTATTGTCAATATGCTTTTCAAAAAATCATCCCACTTCGCGGAGGAGAAAAACGATTAAGCTGGACTCCGACAACAGTAGCGAAAGGCCTGGTGGGTAGGTGTTTGGCTTTCATGATGCAAAGGGAAGAGGCAAAATTGTATCCAGGCAGAAACTAGTTTAGACTAGCTCCCAAGTCCGGATCCGGACCTGGGAACGGACAAGTTCCCAGGTCCGGATGAAATTTCGCTGGCCATGATCCCGAAAACTCACCATATTCTCGCTTATAACAATTTATAAAGGTTGCCTAGTGGTAAACCATGTAACTGCCAATGGTATTTATACCTAAAGCAACTAAAAGCAACCATGCGTATCCGAAAGGTTACATGCCAATCGGGCTGACTTCCTTCCTCCTCAAAGTATTTACACATTAAGTGGAAACTTGGATCTCAAACCGTATCGAGAGTCCAAAGTCCGTATACGAAAGATAAATTTGAGGAGACGGCTCTCCATATGGTTGTTCTTGAAATAGAAACGGTAATCCAATACAGAAAGTACGTTTAGAGGACCTTTTTGAATTACGAAAAACAAACAAAAAGAATAAAAGAAATTAATAAAAATTTTTTGGCAATATATTAGCGAAATAAGTTAAATGATTTGCTTAAATTATTCGTTTTTACTATGTCTTTTGAAATGTAAAAACAATTTTTGAGAATATTTTTCGTATGAGCTACAGAAAAAGGAAGAATCTGTTGACTCCTAATTATACCTGGAAAAAAGTATTCGCGGTTGACTGTATGTATGCAACGAAATCATAGCATGACGAGTTTGAATTATATTTTTCGGGGAACCATGTTCTAAAAATGTCAACATGAAGCCGGCGGATATTAAAAACGCTAATAAAGATAGCGCAGAGAAGTATTTGCGTGGAGTTTGGAAAGGTTTAGTAGTGATAAACATTTTTATTTCAAAAATGGGCCATCAAGGTTCGGAAACTACTCGAGAGGAAAGGAGAATTATTATAAACTTGAGAAAGGAAGAAAAAAGGTTTGCTGACATATCGAATGCTCTAAATAGAAGTGAATTCACAGTGCGGAGTATTTGCAAACGACATGGATCAACGGATGATTTCAAAAGTAAAATTTGCTGTGGCCGTCCTCCAGTATTAAGTCAACGCGAATGTCGGAAAATTGTTAGTGATACTTCAAGAAATCCAACAACAACTTCCTCTGAAATCGTAACTAACATCAGCAAAACTTATGGTAAGACAGTGAGTGCCCGGACAGTGCGCAATGGACTGAAAATTGCTGGTTATAATGCGAGAGTACCATGCAAAAAACCGTTAATCTAAAAAATAAACCAAAAGAAGCGACTAACTTTTGCAAAAGAACATGGCATGAAAGATTTAACATTCTGGGATACAGTACTGTTTTCAGATGAAAGTAAATTCAACTTGTTGAGTTCCGATTGCAGGTGCTTAGTATGGAGAAAATCATGCACAGAACTGCAAATAAAAAACCTAAGGCAGACTGTTAAACATGGGGGCGGTGGAGTTTTAGTGTGGGGGTGTATGGCATCATCGGGGGCTGGGAAACTTGTATTTATCGACGGCATCATGGACAAGAACGTTCATTTAAATATCCTGAAAGATGTCTTGAAAATCAGCAGCAATAACTTGGGTCTTGTTAGCAGTTATTACTTTCAACAAGATAACGATCCCAAGTACACGGCTTATTGTGTGCGTCAATGGATCGCGTATAATGTTCCGCATATGCTCAATACGCCACCGCAATCACCGGACCTCAACCCCATCAAGCACCTCTGGGATGATCTGGAAAAAAGGATTTGACAGCATACTATTACAAACAGGACACAGCTTAAAGAAGTTTTACAGGTGGAATGGGAAAACACTTCCACCGATTACACAAAAAAGTTGGTTCATTCGATGCCTAATCGTCTGAATGCTGTTATTAAGGCCAAAGGTCTTCACACTAAATACTAAATGAAACACAATGCCCAAATTAAACTTTTCGCGAATACTTTTTCCCACTCAATTGTTTCATGAATTTCATGTTAATTTGTTTTTGCTTTAGATATACTTTTTGTTTTGTAGGTTTCATTGTTTATTTAACTTCTGTGTGAGCTTAAGAATAAATTTAGTTAAACATATTAAGTTGTTTTGAGTAAGACAAGGAACAAAAATGTCATATTTGAGATTTATATCTAAACCGCGAATACTTTTTTCCGCCACTGTATGTACATTCTTTCAAAGAAGGCATTCTGTCAAAAATGACAGAATCATTTATGCTTGAGTTACAATCAATACAACCAACATTTGCTGCCATGTTTTGTTGGTGGAACGAGTTACAATCAATGCAACACAACATTTTCCGTCATCTGTCACTGGCTATATTAGCCAAATTGTTGTTTGATAATATGGATCCTTTACAGTCTCGGAAAGTGATATCAGTGAGTATTTGATCGTTTAAAAGCTGCAGCGTATATTGCAGAGCAAAAATGAGCAAAAGAATAACAAATTCTGATTGTCATTTACCTATGACATTTCCCATTTCCCGGACTCTCATAGGAACAGGTGGAATTGGATATTTTCAAAAATGTTGCTGCCATGCCAAGTTTGAGATATGAGCAAACTTTGTTGCGCAACAAAGTTGTGTTGCATCATTGTAACTGCTCTCATACGTTCTCATGGGTTAGAACTCATTTTCTTGTGCAACAAAGTTGTGTTGCATTGATTGTAACTGCAGCTTTAATCATCAAAATTTATTTTGTCGCCATCAAAGGAGGCCCTATTAGATATAACACACATGCATATGCCAACATTTTTTACAACCATCAAATTTTGTTTTATGGCTTCAATCGACTCAAAACGAGTAAGACAATGGCAATATTAAGTTTAGGAAATAGAATAAAGTCCCACGGAGACATATCAGGTGAATAGGGGGGTTGATAGAAGACATTTGTTGAGTTTTTTGCTTCAAACTGGATCACAATTGGCCCCATGAAAAGGTGTAGTATCGTCATGCAAAATCCACGAATAGTCCTGCCATGACGACATCGGCCGTTTTTGACGGATGTTCTCACGTTAACGCCCCATGATGCCTAAATAATAGACAGACGTTAAATAAAGGTCTGTTCATTTCGAACGAACTCATGAGGCAACAGATCGCGAATATCGAAGAAAACAATCAGCATCACCTTAACTTTCGAGCGACTTTCGTGCTGTTTTTTCGATTTGCTGGCTTGTTTCGATGTCAAACTTGTATATTCAAGTCTTATTTGTGACAATTAGATCAGAGTTGGCACATTCATTCATATCGAAGGCTAACTGTTTACGGAATTATTTTTGCAGAAAATTGAGCTCTTTTAAAGCAAGCCGTTGCTGGGACGCATCTCATGCCCAAAATATCCACCGGAATCGAACGAATGGGCTTATGAGAGATGTTAAGGTCGATTGCAGTCTCTCTTAAGCTGGTTTGGCGATTATCAAGCACAATTTCCTTCACTTTTCCAATGTTCTCGTCGGTATGTGAGGTCGAAGATCAACAGGAACGAGGCAAATCTTCCACGATTCCTTCTTGAACGCTTTGTACCACTTTTGATGAAAATATCACCGTAAGCGATTTCAAACATTTTTAGCGCTTCCGCACACGAAATTTCATTCGCAGTATAAAATTTGAGGTAAACTCTTTGTCAAACTAATTCGTTCATTGTAAATATCGTGAAACACTACTGAGATCGCCTGACTTAATCAGCTGCTGACTTAATCAGCTGCTCTTCGCATCATTAAAAAGGCAGTCCTACCAATTTAGGAAAAAACCTGTGTACCTAGCGTTTACCCAGGCCATTTAAATTAACAATTCCTGGTACTTTTTTAGAAGAATGTATTAATGAACAGATAGTTGAAGACAAGGAAGATTTACGGTAGACACAGCTTCGGCCCAAAATGAGATATTCAGTACACACTCAGATAGCCTCTGAATTACAGGCACCCTCTTAAGTCATATAGTATGACACTGTAAACTGCCGTTATTCCCAAAGAGAATTATTGCTATATTTTCTGTCAATGGATTTCACGGCTATTAATAACCGGATCAAAAACAACTGCAACGTATATTGTGATCGAATCCTAGTTCGAATACAAACGATGCATCATTACACACTAAGCTTTGAAGTTAGCAAGCTGTCAGTAAGTACCTCAGAATAATCAAGGAGAATATGAAAACTGGTCAATCATTCAAATGGCCATTGTAAAAACAACTATTTTCAACTTATTTTGAATTTGTTGTTAAGGACTAATTATTGTTCACAACAAACGAATAATAGATTATTCTTTTCTTAATTTAGAAACGCGGCATTTTACAGTTTCTTCATTGACATTAATGCACAGAAACTACTATTACTATTTCTTACATGAAAAAAAAAACCTATGCTATCAACAATTCTTAACACATAGCAAACAACCGTTACATACCTTTCATTACAACTTTTCTTCCGCTCGAAGATTGTCTATCCAAAATCCATTCATCAATCAAACGAAAGTTTTCGAGCAAATCGAATGACTACTAATAAGATCTCTACCTTCCTTACCAATCAATTTTCTTGACAACTGCATTTAAGAAACCTAACTGTATGTCTACTGCAGCACTCGCTCATAAACAGTTACTACAAAACATTTCACCAATTCAACTGAACGAAACGTGTCATACAATCTTCGGTTCGTTCGATAATTAGCGTTTGATTACCTCAGATTTCTATCAGAGACTTTTTTCTTATCTTTTTTTTTTTGCTCTATTGCCGGCCAATTCGATATGTATCTAATGTTGGTCAAGTCGACTTATCGTAATTACCAATCTTCACCAGTGCCACGCTCTATATGAAGACGTGGAACCGTGCAATGAGTATTTAATGCATATAGTAGACGTCGTCGTGCAATGCTACGCGTCCTATATGTTGACATACTTGTACAATGAAGTGAACTGTTTGTTTGAATGGAATATAAATGCAAACCAATATGAATTGTCCTAATAACTGCTGCACACGAAGTATGAGAACAAATGTACTTCGGACAATAGATTACGTCTTCGACTAGATTTGACGACTGTAGTGTAGGTCAATTTTCTTTAATTAGTACGCTGGCAAGTCTTACGATTGACATTCATTAAATACTGGATCGAAAGATGAATGAATTGTTCATGACAATTAGGTCAATGACCATTTTCCCAATGATGCGCGAATATTGAGAGTGTATCCTTAAATGGTAAACAGTAGGCTTGACGAAATTCGCAATTAGATTGAGAACAGCAAAGTCACGAGCAATTAATATTAATGATGACTTGATTGCTGAGGCGTCGATATTGTAATAGCTCAAGAGCACAAGACCCGTAATGATTTTCGCTACATTTTCTTCATTAAATATTCAAATTCGGTGCCAAAAATAAAGCACTTAAGCCCCGAAAATGAAAAGGCATATTTTCACGCTAATTGAATGAAATGGCTTTTCATTCTCCTGCCATGACTTATATGTACTTCTTAACTGATTCGGCGTCGTGGAAAATAGCACTAATTTGCCGAGTCTCTAAGTGAAAATTAAATCAAATTTGTTAGAGAATTTATTCTCATGAGAATCGAGTGGGGATAGTTTTTGATTCAGAATTTTTATTCAGATTTTTTTCCCTAACTGGATAGACAAATTCTTTTGAAGTCAGAAGAGAAAAAGGGCGAACTAATGCTAACGCTGATATATTCTACACTAAAAAAAAATAGTATCCTCAACGTTCCTAGAACACAGCTTGGACAAAAGAGAGACAAAAGAGATAGACAAACGAAAAAATAGAGAGAAAAACGCTATTGAAGAATAAATAAATTTAAAAAAGTAAGTCGAGAAAAATAAAGAGAAAAAAATAAAAATAATATGAAAATTAAATAAAAAAATTAAACAAAATTTTACCAAAATTTTGTATTAACTAAAGAAAGAAAAATGTCAAGAAATAACGCAGAAACAAATAAATAATATAAAAAAAAATGAGAGGCAAAACGAAGAAAAATTAGAGGTAGAAACAAATTGGATTGCAAATGAAAAGGGGGAAAATAACAGGTAAAACGAGATGAAAAATGAGAGGCTGCGTTTTGGAAGGAATATGAGAAGAAAAGGGAAGGAATATGAGAAGAAAAGGGAAGGAATATGAGAAGAAAAATGAAACGAAAATAAGAAGAAAAATGAAAATAAAACGGCAAGAAAAATAAGAAGAAAAAGGAAGGAAAAATTAGAAGAAAAATGAAAGGAATATGAGATGAGAAAACTAAGAAAAATGAGAAGAAAAAAACTAAAGAAATAAGATGAAGAAAAAAACTAAAGAAAATAAGAAGAAAAACTAAGGAAAATGAGAAGAAGATAAAGATATGGCAATGAGAAGAAAAAAGAGTGAAGCAAAATGAAAGGGAAATGAGAAGAAAAGAGAAAGGAAAATAATAAGAAGAAAAGTAATGAGGTTGAGAAGAAAAGAGAAAGGAAAATATGAAGAAAAGAAATGAAAATGAGAAGAAAAAGTAAGAAAAATGAATAGAAAAGGAAAGGATTATGATAAGAAAAATGAATGGAACATGAGAAAAAATAAAGAAAGGAAAAAGGAAATAATAGGAATAGAAAAAATCGAGGAAAAGGAGAGGAAGACAAAAGAAAAGAATAGGAGAAGAAAAAAAAAGGAAAATGATAGGAAACAAGTAAGAATATTGAGAGAAAAATGAAATGAAATGAGTGGGGAAAGTGGAAAAATATTATAGATAAGAAAAATAATATGGATAAAAGGAATTGAAATGAGAGGGAAAACCGAGTAAAATGAAATGAAAAGAAAAGATAAATGAGAAGAGGTAAAATGAGTGGAAACAAGGAAGAAAAGCCAAAGGAACAATTTGAAAAAAAGACGCAAAATGAGAGGAAATAAGGAAGAAAACTGAAAGTGAAAAGAAAAGAATGCTAGAAAGGAAATTGAATAAAAATATGCAAACAAAAATCTATAAATGAAAAAATGCTGACTTTGAAGAATTTTAATGAAAGTGCCAAAATCGATAGTTTGAAGCCTAAAATCAAAAAATTGTCTCGAACATCAGTAATAAACAAATCAAAAAATTCGCGCTAAATTTTAACACGCTACAATTTTCCAACTAATTTTACGCTGTTTCTCTCACAAACTTCTACCGTATCTTTAATAGAACAATTTCAGACCGTTATAACAAAGTGAAAAAAATAACAATAGTTCAAACACCTTGGCTCACATGTTTACACTTGCCAACCGAAAATGATTAACAAAACAAAACAAACATCCATTCGGAAAAAAGAAAAAATACATATTTAAAACAAACTTTAATTTTAGTACACCTACAGCTCTTTCGTTCATTCAGTAGGCGGCGTGCAATACGAAAATAATGCATGGAAAGCAAAATTTATATACATATGTACAACACAGTGGTTTCTAATTACCTACGAAACCAACCAGCATGATATATACTCAGTACAACTTGCGTCTTCACAATGTTTTCTCAAGTATGAAGCCAATGCAAAGCGCCAAGAACTTCTTGTTACTGCATACAGTGTGACTGAGACAGGGTGGCGGTTTGAAAACGTTTCAAGTGTTTCTACAAAGCATTGTGTCAGCCTCGCCGGCATAACATATGTGTATAAACGTACTATCAGCATTTCAATAAGATAAGAGACAAGAAGTTCAACTGCTTCTTGTTAAGCTCTTTCGACTGTTTGTCAAAAACTTAGGTACTTGTAGTTCTAATACGATCCCAACTGATGTGAAACGATAGAATATTTTATCTAGCAATGCGTGTAGAGAAATGGAAGATAAAGTTTTTGACAGACAAAAATGAGAAATAGTTTCAAAACTACATACTTATAGAAGTAAGATTCAGACCAACGGCAATACTGCAAGGGAACGCAAGTTTGTGTTCATGTAAAGTTTAGTTTATAAATTAATTAACATTTAAAAAGGTATGCGGGTATTCCGCCACTATGAAGTATCCCATTTGTATATTTCTCTTAATTAAGACAACGGAAATTAAAATATGTATAAATTAAAAATTTAAATAAATTTGTCTCACTACAGCCTTTATCTAGTCGGGGTTTCGAAATTTGTAGAGCCTTCATCCAAAGTCAATGTATACGAGCCTGGAGTGATAAGTTCTACGACTCACTTATCCTTTATTTGTATTAGATATCTACTCACAGCTAGGTTAACTCAAAGTCCGGTGTATGACCACGGTCGGATTCGAACCAAGGATCACACACGTTAACAGCCGGTACCATACCCACTCGATTACGCAAGCTTCAACTGTTTATTGGAAACCTAGATCTTACCACAATGCTACCCTTTTGGTATCACGTCTTCATCAGGTTCCCATTAGAATAGTTACACTTCCATTCAGGTTAAAAATAACTAGATGGTCTTTTAATGTTCCGAAGAGATTTGAAAGAATCTGCATAAATATTCGCCGAAAACAGTATCGAATCATTGGAAGGAGCTGAACTACAATATGATCGATTTAATTTCTTTAGATTTATTGACTTGCAAATAACAAAGGATGACTGGAGGATTTTTGTTCAGTTAGCCTAGGTGATTTCTAAATTTAAAAATACAACAATACAAAAATACAACTCGGCCGGTAAGTGAAAATTCTTCTTCTTGTTTGGATGATAGTTGGCGTTGGGGATAGGGGTCTTATCCCTCCGAAGGACTGGAAGAACTGATTGCGGAAAATCTCAATGAAGTTACAGTAAATAGTTCTCTAGAAGTGTATTAATGAGTTTGATGTCAAGCTGGAATCTCCTGGTCATCAAAGTTCTGTAAATTCTAAAGGAACTAACAGTTAGCTGGAGTGAACTTGACTAGGCCAAACTCGTCAAACAAACATTTTTTTATATTAAATAATAATTTTTTTACTATTTACTAATTTTTTGCTTCCAAATAGCAGCTAAAAAATAACAGTCAAAAATAGCAGTCTGATATTGGAAAAACAACAGTGTTGTGTTATTGCGACGTTTTGATCTTCATAGATAAGCTAGGTTTTCGCTCGTTATGGTCCCTGTGCTATTGCAATTTGTTGCTGTTCACTGATATCTGCTGGCTGCTATTATGTTACACAAATAGCACTTAAGAACAATAGCAGGCTATTCGATTAAAAAAATAGCAAGATGCGGTGCTATTTACAAATGACAGTTGAAAAATAGCAGTCTGCTATTTAGTAGGTTACCACTAAAAATTACGTAATCTTTTAAGGTCTCCACTAGCCTACTGTCCATCGAACCATCTAATGCAGGATGCTAGCCAAACTTTGCTTTTAGTGCTAGCATATTTTGCTCTTTAGAAAATAACAGCCATTTCAACTTGCTGGTACTGAACTTTTAGAGCATGGTCGAGCCTGTAGAAGTATCTGAGGTTGATGATAATGACAAAATATTTACAAATGATGATAAAAGTACTACAGATTCAATCTAAACCACACCAATGTAGTAAGTGTGTTCTCTTTATTCATTTAAAACAAAGAGCGAAATTGATGAAACTAGAGCTCATCTAATTCTCTCAGATAATAAAATCACCATTGGAGCTGGAGCGGGTCATAAACTCTTTGTTTAGAGTTTATATCAGCTGATATATAGGAACCTATAGAAATTTCAGGTTATGGGAATCTGTTGTACTACCGCGTTGTTTTTTTATTTTCTCGTCAGCTGACGGGAAACCAAGCTGATTTTCATGCTAGAAATTGGAATAGATTCGGACCTGCAGTCGGGTATTTATTTAAATATACTGTAATGGTTGATTCAATCATTTTCTATGGGATATTTTTTGAAAACGGCTGTTTCTCTAACAGATAACCAGCAGTTGTTGGATGATCTTCCGAAATTAGGCACGATACTACTATGGGTACTATAGCTTAGGCTCAGCTAAGGTAGATAAGAAATAAGAATACATCAAGAAGTTGATATATCTGAAGAAAAAAACTACGAGATGTTAAAAAGATGCTAACTATTGTGCGAGCTGGATAATAGTGCCGGGCAAATAGAAGTCACCACGAATTCGTGGAGCTCAATGCAACTCATGTTGAATGGGACACAATTTCACGAGGAAGTTATTTTTACAGAGTCATCGCCTGATCTAGCTGAAGTAGCTGCCTAAAAACATCGGAGTGGTCATTCAGAAAAAAATTTGTATTCTGTTTATTTTTTGTATGCAAGTAACCGGCTCTTAAGGACATTGAAGCTTCCTTTTTATGCAGTCTGGCTAAGAATTAAAAGTTTAAGCTCAGTTCTTTAGAGAGTAGGTAATAATGGTTTGGTGAATTCAGTGATAAGAGGAGAGACGATTCGGTTTCCAAATAGCTTCTTGAGAAAAAATTCCACTTCAATATGAATATTAGCAGTTGAAGCAAAGAACTCTAAAGAAGAAGTAAACAACTTCAGTAATAGCGATCTTAAAGATTATTTTCAGAAAATTCCGCGAGGTGCTACAATTCCTAATAGCTTATTTTGATTAGAAGTTCACTTTTATTTGATTTCCACATCAGAACATAAGAAGCCTTGAGTTTCTTCTTTCAGCCGCATTGTGGCTCAGATTAATATATATATTATACATAATATGTAATACGTTAAACAGCAGAGGGATACATTACTTATAAGGGCTATAAAGAGGTATGGGAATGGTATAGGAGGTTGCCTCTTTTTTCTGACAATTGAATTGAATTAAGGTACTAGTACACATAATAGATTTAAAAAATCGATTTGTTTGTTATTGCATTTTTGGACTCAATATAACTTCAAAAATGACCTCCTGAAATATTTTTTCCAAATTCGAAACTTTAATACATAAATATTGACTTTGAGCGCATGCAACTTCTAATAAAGAATATGAAAAAAAAAACTTTAAACACGTTTTTCTCTAAACAAGGTTTTTTAAAACGGCGGACAGATAATCTCCGGATTCACCGTACCAATTTTGAAAAACTTTGTGGCGTTTTATTTGTTAGAGTATCTTACATCGTAATATAAGATGACAAAAAAATCAAAAACAAATTTTTGGCGTTAAAGAAACTAGGAAAAAAAGGTTCGATTTTAGACATTTTTTTTTCACAAGTCCGCCATTTCTTTTTTGATTTTTAGTTTTTAAAAACCGTGGTAAATTACGATGTAAGAGACCTTAGTTTTTAAAACCCTGTTGAAATTTTTTGTTTGAAACCTACCAATTCATAGATTATCTGTCCGCCGTGGAGTAACGATTTTTTTCAGAACATGATTTCAGCGCCCTTTATAAAAGGGAAAAATAAATAATCAAATAAAACAAAAATTGTTTTTGTATTTGTCAAATATGAAATAATATTTTTAAAAAAGATTCATGTTAATATTTAAGAAAATCTCTGAGAAAAAATTTCTTGAAAAATTGTCATATTTTTGCCTTCTAAAGTGTAATAGTACCTTTAAGTTTGAAGTAAAAGGTAAGAATATTCATAGAAACCTTTGGAAACTGAAAATCTAAGTCGGTTTTCGGTCTTTAGATATTATGCAGGTAAACTTGACCAATGCATCCCGAAGAATATACTATGTATGTATTTTTAGTTACTCATTTGACCTGAAGCTTAACACTGTATGTCGGTGAATTCACTCCGATGCATCCAGGTTTGTTAATTGAGGTTGACCTCGCCCACATCAAAGGATTGGAGCCTAATAATTTATGTTTCTTCACGGATAATTGCAAAGGACGTTTCATATAGAGCAGAAATTAAATATATTTACAACGAAGAACCGCACTTCAGATCGGGTTTTGGAGCTGGTTTACTCGAATAGAGGTGTGGATAGATCTGCAGCGTTTACCAGTTCTGCACTGCTACCAATGCAGAGCTGGTAAACAATAGCTGTAGTTGCTGGTGGCAGTTTGACTCTCATCCAATCGCTTCTATAAAACAAAATTAAATTTGGAAAGTTAGATAGGGTGGTTGAAGTATGGTACATATTTCTTTTATAATAATTCAAGTCATAAAAAGCGTCGTAAACCAGCCCCGCTGCAACCTATTTTAGTGGAACTAAATCTATTGCACTATTACAGTGGAGCGAAATCTGCTATATGGAACAGTAGTTTGATGGCCAGGTATATAAAAGACTGTTGGTCATAAAATGATAGATAACTAAATCAGTTAGCAGTCTTAAAGGTACCTAACCTATCCTAACCTAAGTTCGAACCTCCACTATAGCAAAGTTCAACCATGAAAAAAAAAACCGATGACATGGTGAACATCTTTACAAGATCATGAAAATTATGTATCAAGGTTTGAAGATGAAATGCGTCAGAGTAAAGTGTATCCAGCGTTTGTTTTTCAACAAAAGCATTATTCACCTCCAAACCGGAAAAATATGAAAAATCATACGAAAATTTAATGGTGGCATCTTTTGTTATAATAACGATAAAATGATGAATGCTGCCAAGCGGTGGCGGCTCAGAACGCTCGACACCGCTCCCTATTTTATAGTATAACTTTCGTAATTCATGTATTTACCGTATCTACCAACATGTATCCGTATGTATCTATCCGAAAATGGAAAAACAAAAAATTAGATTTTTTTGACTGCACAAGGCAGAAACTTGCCTTAATGGATTGGACTTTACAGGTTTGAAAAGATTTTGAGGGTTGCCACAGGCAAAAGTTTAAAAATTTAGACGAAACTAACCGTTGTTGCTTAGTAAGGTTAGACAATTTTACCAATGGTTTTTTTTTTTGTGTTTTTGTGATTGTGTTATTTTTTGAGGGTGTTTCTTGTTTGTTAGTTTTTACCGTAAGGTTGCTATAGATAGATCAAATCACTCTGTGAATTTTGTTTTAATACGCAGTGTGTTCAATTAACATGCTTTAGCTGCTCTGAAAGCATTGCATAGCAGCACTTTAGGAATTTTAAAATTTCTCAGTAGCAGCTATGGGTATTGGGTATCCATCCAAGAGCTGCTTCATAGGTCGGCTTTTACACAGCACAACTCAATAACAAATTGTTTTTCTCAGCACTCTTTTTCAGTTAATTTTAGCATCATCATTTTAGCATCACCTCAACACTTGCATTGTACTTTGGAAAATGAAAATTTTTGAATTTTCAGCACGCAACAGCAGAAAGGAGTAAAATTTATATAAAAACGTTCCACTTATTCGCGGCTTTTGAAGCCATATCTATGAAAATGTTACGAGCGAAAGGGAAATGTTTAAAATTTGATGGCACATGAATCAGCGTACTCAGCCTTTTGCGCTTTACACCCTCCTTCTAAAAACTCAAGATGATTAGAAAGCTGCTTTTCATTTCCATTTCTAATCAAAAAATAACGTTTGAACAATATTTCAGCTACATACACACATCCATTTTGTTTCAGTTCAATTTTTGCTATCCTCCATACTGCGAGCAGCAAATATGTAGCTGCTACCATAGCCGCTCTTCTGAAATCTTAGACAGCCCGACTGTCAAATAGCAAACATCAGAAAGCAGCTATTTCCTGCCTTTGGACAGCTAGAGCAGCTACACTAGCAGCTATTGCTGCTATAGCAAGAATATTGATCACACTGCCAATGACTTCACTGACAGTTTGAAAGATTTTTCAGGTTGTCGCTGGCAAAAAATCTATATCTACGAAATTTCAATATACCTTACTTAATTTTTTTGATAGTTTCTGGTAGTGGAATCATGACACACACCACTCTCTATCCTAATTGGCCACAAACTTGACTTGGCTTGGCTACTGTATGAATTTCTTTGAAACTTGATGATTGTACAATAATATTTCAGTTTCGCTAATGTTTTCAAGGTTCGGTATGTTATGATCCTCTTCGAAAACTATCGAAACTAATAAGCAAAATTAGCTTAAAATTACTAAGAAATGTTGAAGGCTTTGTACGGGGTAGCTGTTTGTGGTCAAACATACAAATTGAATAACCAAACTTATCTTATTTACTTGTTTATCATATCAAAGCACTTTTGTACAGAAAACTTATATTCTTTCGTTCATTTATAATTAGCAATGATGTAGATGAAAATGAATCTATTTTTTGTTTGACTAGCTTTTTATAACTAACCGAAATCGTGAGCTTTTTTGCAAGAAGGCTTGCTATAAAAAACGGCCATAAGAATAGTTTTAGTTTTATCTAATATGTTCATTGTAATTCGGTTTCACAAAATAAAAGCTTTTCTGATCAAAATTATGTAGTTATTCAATATAATCCAGACCATTTTGTAGTTGTTTTCTACACAATTTCTATATTTCCCAATGGCCTCGATCACGACAGAAATCAATGCAAAATAAATCGCTTTCAGTCACGATCATCACACACATATCCGTCATTGAGGCCAATCTGAGCCATTAGTTGTTTTGCAGAAAAAACTGCGCAGATACTTATATGCAAAAGTAGATACATGCCATTTTCCTCCGGTTTCACTTTGATCAAGACATCGTTTTCCACTATTATCTTCAACTTGACAGATACAAGTTCAAGACAATGCAAAAAAAATGAAAGGAGGAACTGATAATCAGACAATTTACGGAGTACGAGAATCGTATATTGTGGAATCATGTCTTTCTGAACAACAATGAACTACGAAGTAATCATACATTTTCTCTGCATCAAGTTCAAGAGAATTTCAGCTGTGTGCCAAGACAGTTGCTATCGCGGTTCGTTGTAATACGAGATGCTTCCGAAGACGCTCGTCGAACAGAAGCAACAACAAGAAAAACACTTGCCTATAAAAAAAAAGGTATAAACATTATGAAAAGATCCATCGTACCACCACCTGTCGAGTAAACAAGCACATGATTCTTTCTAGATAATTTTCCATTTTTAACAACATCCAGTTCCAGCAATAATCTTGAAAACCGCACTGCCCGCTTGTAAGCTCACGCCAGTCGTTTTAGTTTACACAAACACATTCACAAAGAAAATGGAAAACTATAGGCATCGAAGAGGGAAACATTCATTTATTTAGTCGCCGATACATCTGCCTACGGTCGTCGTAAAGTAGTTCGAGGTGATTGCATGTACCCGAAATTGACAAATAATTAGCATCTAATTCGCAAATTGAGAAAATCCACTGAATAGCCAGCCCATTCTATGACTACATCTGTATTTATTACATTTCACGTAAATGCGAATAAGATGCTTGGCATACCGCAACCTACATATGTATACTAGTCTGTACACTCATATGTCGACTATTTACACAAACTTATTTCGACGAATTGTATCCAAGCAAATTTTTAGATTGAAACTAATTAAATTTACGTGCATTACTTATTGCTTCCTGGCGGGTACGATTTAACACAGCTGGAAGTGTTAAGTTCTCATTTTTTTTTTTTCGTTTGCTCACTTCTTTGTACTTTACGAAAATCTATCTTTGAAGCTGATAATCAAACTTATTTCTGAATTTCCTTGATATTGGTCCAATCCAAACATTTCGGAAAGATGCCAAATGAATATTTTCAGCAAAAACGTGAAATTCATTTACATAGTTTTCAACAATTTTAGTAGTTCGAATGAATTCACATCATTTTACTTCCTCGATACAACACACATCGAAAGCTCGAGGTTCGAATTACTGCCTGTACTTGCTGGAATTTAGTTATTCTCGTCATGGAGCATGCAAGTCAAATCGATAATTTTAAATGGACACACTGCATTTCGGAGAGAAGTTGAAATTTAGGTTAATGCTTACCAAACTTTATAGTTTTAGAGAATAAACTAAATAGGACGGCCATGTGTACAACGAGTGTAAATTTGTTAGAGTACATGGACTCTTAATTTCTCGTAAGTTTTATGGCGATGAAATTTTTATAACTATTTAGTTTGAAAATGAAATAATATATCCATGCAATTAAAATTTACAGAAAATTGAATTATGTGTTGAAAAGTTCAGTTTTTGATACCGTCCCTCTCTTCTGCTACATAAACACTAAACATAATTAGATCACCATTAGATCATTAGATTAATAGACAAATCCGATAACTAGCCCGTCCATTAACTGTATGTGTTCAAACTCCAAATGTCACACTATCCAAATATAGTTTCGATTTTACTCAGACGCATTATTTTAATTCGATTGATTACATTTGATAGTCAATGCATGCAACGGTACAAGTGAGACCATTCAATTTCGACGGTAGCCTAGAATTTGGATTACTGACGTATACGGGTCTACTGAATAATTAATTTATTGATTTTAAAATGACGAAAAGGCTATCGTACCTATTAGGTACCGAATGTAGCCCGCTTGTTACCAAATCAGCAAGTTAGTTTGGTGCACTTTGAGAAATTGTTATTCTATATGCGTCAGAAATTTTGTCGTGAAATAATTTCAAATAATAATATGAATCAGACGTACTTACACAATACTGTTATGATTAAGGCAAATGACGTATGTAGCTTACCTGAAAAAAAAAAATTAAATTGATATAGTAAGATTTTTGAACAGGAATAACTTCATTATGAAAACCAAATAACGAGTATTTTTAATATGGTCATTATATCATGCGAAAAAAAATCGACAGCAAATTTTACGGCCGATAAAAATCTCTATAATCATATTCAAATAATTTCTGATCGAAAATTAGCTGAAAGATATCTTCAACGCGAAAATGTACTGTGCGATTTGGCAACACTGCCGCCACTTGATTGGCCGTTATGGTCTGACCAGGTGATTGAAAGTACCGTTTGTGCTATTTTGCAAGTGAGCTTTATTATACTCTTTCCTTACATTAAATTCATATTTAATACATTTTGTATAATGTTTATAGTATATCAGTAATATTCTTGTATAACTAGTACTACCGAGTGGACAAGACAATGCATCGGTTCAAAGGCTGCAATTCAAGAAACAGGATTCGAGAAATTGAAACAGGATTGATCATCCGTCCTATTACCTTTTTCATCGGCTGAAGGAACACCTTCGGAGCAAGAAATTTGAAGATGATAGCGTTTTTCCTTACCTTTTTCCTTACCTGGATGCATTCTTACCATATTCCTTACCTGGAAGTTGAGGTCAACATCAAGCAGGAGAGGAGGGTGATGAGGATCAGGTTGCACATATGCAAAAGGAGCAGGAGAGATAGAAAGGGAATCTAAAGGAACGCTATTAAGGACTAAATCGAGGATTCTGTTATTAGTATTACGAAGGTGGTTAATTTGGCAGCAAGCACAAAGTGAAAGAAAGGAAGAAGTCGCAAAAGAAAGGTGGTTATAGGATATTAAAGGGAGGTTATTGGTATCCCACTCCACAGTGGGTATGTTGAAGTCGCCTAAAATTAAGAGGGGAGTTGAAGGAAAACGAGAGAGGATGAAACTTGAAAGCTCAGCGTAAAAACGTTCATAAGCAGTGACAGACAAATTACAAGGGATATTCACCCATGTCTCTATTATACGAGGGTCGACAATCAATATAAACCAAGGTGATTAAACTTAAAAAAATATTTATTTTTCAAATAGGCTCCTAACAAGCTAATACATTTAGTCCATCTTTTTTCCCAACCCAAGATACTCTTAGAAAAAAAATGATTTTTCTCTCCCAAAAGGCCATCACTTCGCTATCATCTTCAAATTTCTTGCTCCGAAGGTGTGCCTTGAGCCGATGAAAAAGGTAATAGGACGGATGATCAATCCTGTTTTAATTCCTCGAAACCTGTTTCTTGAATTGCAGCCTTTGAACCGATGCATTGTCTTGATAAAACAGAACTCCGGCTCGCAGTTTGCCGCGCTTTTTTTCCTTAATAGCCTTTAGCAATCTTCTTATTTGGTCTGCGTAGTAAGAGCCTTATATAGTGGCTCCATTTTCCAAACATTCCAAAATAATAATTCTTTCAGCGTTCCAAAAAAAAACTGATGCAGAGCCTTCCCTGCCGAACTCGACACTATGAATTTCTTCGGCACTGGTGAAGAGAATCGCTTCTAGGTCATCGATTGCTGGTTGGTTTCTGGACCCAAATGATGGATGCAGGTCTCGTCCATGGTCACGAAACGTTACAAAAATTCTCCTGTTCTGCCTGGAACTTTTCTAGATTCACCCTCGAAATGTCGACTTGTTTCTTGTTTTGCTCGTCGATTAACATTCTCAGCACTCAACGCGCAAAGACCATCTTCATATGCAATTCATTGGCAAGGATTCTTTGACCACTGCCATACGAGATCTCTGTGGCCTCAGCTACATGGCTGATGGTCACTCTACGATCTGCCAACACGACACCTTCGACTTATTTCACGTTGTCTTCAGTGTGAGACGTGGATAGACGTCTTTCGCAGTGTTCGTCTTCAGTGAATGTTCTTCCCAGATTAAACTCCTTGGCCCAGCGTGCAACGTTGGAATATGGGGGAACAGAGCCACTTAATATTTCCACCAAGTCGCTGTGTATACTTTGGTAGTACTTAATCAGAGCTCTGATTTCTCCATTTTGATGCTCTCTACTCGACGGTTCGTATTCAAATGAATGTACCTCCCTGGAATCGTGGCCTCTTTTTGTTTTTTTTTCTATGCTGACATAGTGGGTATATGAGGTAGTAACATTTTTTTTTTTAATTTTACGCGAACTGGATGTAGACGATTATCACTACTTTTGAATCAACCCTCGTATTTCACCGTTGTCGCTAGTGGAGGCTTTTGGCGAGTTCGGTAGATGAGAAGGGAGTCAGTCCCGACAGTTCTCGGGACTGTATTATAGGATTTCTAGAACGGAAAATTTTGGGGACGTGTAAACTGGAATGAGAGCATGAATTAGTGAGTGATGAAAAAACGCGGATTTAAGTGATGGCGAAAAGTACACTTTCGTGGATAAAAGAGGTGAAATTTCGGAATTATGATGGAAGTGAAAAGCCTCGTGCAGTAATTTTTAGTGTCTTCAGTGTACTATTAGTCATACTTATTTATTTATTTATTTATTTATTCATGTAGAACATACAGATTACAATCTAATTATATGTGGTAAGTTAGTTTATTCTTGCTTTTAACAAAATTTTGAATGTTTCAATGTATTGAGATAAAGGACCGAGGTGGAGAGAATTAAATGTTCATGTTAATCTTACACTGACGATCTCGCAAACGATATTTCAAAAGTTTCTGGGCACCGAGTTTCACGCGCTTGATGACGGAATTTGAAAACGTTCCAAAAAAACGAGTCAATTTCCTTTGTACGGATTCAATTGATTTTTTATCATATTTATATTGAGGGAACCACATAACAGAGGCATATTCCAGAGTTGACCAGTAAGGTTGGTTGCATGGATTCGAATGTTTGCGACGCCCTTAACATAAAGCCTGACAGTTTAGAGGCTCGATTGACCAAATCTGAGATATGAACATCAAATCTGAACTTGTTTTCAAACATAATCCCAAGGTCTTTGACGCAGGCACGAGAAGAGAGCACATGGGTATCTAACGAGTAATGGAATACAGTAGTCTGAGTTTTATGAGAAAAAAGCAGTGTTTGGCATTTCCTTGTATTCAGAAGAGGCTTGTATTCTTTACATCAGCTTTCCAGGATTTTAAGGTTGAACTGACGAAGGTCACAGTCATCAATGGACCTTATGGTCACGAAGAGTTTCAGATCATCAGCATAAAATAGATATTCACATGAAAGAAACGGCGCCAGATCATTCACATAAAACAGGAAGAATAGGGGACCCAGAATAGAACCTTGTGGAACAACAGTTCTAGGATCGGAAGGATGGGACATACAGGAATCATACCAAACATAGCAAGATCGATCGCATAGGTATGATTCTATCCATTTAATAATGTATAAAGAAAAGCCAAGTCTGTGTAGCTTAGAAAGAAGATTATGACCAACATGATCAAAAGCTTTAGAAAAGTCCGTACATACAGTGTGAACTTTAAGTTATATACGGACTTCTCTTATTATTACTCATGTAGCGATTCAACTAGTAGAGAAGAGAAACATAATATATAACAGTAACATTAAAATAAAAATATAATATAGCATTATAATAAATAAATTAAATTTATAAATTAAATAAATAGTCAATACAGTGTTAGGTTCTAAACAAATAGAATCAACACTGAGCTGGAAACGTCAATCCAAACAAATTAGGTTAAAGAATTCAATGACATTCTTCCTACTAAAATCTTGTTGTGCTCTCTGGTTCGCCCTACCATATAATATATGTGCTTTTTATGGTCTCCATATTATAAGGGGCACATAGATCGAATTGAGTCTGTCCAAAAGAGATTTTTAATTTTTATTCTTAGTTATTTATGCTGGTCTGATCCTTTTCACTTACCTCATGAAAACTGCTTGCAATTATTGACCATAGACATTCTTGAAACTCGACGTCAAAATTTCGAAGCTCTATTCACTGCGAAGTTACTCAGTGGAAACGTGAACTCTGAGTTTTTGCTATCAAAACTGAACTTTCGTGTTTGCCACGATGAACGTAGACATCATAGCGCCTTATCTATCATGTTTCATAAAACCAATTATGGATTGAATGAACCAACCTGCGCAATAGCCCGAAGCTTTAACTTAGCGTATCAAACGTTCGACTTTAATTATACTGTTGGTATGTTCAAGTGTCGTCTTAAACAACCGATTAATTGTCTTTCATAATTTCATATATGTAAATATTTTTTTTTAGTAATCATTTCGTTGATGAAATTGTCAATAAATAAATAAATAAAAAAAATCAACACCTCTTGATTGAAATTGAAAATCATAAACATCAATGATTGGAATTAAATTGCTTGGCACGACAGCATAATAATATAGATTAAAGTGACCTTACTGATATATACTGGATAAATAGGAAGCCAAGATTCTTATTCATTCAAAGTAACATTTGATTATGAATTAAGAACACGATTCATTCAGAATCAAGAGGCATAAACAGTCGATTTTCTTGTTTATGCTCAACCAAAAAATTTTAAACTCAGCACATCTCAAATCTGTTAGCGTTAATCGTCTGCAAGTATTCATTATATAGAGCCGGTTTAGACGAGCGGTGTTTTGCTGTGCTAGCACACAGTTTTCATAATGCATCATAATCAGAATAACTATGCTACAGATACGGAAAAAACAATAAATCAAGACAAAAAAAGATAAAATCGCTTCTATGCGTGGCGGAAGGATGGCTGTAGTAATAAGGCAATAGTTTGCGGAATATTTTATAATTGAGGGAAAATTAGACTGGCAAGAAAAAGGAACACTAAATTAAAATATTAATAAACAACTTTGTCACCTAAGGCGTGGAAGAAATTGAATTCTGCAATTGATCTATGCTAGAATTCATTAAAAATAATTACTTTGTTTGAATTGGACACTGATGCTTTAATGGCGCAGTGTCGTTTTACAAACAGCCGATCAAAACAACACATTTTTGGCTGATAACTCTCTTCCAAACCACATTTACTTTTTTTGGAAGCTACTACCAGCCGTTTTTCCTTCGCAAATTGGCTTTTAAGTACTTGAATCTCGCTCCGGATCGCATACAAACTAATTGTTCCATATAAACTTTTCGGTTTGAGGTAAATGTCCTCTTAACTTTTTTTCCGCATATTCCTGTTTATATAGTCTCTATGGCTAGAATTATCTAAACTTTTTTTGCACTCGTACTCCAATAATAACATAGTTATTAATTCCTGGCTCCACATAAACTTGTCCGACATTTTCACTTTCAATTTTGATCAAGCTTTATCGATGCACTCTACTGAACGTCCCAAAGTAAACTAAATCACACTTTCCAACAAAAAATGTCTGAGCCCCAGACTATTTTCAAGAAGAAGAACCAAGAAAAATGGCTGCCGTGCTCGATGATCGACTAGCACTAGACCAAAGTGTATAGAATGATAACTGGGTGAACTCCTTCAATTTTCCAGAAAAAACACTTTGACCTTGAAATTGCGCCTCCATTTACGCAATGCATTATTTGCCAAAGCAACCCGAGAGTGTGCTGGTATTTTTTGCGAGAGTGAGCCGTATGTGAGCAACGAAAAATCTAGCCTGAGTATGTAGCTGTCGAATCTTATCTTGCATCTCTTTCTGTTCCATGCAATTTCTTCCAATTTTCCAGGCTGATCAACAATACAATCTCAGAACATTTCACTGGATTTTTGGACCGTATACATATACGGAGTCCGCACGCTGGTAGGAACTAACTTCTTACGCTGTGATTAGACCATTCGTGCTCGCTGTTCTGTTCCGTCCTTCACTTCCCTTTTCTAAAAGCTCGTGCTGTGTCCAGCAAAAAATCGCTCGTGTAAACACATTCGTAACGCAAATTTTATTGAGCCTAGCGTAGATAATATAATTTCATATAAAAGATTAGTTTAAGTGAAAGCTGTAGAGGCGAAAAAAGACGTTGATGATTGAAACGTGTATGTTCCTAGTTAAAAAAAAAAAGATATTCTCACAAAAAGCAAAACATGTTCGCGTCTATTACATTCTTAAAATTCAAGGCCCACTAGATTTCCATATGCATTTCATTATAACAATTTCAAACACACATCTAAAATGCTAACTGCTTAAACAAACATTCAAGAAGTAACTATTCATTATTTGCATATTTCAAGTTGAAATATTTTACCGTTTAATTTCGCAGTCAGAAAATGAAAGTTCAATCCATCTTCACACATAGCTTACAAATCGTACTGTACTATAGACACGCATATGAACTGTATGAATAAAGCCGTTAGAACTATCGAAATCGATATCATATCCAAAAATACCAAGTTACTAATTGTTGTTTACAACTAAATTATCTATGTTCTACATTTGTATTGGGCAACAGCATTAGGAATTAAGTATTAGATTGTACTGAAGATATGCTGAAAGCCTGTGCATGCTGCTATGTATTTACGAATGAGTATCTATGATCTCAATATTTTTTTGTATCGAATTTCGGTAACGCGTACTTTTTCCACTACGAAAGTTGATTAACGTTGTTTTAGCTAAAAATGCGAAGCCATTTCGTTTCTTGTCGATATGTTGCTAACACGATACCTTCGAGGTTTTTAAGCAAAAATAATGACCTAAAACAAATGCGACTACAGTGCTTAATGTGAACCTATCATGTTTGTACCAACGATTAATGTATATAGATAAATGTTTTTTTTTTGCAGAATGAAATATGGCGAAGTTCTAATCAAAGTACGTTCTTTTTTTGGGGGAGCCACGTTGATAAAAACCCTCAATATATTACTGTATGCACAGATTAGATTGCCAATAGATTCAATAAAGTCGAATGCAGTATGAGTGCTTCGAGTATTTGCATTGGATGTGTTTGGCGATTTATCTAGTTCGCTGATAACACATTTCTCACTGCTTTGCAGTCGTTATCATTTCTGGTTGATATACATATTTTCTGATATCGTAAATGTACGCGTTACGAAATGTGCAAAATAGGGGTGAGTCAAATTTTGTGACAAGCAGCTGCTATAGACGGTAACTTGGCCGGTACTGGCCTTCGAATGCACAATGAACTCAGAGTCCTTGTCATTCTTCAGAAATCGATCAAGAGTATCATTCTATAGATTATTAAATGATATTAGCAACAAACACCAATTTATGAAAATTGTGTGCATACCATTCTGTAGACTGTTTTCTTTTGGAATTACTCCTAAACAAGTCCTGCAAACAACCACAATCCTCTTTACGACCATACCTGAAATTCCGAAAATTCTCTTTGCTTGCGAAACAAACACCGTCGACAATAGTTTTCACCACCTGTCGTTCAATGTCATTCCTTTTCCGTTCGATGTCTCCTGTTCATTGTAACTTGTCACGGTGCCCGTATACAGGTTTTTTCCATCCGTTATTTAACACACCTTCAATACTATACCACTCCGCAAGTCATTCGCCCGACTTCAGCTTTCACTGAAACTTGTTATCGAAGCGATGATAGTCCGTTACTTCCTTGTCATGCCAAATGTACCGCACTCCCAGGAATAATGAGTCCGCGAAGGAAACGAAAATGTTATCGGATAGGATAGGCTTTAATGGTTGCCTATTTTTTTGATGTAGATATGTATGATATTTCAATTAAATGGCACACAGAACGTCGACACAGTTGCTGATAGCGATCGGCTTAACGCAAATCGATATGGCAATTGTAGTGAAATTTCATTTTAATTGGTAAATGTTCAAGCTATTTGTGAGATGGATATGCGTCGAGGGTGTAATTTACTCGTGGAAGCTGACAATGGATAATTGTAACGACCTACTTTCGAATCACTTTTGCATCATCTTTGCTTAGTTAAGGGATTACGTGAAATTCGTCGGTATTAAATGGCGCGAAGGTAAAGCTAGTTGAAAAAATGATGAGAAGCAGGTCCTATGATAAACGGAAATGTAGCAAAATGTTGAAAAGCAGTTAGGCCTCTCAAGAGATGGAAGTGAAACAGCATTTCATCAAACAAAGTCGCACATTGATGGCACTTGAAGAAGAAATGGACCAGCTGAAATACGATTTAAAGCAAGCCGAAACCGTGAGTATTATTCCAACTGAATGAACTGGCAATAGAAGACTCAAATCAACAATTTTCAATGGATAGACTTTTTTGGGCCATCTACATGAAGCAATGTGAGGCTGTTTACAAAATACAACCGCTGGAGGATTTGTTTGTGCGACCATACGAGTACTAAAAGTATCACTCAAAAGAATCGCAGCAGAATTTCTTCATACCATTTCAGTGCCCCTCCGATCATGCACTTTCTTGTCGTAGTGGAGGTGTCCTGTGCACCGCAAAATGTTACGACAAGGGTGCCTGGAAAACGGCATGAGGACAAATCATACGGACTTTATCTCTGCATGTGGTAGCCAGACTGAGTTTGAAAAAGTCCGGAAAGGCGAGTACAGCGTCAGCTGAAAGTGCGGCCTTGCCTGGAGAATAGATACGCCCGCAGCAAGTACAGAAGGAAAGAGTACTGGTTGCTTGAAACTCTGGAAACCTGAGAGTCTTAAACAAAGCAATAAGCTATTCCAACGGGATAAGCTACGGACGAAGGCGGGCAGGGACGTCAATGCAGCAAAGAATGCATTAATAGAAACTCGATGTTAGGTAGTGGAACCTCAGAACCTACCAGAAGAAGCGAGAAAAAGGTCGACTGGTGATGTCACGTAAACTGAACATTGCAAACCTGGGAAGCTCGCAGCCGTCGACAGAGGAGGATTCTGTATAAAAAACAAATACTTCCCAATGAAAATCGATCGAGAAACAAAGATGACGCTGAACGAGAGGCCAGCTAAACAGATAGCGGAGTTGGGGCCAGTTTACAACTTTACACAAGAGAGGCTTATGAACGGTCACCTCCAATTCGGCTGCTCCAAACATCGAAGGAGTAGCTCACGTAGATCGCTTTGAAACTGGGTACTGGCAGTCGGCCCAAATTCTCCACTTTGTGCTCCGATATTGCCAAACCTTTGCCTGACAGTTGTTGGATCCCAGATCTATGGTCACCTATCCTGGTTTATTTTTTGCTGCACTGCCGAGGCCTCTAAATTATCAAGTTTCATAGTAAGACCTTCTAAAAGCCTTAGTTAATCTGTCCACCTGCTAACATATTTCTTTCCTTTGTTCCTAGTGTCCATGAATATTGCTGTCACGTTTGGTGTTCTCATTAGGTCTGCTCAAATAATGGGTTGGCATTTTTACTCGTATTTACTCGTACCTTGTTCTTTAAATTTCGACTTCGAATTTCGTTCTTATAATGATACCCTCGAAACACAGGTACTTTTTTTAGATAAGTGCCTCTTTTTTGATTAATTTGTAAGATTGTTGAATGTAACATGTTGCCATCCGTGTAGAATTTCATGGGTTCTTCTTTGGTGTTTTGTGTGCTATTTGCGGATTGACACTAGTTTGATTCTCCGTTACTCCATTGTAGCGTTCACTTAGGCATCACAATAGCCTACAGTTTGGTCCTCTATCGCCTTCAAATTTTCTTTACACGCAATCAAATATTTTATTAGATCATGATATAGCTTTTTATTTTTAATTCTTAATTGTACTTATTTTGATATGGTTTTTGTGTCTTTTAATTTTAATTTTACATCCAGCAATTTGATTTTTTATCTGTAAAATGTGATTAATGAAAAAAAATAAGTAAGAGTGCAGGTAATAGCACTGGCATGATCAGTAAATTAAATTTGGGTCTCGATGCGAAAGACTAGAGCATTAAGTACATCAATCGCAGGGAGAACCCCATCACTGGTGAAGATGATTTCAATCTGATGATAGAACTTGACCCGAGAAGTTTTTCGATGCTCAGGGACAGATACCGCATGATGCCGAGCTACTTCTTGTATAATTTAACATAATCAAGATTATGTGAAACATGTATTCATGGTTACTGTCTATGGTTACTGTTTAGAGCAAAACGGATTGATCCAGTGAAACATTTCTCCTATAGAAACCGCGTTTTTGTGCCTCTATCAAGAGCTGGTTAGGATAGTAGTATTGAAAACAAAAACTGGGGCAGGATTGTTGTTGTTTTCAATGCTACTATTGTAACGAACTCTCGATAGAGGCGTAAAAAACGCGACTAGAGTTTCTTTAACTGAGATCACGCCAACAACATAACATTGCCTAACATCATTCCTGGACACTTTTATGCCTGTAGGTATAAGGTTTCCATAGATCAACTTGCAACATGGCTTCGTCCTTCTTTTTTTTTAGCAAAAAATTGGCAAAATTACAAGCTTATCCCAACTTTGTGCTTTTAAAGGAATAGTTGATTCGTGGTAGCGTGATTTGCGGGCTCAGTTCAATCAAGGGGGCAACAATTATTTGTAATGAAAGATCAATGAGGCTGATGACTTGTGTTCTGGTTTCTAATCTGCTTTATGGCACTTCCCACCGACAGTTTTCAAGCCAGGACCCGTCAGCGCTCGTCGTGCAGTACCGAGAAAATGGTAGACTGAAACGCGCGATTGTCGCATCAGCTTAATTTTCGCTTGAACCTTCACTCCTGGTACTAATGCGAGAGCTGAAGGACCTAGTTCATTATGCTGAATTGGAGAGACTAGAACTTGTGGTGAGCTGCGATTCTAACTCCCAGCAGTAACACCAGAGGAGATAGACTCTTTCTTTGATTTTATAGCTTCTGCGGAGCTAAAAACTACAAATACCTCACCCCAAAGAAAAATTATTCCTTAGTTCTTTGGTGGAACCAAAATCTGCAGAAGCTCAAAAAAATAGCACAAAGCTCCTCAATCGAGCTTGTACGGGCAACACAGAGGATGACTGGGTCTTCTACAGAGCCCCACAGAGCACATATAAGAACTTTGTAAGGTCCTTTAAGAGGGAAGATTTCAGATCATTCTGTGAGGGACTGAAAGGTGTACGAGACTCGTCAATTCTGCGCAAGGTCCTGAAGAAGGACCAACCAGCTAGGCTGGACTTTCTAAAACCCAAGTCCAAACAGGAGTGACACCTGTGATTAAAACGCAGAAGTGGATAGTTGATGCTTATAAAGAGAGATGGATTTCTTCGGATGTGGTCAGGCACACTAAAGTCTTCCTTTCAGAGCCCAATCATAGGACTGCCGGATTTCTCCTCAATCAAAATAGGAAAGTTGACAGAGCCGTGACAGGCATACTAACTGGACCTAGGAGGGTATATTCACCGAATAGCACCGAATAACGTTCGTCCATCTTGCATAGAAGAGGTTTGACTCTGCGGAGCATTTTCATTGCGAATATCCAACGTTTGTGCGTGTCAAGTTCCAATGCTTCAGCTGGGCCATGGCGAGTATGCAGAGGGTAGCCTCTTTTTCTCTATTGTAAAGTAAAGTAATCCCACGACAACACTCCCTGATTAACTTAGGTACCTATTCAGTGCTAAATGACGACGCTCACTTGAACCTGGATTCTAACTAGGCACACCACACACAAGAAGTCAGTGCTCTACCCTCTAGGCTACTCAAACTTCTTTTCTCTATTATACCTGGACACAATGGTAGGCTGGGGATATTTTATAATTACAATGGACTTTTCTAGCCTGAATGCTTAGAGCGGCAAGACGCCTCTCTCCAAACCCACACACACACACGTCTGTGATGTTACACAAGTCTGAGCATTTTGTGTAGTTAAATGATTGTGTGATCATCATGGGGGCACTACAGCCCGAATCGAGCCTTAGCCTCCTTAATGCTTCGCCTCCATTCGTCTCGGTTCAGTGACCGCGTCCTCCAATTTGGTGTTCCCAAAAGTGTCTATCGAATCGTCCCAGCGTTTGCGTGGCTTACCGACTGGCCTGGCTCCGCTCGCTCGCTCCTTGAGAGATCGTTTGGGGATTCGATTGTCGCTCATTCGTTCGACGTGGCCAGCCCATTCCAGTTTTTGGAGTCGTATGAGGGTAGAGACATCCGGCTCATCATATATGGTATACAGCTCGCTGTTGTATCGGATTCGCCATCCATCTTCTTCCCGTATTGGCCCGAAGATCCTTCGCAATACCCTTCTCCCAAAGGTGTTCAAGGCTTTTTCAGATGCCTGGGTCAGCGTCCAGGTTTCTCTTCCATAGCATAGCACAGGTCTAATAATTGTTTTATAAATGCGAGGCTTCGTATTACTGTGTAAGCATCGAGATTTCAAAGTGGGAGGCACCGAAAAGAATGTCTTATTGGCTAATTGAATCCGTCGTTTGATTTCGTCAAGCTCATTCCCATCCTTCGAGAGGTTCGTCCCTAGGTACACGAAGTTGTCTACGTTTTCAAGTTTATAGTCCCCTATCGTTATGTTTTGTCTTATTGGCGTCCTTTTCCTTGATTGAGTCATAATTTTTGTTTTTTGTTCGTTAATTTCCAATTTCCTTGGCGGTTTCGTCTAGAGCTACCAATACTTCCTTGGCGTCGTTGAACGAACGTAACATAATGTTGATGTCATCAGCGTAAGCTACTAGTTGTGTCGACTTAAATAATAGAGTTCCTCTCGTGTCAACGGGGATTTTTCTGATGACATACTCAAGCGCTAAGTTAAAGAGTGCCGGAGCTAATCCATCCCCTTGTTTTAGCCCTGTATGATCGCGTTAAGTAAAACACTGCTTTAAATTCAATCCTATTCAGCAATATTTTATTTGCATTGGCCGTATGAATTACAGAAAGAATCGAAACGTATTAGGAATCTAACTCTTCGCAGATCTCGTCAGCAGTTGTAAGCTGCATCACTGCAAACAAATTTTCTGTTTGAAACATAGTTCAAAGTAATATTGAAATTTTGCTTAATCCATGATAAATTTCACGATAAATCTCACTTCATTTATATGATTATACCAATTAAATCAGTGATTATCCTATTAACAAACTTAATTTCAAAAAATTTACTCTCTATAATCGCTGGAACGAGTCATTTATGATCAAGCACCCACATTTTACTTATATTTTCAAAAATGCACACGCTAATCAATGCATGCTAGAGAAAAATATTATTCCAAGCACGTTCAGTAATAATAGCTTACGTTAGTTAGAGAATTTATGGAAAACACTCGCGTAATCATGATTTCATCGATATCGTCATATATTCCCGGAGTAGTTTCGATCATAAATTCATTTTCGTTTCGAGTAA
Organism: Nemotelus nigrinus; assembly: GCA_947369275.1. Taxonomy (NCBI): domain Eukaryota; kingdom Metazoa; phylum Arthropoda; class Insecta; order Diptera; family Stratiomyidae; genus Nemotelus; species Nemotelus nigrinus. The sequence goes on along the minus strand of OX376372.1, from coordinate 202,781,375 downwards.
GAAACAATAATCCATACGATTAAATCATATAGTGATTAGTTTATCTCGGAAGCAATAGTCTATTTTCGCCAATGACTACAAACGCAAAAGTCCTCAACTAAAACCATGTCTATCTGCACTCTGTCTTACGCATACGTAAGGCATTACAGGAAAATATAAAAAAAAGTGCAAACTACCATGAGGCAAGAAAGGAATTCTTGCAGCTAAACGCAAGCAAAAAAAGATAACGAAGTTCAATTAAGCGTAATCCCTTCCAACTGTTCAATAACTAATTCCTAGAGCCTGTTTAGTATCTACTGTACTGATGACTTAGACTGTAGCCGCAGCCGACTCGACAGATGTAAGTAAGGTTGCAAAGAGAGCCAAGTGAACCGAATGATACATAAAATGAAGAAAAGATAGAAAAAAAAATGCGCACAAGACTCTCAACGGATCGGATTGGATAGAAAATCTGAAAATGAAGGAAGTTTCTTATTACTTCGCTACTGCTTTGAAATGTTATCCGCCACAGAGAATGGATTAAGGCAGAAAAGCTATTGGTATGTGTTTAATGCTACGGTTGATGTAAAGGTGTACACTAGATTCAGAAAGTTGTTGAAATGTTAACCTTTTGGCGATCACGAAGTGAATGTTGCAAAGATTTTGGTCTAATGTCTTTCAGTGGTAGCATGATCTTTAAAGCAGGAAATCGGTGTTTGGTTGCAAAAAGTGCGGCGGTCTGATTTTTTTTTCATCGTGAAATTGTACTATTTGAGCTTGGTTTGGATTTAAAATATACTTAAATACTAAAATATTAAAGATTCATACCGTAGTCTTTTTCCAAAATGGATAGCCAGCAGGCTTTTGTATCATTTTCATGCTAAAAAAAAGCTGGCGGTAGCTAAATCATGAACAAGTACCACTTTTTATCGATTTCAATGCTGAAACATATAATTTCGGAGTTTTTCAATGCACTTTTACTACATTCGAAACGTATCCTTTGCCCTATAATCCCATGCCCGACCATACCAGACAAACATGGAATGCAAGTAATTTGAAATTCAGCTTCATACAATTTAAGCTTGGCAAATAATTTTTGAAAATCATTTATTGGATGGTAGACACATATGTAGAGGATAGATACTTACATTTTACTATATTCAGTATGCAATTTCAATGGATATTCGGACGAGCACTAGGTCAGTGCTCATTGTTCTATCGTATAGTTGGAATACATTTATAGCTGCTGGTTTATCTAAGCACTGTAATGTAGCCTATGATATGTACAAGAAATTGAGCTTGGTCACGATGAAATTATAGAGGAAAGTGAATTTGTAGGTTTCACATGTCTACTATAGTTGGTAATACAAGGCAATTAGTTTCCAATTTCACAGCCGGCTAAACCATTGGACTTGGATTAGAAAATATATACTATTGTTAGGAACAACAATGTCATATTCATAAATCGATTCTATTGCTACTTTGATTTTGTTTCTTGTTTAGACACTGCCGGGCAGCTTAAAAATGTAACAATGCTTATCATCATCAGCCTCCTCTTGCGATTCATCAGCGGAAACAGTTAAGCAATACATCAATGTGTATACGAGTGTGGAGTGATTAGTTCCACGACTCAATTTACCTCTGATTAGCTCGGGTAACTATTCAGAGCTAGGTAAACTCAAAGCTCGGTGCGCGGACCCTCGTCCAAACCTGGATTCGAACACAAAAGAAGCCAGTGCTCTAGCCAAATGTCATGGGTATGACAATTGGTATCTTCCGCTTCGTCAGAATAACAATCTCTGTTTTAGAGACTGCCACCTGGAGGCCGTGCTCGGTCATCAACCGATCCATCCTCCTCATGACATGTTTAAGTCAGAGTTGAACGAATTCGGCAGATCTGGAAGTGTTTATCATCGTACATGATGTTCCAGAGGTCAGTTCCTAAGATCGACCCCTGTACCGCATATGAGGTGACATGCCTCCTTTTGACCCCTTCGACGGTGTCGTAGAGTAGCCATCGGTCCCTGGGGTAGTCCCGCATCATGGCTGTCATTAGTACTGCTAACGCCATCTTAGGCAGTAGTCGCAGAGATTCGAAGCGACTGGTTTCGAGGAGGAATATAAAGAGCTCAGAAGAACAGAGAAGATACTTCATAGACAAAAGAAAGCAGCCTAGGAAAAAGACCTGATCTGTGGAATAGAAAGAACTAGAGAGTTAGGAACTACTATAAAATACTACAAACACGAAGCTCGCAAGTACTACCAAATTGTTCGAAACATGGCACACGTGGCACACACTAAGCTGCACGCACACTGACACAAAACATCGCGTCAAAAACCTTAATTTATATACTTCTGGCGTCATGATTTCGGGATTGTAATAAACCACAGCGCCTGACACCATAATGCATGGCAAATAATAATAATAATGCATTTCGTATGAGTAGGCGGTATATATTATGGCTTGCAAAGCCATGTATTACAGGTCCCGACGCCATGCCTTATAGGTTTGATAAAAAAACAAACTGAAAATGAATTCGTTTCCATAGATAATTTCGGGATTTTGATAATTATTTCACATTGTTTGGCCGGTATAGATTCCGCGTGATTTTAATTCCTACTACTATTACTGAAATTTCGTTTTTAAATTTTTAACTTATTAATAAACCCTGCTAGATTACAGTTCCGAACCCATGATCCTATTTTTCAGAACCGACACCCTACCCAATAGGCTACACGAGCTTATTGGAAAGGTAATGTTATTTAATCAACTTTAATGTTGTGCTGAGATTATATTGATGGTATGTGGGGCTATGTTACATAGTAGTTGAGACCATGCTGCAAAGCAGAAAACCCCATAATGTATGGGAATTCGGGTTCTAGTTATATTTTATGAATCAGGGTACTAGCCCACGCGGCCATAAATGATGGGTTTTGTTATATATCCCTACGCCTCATGTAGATTTTTTTGCAGTGAGCTGTAAAGACAAAGAAGGGAATCTGGTCACTGATCCTAAAAGCATTCCGGAGTAATGGGGAGTGCAGTTTAATGAATTGCTGGTCAGCTCACCGAGGAATTGGAGTCTCTAACAATTATAGAAGATTACCTTATGCTGCTACCACTAAGCCTACACGAGGTACTATGCGCCGTAAGTCAGTTGAAATTTAAAAATAGCCCCTGGAGCCGACTTTATACCAGCCGAGATGATTAAATATGAAAGGCCCACGTCATCCCAAACAACACAGAAGGCACTCTGATCTCTTAGCATTGTTCGACAAGAAAGTTTTACAGAGAATTGTTGATCCCATATGTGAGGATGGGCGATTCCAGAGAATCACAAATATAAAGCTCGGCAGACTCGGGTGAGGTGGGCATCTAGCTCGCCTAAGCGAAGAAGAACCTGAGGGGAAACCTATTAGCGGCAAATTTCATGGCATACGACAGCGAGAGAAACCTTGATTGCGCAGGAGGAATGGAGGAGGCAGGAGGACAATCAGAGTTTAGGGATGGCTAATTGGATGACAACGGCTCGTGATCGGGTCCAGTTTTAGTGCCGATGATGATGATGATGCTCCTCTTAGAAGTGAGAGACCCTAAATGAAATAAGGACATATAACAGTGTCGAGCTGATATGGAACCCAGCCGCGACAGGCACCAAGAAACAAGAAAATTTATGCCACGACCAAAGAATGGTCTTAAATGCCGTGAACCGATTCCACACTTTGCAAAGGCTGATACGGGCAGAGAAATTTGAACATGGACTAAGAAAAAGATCGAAAACTACTAGAGCTTAATCTTGTGGGTTCGAAATACGAAAGGTAATCTCAGCAGAGACTCTCTACAAAAGTGGCATGTTGGACCTATGTGGAGCTTCAACAGGTCATTTTTCTAGTAAAAAAGTATTTTCGCAAAAGCACACGAATGTATAGAACATCTTCTCACACACTATCTAAGAAAACTCTGCGCTAATTTTGCCTCATATTGTTGAGTGTGTTGGTGCCCGCATTTCCCTGCCACATAACATTTGTTTATTATTTGTATCTTTGTATGTGCCTTGCAATGCATCCATTTTCCCGTATGAATGTTTTTAGTGAGCTGTCTATCATTATTCTATCTTACTATCCTCATGTGATATATGTGATAATTTCAACTTGGCTTCTATTCATTGGCATCTCAAATGCTATTTCCTCATTTCTTTCTTTTTGTTGCTTATTACAACTTAATTGCGTTCCCAATGATAACAATCGTGTTAAACATTATTTTTCTTACTTTTCTTTTTCTAATCTACCTCTTTCTTCATCATCTTTCTCTTGTGTCGATCCTGATCCTCATCATCTCGCTCTTTCTATCGATTTTGGACAACCCACGTATAAAGAGCATTTTTAAAGCTTACTATCAGCAAATTACTTCTGAGCTCATTGCTATCAACTGGTTTTCTTTTCTTTTTTGAGAGATTGAAACGAATGAAGCCCTTACTTCGTTTTACTTTTTTAAACCCAAATCTGGCAGCACTGATTTACGAGTTGGCGGCTAAAAAACTGTTGGGAGCAGCGAAGTGTAGTTAGGTCGCCTGTACTGAAGCATGTCTTTTTTCTAATAACTCGGAGCATTTCTGAATGAATGCTCGTTCCCCTCACAACAATCAACCACTTTCTTGACTGTTTTTTGCCAATGACTACTGCCTCTATTCCTCAAGATGTTTGTGGTTTGTTTACTAGGTTTTTTCCTTTTTCCCTTCTTCTCTTAACATTTCTTGCGGGAATTTTGTTTCGTCTTTTCTTGCATATTCCATATATATTCTTCTGTCTATTTTATTTTATTTGTGTTTGCCTGTAGTTGTGTTTTCAGCTGGAAAGTTGCAAATGCTGTTCCGATTTTCCTCTTTTGTAAATGCTTCCTATATCCTTCCTCTTTTGCTTCCATAAGTCTAAGTCGCTTGGGCAAATTTTTTATGAAAGAATTCACAATGTTTTTAATCACATATTTTCTAAAGCGCGACGTGGAATCATTAAGGGACGTTCGGCGACAGTTAAATTACTCGAATTCACCAACTTGAGCAACGGTCCACAAGCTGATATGATCTACATTGACCTCGCAAAAACATTTGACAGGATAAATCACTCAATGTTGTTGGAAAAATTGTGTAATTTCGATGATTCCACTAAGTTTCTTTTCTGACTTTCTTCCCGCACCTATCGTGTTATTTTTAATATCTGTTCTCCCTCCCTTTTCTATCCTACTTCTGACGTTCCACGAGGCTCCATCTGTCGCCCCTTCTTTTTGACTTTTTTTTTTATCGATAATAACCTTCCTTGTAACTTCAAACCTGATTCTCTTCTACAAGTGTTTTGTAATGTATTTTTCCAACAAGCTTGATCTCACTATCTTTGATACTTTTTTGTAATTTGTCAGCATGCAGATCAGCATAGAAACTTTGAAATCATTTTTGATCGGAAATTATAATTTGGTCTGTTGTTTAAATCCATCGCATCCAAAGCATTGTTGAATATTGATTGCTCTTAAGTGTGTATTCGACGTTTTGTGCACTTGTCTAATACTGTTGAATCTGTTCATCATTAGTTTACTCATTACATTTTGTACAAATTTAATTCCTTTGCCGTCTTCTTTGCAAATTGTATCATGGCTTACTTTCCTCTAAAATTTGCCTGTATCTGATGTGAACTCAATCGCTTTTTAAGGCCCCGTTTACTCGTACTCTCATTTATTTTTATTCTCTGGTACCTACCTAAAATGCTTAGAAATCATAATGAGCACCAGTTTGGTTCTCTGTCCATGTCTTTTCACTCATTTTAACGTAGCCTCCATATTGTGAATATAGATGATTATTTTTCATAGTTTTAATTTGATTTTTATGAATTTATATTGAATTGTCCTGTTAAATGGATTTTAAATAAATAAACATGCATGCATTTTCTGCATGATCACTATCGGTTTCTCATGTCAACAATACGCTAATTAACATCAATGTGGTGAAACATTTTATTTTTAAATAAATTAACCAAAAATTTTAAATTAAAACGATCAAAGGCCAGAAGCAACACACTCTCATCAATTAAAGACGAGAAAAAAAACATCATAAAAACTAACTTCGCACAATGCTAAAGTTCATTGCCAGAGATCATAATGATTAGAACAGAAAACATCGAAACGTCCCAAAGAATTTTAGATGTCAATTCCCTAGATCATTCAGACTCGTTCTCATATCATGCATAATTTATTTGCTGAATTTTAATTAGGTGATGATGTCAAACGTCGTCGCTATGTTGAGAAAAATTCTAAGCCCTCAACTGCTATCTTGCTGAAGAGATTGACAAAAATTGCGCACTCTGCTCTACAAGTACGTACTTGCCAACTACTATTCCATGCCGCTATGATTCATTGATATGACTAATAATGCTGTTTCTGAAGAACTCAACGGAATTTAGAAATGAAAAAAATGATCTGACTTTGTAAAGTGTTCGCTTCAAATTGAAATCCATTGTCGTCAGAGTGAAGTCAAAAGGTGCACGCTTAGCGGAAACAAGACCTTTTACTTTTTTATGTAACTCGCAACCCGATTCCGCGAAAAGACACTACGAAATCCGACCCGTTCGCATCTCGCTGCCACAAGAAACCTGCGACAGTCGTCTGTATCTATTTTGATTTCAGATTCAGCGGAAAAATTGAAATTCAAATCGTACTTGTAGTCGTCTTATCAATAGCTTCGCCGGTTTTTTTTTCGCTGTTGTCTGCTAGCGCTACTATGGCAATTCCCATCCACGTTTCTATTCTACTACCATTGTCGTCAACCTGTGTCGCCGCATCAAAATGCCGAGTTTATTTTCATTTGAATTGAACAAGTCGCGCACTAAGTACTTTTGCCGCATACAAATAGCAGCGATTGCGACGGTTTTGTGCGCTTGGGAAATTCAACTCACCTAGCTCCCCTGGCAGGTGAGGAAAACTCTCGTCTGTCGAAGACGACAACAGACGATGATCCTAATCGATGTGAAAAACGCTGATGATTGCTCAAGATAAGAAGACAAGCGATCAGCGTTGTGTTTGTCTTCTTCGTCAACGCAACGGATCCAATCAGCAAACAGCAAACCTTCTGACCAAGAAAACCACTTTGTGTTTTGTTTGGACGGTGAACGCGGTGGATAGATGGAGCGTCATCGTAACGTCGAGCATTTCCTGGCCAGGCCTCACAGTCACCGAGTCAAGATCCGCTGAAAACTGTTACGGGTCGGAGGAATAAGAAGACGCCATCCATGCCTTCCATGCCGGCAAACTGGTTTTCTTATTAGTTCCATCCACCACGCGAGACCGAGGAACAAAGACGCTAAGACCCAAGACGTTACTACTCGAGAATATTAAGTTTATACTTAAGCTGCAGCACGGATCCGTATTATGTCTTCTCCGATTTCTTTGACACCTGATATACACCACTGTGGCCATAGCGTTTGTGCGCTGCTTGCCAGTTGTGTGTTGACTCCGTCGTTTGCAAGAAATGACTACAAAGGGGGAGCCAGCTGAGTAGAAGCAAGAACAACGACAAGAAAGCGATTTCTTGTAAAGGTCGTTGATATTTGCCAGTATTTTCTGCTTATGCATTGGTTATTTTCGAGATTATGAAGTGGAAGAGCTTAACAGCGAAAGCATATGCAATTTCAAAGAATATCACGTTAATTATGCTTATTAAGCTGTTGTTGGTTTTTTTGAAGGAGAAGTGAAGCGAGGTCGACAACTCACCCTCGGATTTAGAAGCTATAAAATGTTGAATAGGAATTGTGACCACCGAACTGAAGTCGGATTTTATTCGCCATTGTATGAGATGTCACATCTGGGGTCTTTGGCACACCTTTGACCCGACTTACCAACCTTCTATATTTAAAACAACATAGATAATTAGTGAATCTGCTTCCTCGTAGGGCAACAAAAAGTTACGAGATAGATGCTTTTGTTGGAACTCGAAACAAAGCCAGCGCTCAAATCGTAATTGATAAAGCATATTCACAAATCTATAGAGGCTTTAGAGACAACTTTAAGCAAATTCTAATAAGTAACAAAGTATAAGCGGCGAATTTGTGGCATGGCAAAAACAAAAGAAGCTTCAGTAGAGAACTGGCTTCTTGTGTGTGGGGTCCCTGGTTCGGATCTAGGTTCAGATGAGTGGCCGCATTCTAGTCTGTTAGTTGACCTAGCTCTGAATAGGTACCTGATTTAAATGAGGGGCAAAGTGAGTCGTGGAACTAATCACTTCACATTCATTTTCACATTGATTGCAAATTTTTATTGAAGCTCTCAACCAGCTTCAACCCCTAAACCCGTACGAAGGTTGTCATGGGATTACTTTACTTTACTTTTTTTACCAGCACTTAAAGGCCGCGATATTATCAACGATTGAGCGAAACTTGACCCTGTAATTGAACAATAATAATCAGAAATAGAGTTTGAAACAGGCAGCTTTTAAATTTGTGACAGATAACATGGGGATGACTAAGACCTGTTACCTTCACAATAGTTTCCGACCTATTCTTACCGACCACAGTGCTTAAACGTTGTACAGTTTTCTTTCACCACTGTTGACTCATATTTTCAACCTATCAATTTTCTCTAGTATTTTTCCCAACTTGTAGAAATATTCCCGTAAAATCCAATCCATACAATAGGCAGTAGAGAAGTCGTGCCCAACCATAGATCAATCACCGAATTACCATGCGTCGCCAAGCTCCTTACAACCAATAGTTGCTTAGTTGCATAGTTGCTACCTTCCCACTCTAAGACATTGATCTCGCTATGACAGTGTGGTTTTGTTAAAGATAAAGCAACCACCACAGATCCTTCGGACATTGTGAATCTAGACATACCTTCGATTGAGGAAGGTAAGCAAATTGACTGCATTTACATCGACCTCAAGAAATTGGATCATGGCATGGTCAGATCTGGATAGTGACATGAACATATTTGGAACTGCCTTTATATCAAAGCTTCAAAGAACTTCCCGAACTTTTTTGAAAATAAACGATACGATTATTGGACCTCTTATAGCTGGTTTTTTTCTTTGTATTTCTTTTATAAAGAGCGTTATTAACTGTTCACGCTGTATTTTGTCTTTCTTTTTGATAAGATTTCCAATTATTTTCCTTCCAAATCCAATTTTTCTTGCTATATCTTCCATATATTTAACCTCTGAGTTAAAACTTTCCTGATCCATGGCCAGCCGGTGAATGATCGAGTTGTAGGGCGCCATTTTGTGGGAATGCCAATGATTAGACGTGGACGGTGTTGTTCTCTGGGTGTGCGTGGGTTTTCGGCAGATATTGGACTCAAGAAGAACTTCTCCACTGATGATCGTCAAATCCAAGAAATCGTTATTTTCGACTTCCATTAAAAATTGGACATGTTTATGTGCTTTGTTCGATTTTTCCAAAGTCTCTGTCGAAGCATGTTTTTTCACAATAGGCAGGATAGGTTCTACATACCTCATCCATGAATGGAGAATCGAACCTTTTTCATGAAGTTTCTTTTCCAGCCTGTCCATAAATATCTCACTCATAAGTGGGAATAAAAGATTTCCCATGGCGACACCTTTAATATCTTTGAAGTACTTCCCTCTGAAAGTAAAGTAGTAGTATTACTCATGCAAATCATGGCAAATTTCAAATAGTCTTTAACTCTCCTTCTCCCCTCCGGTGAGCTATTCTTTTCTAATAGCCAGTCCTCAAAAAACGCAATTGCTTGCTTTACCGGACAGAGCTTTTGCATCAAATGATACAACTAGCTCATCTTCCTGTATTGTGGCCACTTTTCCAAGCCGCTCTAACATCTCCTCTCGATTTTGAACTGACCTACCAATAATCTTCCCTATGACCCTACATTCATCTATAACCCATTTTGCGATTCTCCTTGTGGGAGCGTTTATAGCGGTGATAATTTTCCTTACCTTATTTCCTTCTTTGTGTATTTTCGGAAGGGATGCATTTGTTGAATTTAGCACTCTTTCAAGGTTCTTTCCACTCGTTTGATAGAATCTGGTAAAGGATCTTTCCTTGCTTTTGATAGTCCTCGTTGTTGAGCTTTTTCATGAATAAACGGTCATATGCATCCTTGGCCACTATGACCATAGCGTTGTTTCGTTTATCTGTTTTGGTATTATAGACTGATTTGGTAGCCAGCATTTTAAGCACCTTTGTTGCCTTACCAGTTTTCCTGCTCTTACTGCTTAGCCACATTACCTCTAATCTGCGCTTTTTCCTCTTCAGGAAGGTGTTTTACGGCTGCTTCAATGTGTACTACCAAGTCTTTTGTTGGAAATGTTGTTTCCGTGACAGTAAAATTCAGACCTTGGTTAAGCAGCTCCATTTTTCAATTTCAATGCCTATTTCATTGAGTAACATCAAATTTCATTGAGTGCTAGTCATTTTGGCAAGTTATTTACTAGTTGATGTTGAGGTTTGTTTGAAGAGTAATATATTTTTGCAAGGGAAATATAAAAAAAGATATTAGTGTTAGTGCAGAGAATTATAGGGAAAACAGAACAGCATATAACTAAATCCACATCAAATATGAACCAAAATCAAAGAAAAATTAAAAAAAAATATTTGCTCTGATGCCGCAAGAAAAATGTTCAAAAAGGCTGGCCGTCACCTGCCGACCGGCAGGTCGGCAGGTGACGGCCAGCCGCAAAGTAGCACGTAAATAAGCCCGTATCACTTTGGAAGAATGTAATATTTTCTGATGAAAGTAGATTTTGCATCTTAAGCATAAAAAGATGCAAAATACTATGGAGAAAGTATGCAACAGAAAAATAGAAAAAAAAACCTATTTGCTTTTAATTTTTAACATTACAAACTAATTGGAAGTGAGCGCAGACTTTTTTTAGCAAGTGTATACCGTGTGCTATTGTAGTATGAGAAAATCTAAAAATTGCAGGAAAATAAATAAATCTTATGAACGTCAGTATTTATTGAAGTATGAAAGTAATTAACGTCAGAATTTTGTCAAAGCTCAAAATTATTTCAAATAAGCTAATGAAAATTCCCATTTATCTGGTTAGCCGTGTGGAGTTGAAATATAACTTTGAATTCTTGTTTTTGCTTTCTAATATGAAATTTTAGGTCTTTCTTATATTTGTAATAAAATGTTAAACTACACAAAATTTTCTTTCAATTGGTATGTAACACTTTTCAGATTTATGTATTTATTCCTATCAACTTAAACAATTGAAATCCATTCTGCTTATCATCCGATTAGACGTGTGAGTCACTGTAATTCAAACTAATTTTGTGACTTTTATTTATCTGATTAGCTTTAATAAAAATTACGTATTTGCTAACTCTTTTGTCTTTCTGTTTGTTCAATAACAATCGCCACCGTTCGTATATTTAGCACCTTCCCCATTGATAAAATATATGAAAAATTTGAACTTCCTAGTGAAACCCTAGTGTCCCCAAAACTGATGTGATCTTCAGGAAGCGTAATCTTCCACACAAATGAAAATCAGCCATTAAATAAAAACACATACAACATTCATATAAATAGCTTTACATTTCGAATACTAAGCATTGATAAAGCCAAAATATATTTTCGCATATGCTTTTATATTCGGGCAACGCAAAAACATCTTATAACCAAATCTCCACATGTACGTACCGCTGACACTATCAATTAGCACGAATTGGAATCATATTTCGCAGAAACCGGAGATGACTGAATGAATTACAAGGTACGTATTTCAGAACAGTGCAAAATTACCGTCCCGATCCGTACATGAAAAACTCAAGATCAAATTAAACCGAACCCAGGTAGAATAGAGACAGTTGCGGCAATATTGTTATCAATTGAAGCACCGGGCATGACACACACACCATCCCAGGAAATAGTGCGGCTAGCTTGGCGGCGGATCCACGGCTGGTCAATGACGCATCGATCGTGGTCTACCGGACCTGAAAAAACGGCTTGGCTTAGTGGATTAGCTACACCAGCTAAGCAAATTCTCGTACCGTATCGAAAGACACAGAGCCAGCCAACTGTGAAACTAATTTTCATGTCTTCAAGAAACACCGTATGTACATGTCTATACTTCTATTTATGTAAATACATACAAATATTTAATAAGAACCATCATCAACCACTTACCAATTGCAAGAAGCATGTTGACAACAGGAAGTGTCGCCTAGTACACGAGCCCATGTCATAGTTTTTCACATTGCATTCACACCTAGATTTGGATCGGACTGTATCCGTTCGCCTGATCGAATCTCAATAACGGCTGATCGACACAAAACCATACAATTTTCCACAGCATCACAAGATTATGTATGTGTGTATCCAAAACGAACTAACACAAGACACTAGTCGTGAACTTTCAGCTTTCTTTTATTTTTGCATTCTCTCGATGCACCAAGAGCATATGCAACTGAACTCGCGATGCGTCACTTTAACATTCTTTCGTTGCAATCTATCTTCTAATCGACGAAGAAAACTCGCAAGATACTACTTTCCCTCGCAAAAAAAACACTCCGCACTATCAATGCACTTTTGCAAATTTTCCGCGTATTTGCATCGCAATCTTATGTAATTACCGTGAAACTCACGAATGCAAGATATATGCACTCAGATACCTAATACAAATAGGACAGCCAACACGACTTCCTTTCGATGCACCCGAAACTAGTTAGTCACTCACTATTTTCCTAGGACCTGCTGATGAGTTTCCTACGGCTTTCCTGCGGAAAACTGCAGGCGAACGTGCAACGGACACATGAGCAAAAACCCGCGACCGACCTCGATATATGGGCGAAAGTTCGTTTTTCGGCTAGTCTGATGCACTACACGTTTTGGCTACTATACAACAACTTACCGTCGGTCGAGCTTGTCGACGGCGAACCACTCAGCTCGGAAACCTCTACAAGAATGGGGATGGAAATCGGCTAGCATATGTGAATCGGAGTGGGATAGCGAATTTTGTTTACTACGTAGGCGAAGCGGAAAATTCATAAGTTAGACAAAGGCAAATGTCGTACAACGACCACTTGTTGAGCTTCGAAAAGTGTTCGAAAATGTGTGTTGGTTAGAAGAGTAGAGATCGAATGATGGGCGTTCGAAAATCATTGCCAGATAAACAGTTTGGTGTGAACTAACAAAAACAGACTTTCAATTTAAAAGACATGTGCTGGAATAGATTTGATGAGTTTTTGACTTAACAATTTGCAGAGATTTTATAAGAGTTTTTGGCTTAATAACTTGCAGAGTAAGTCTTGTGTGGGTTTCCTAAGGCGCATATTAGTGTAATATAGATTCTCAGTTAAAAAATTCTTATTTGGCGAGGATTTTTGTTGGTTTATCACGGTAGTTACGGAACGTATCAGTCACTGCTTTGGGTTTATCTTGTTTATTTTTTGTTTTGGTTTTTTTTTAATATTTTGTTTCGCCTTTTGATGACTTTTAATTGCAATCTTATTTTATTAACATGAATTGGAGCACGACCAGCAGAAGACCCTTATGTATTAACAGGTCAAATTTTAACTGTAATTTATTTCTTATATTATATTACTAACCCATTAATTACCAAGTGATGAGATAATCTTCTTAAATACATGCTTCGCCATTTATTCCGGTTCGCGAACGCACAATTATAAAAAAATGTCGCTTTTCCGATTAACCACATGTAGTAACCACCAACTATTGGTTAGCCATTGAGATTATAAAAGACTTAGGTGGTGCTTCGAGATCGCAACCTCCCTCCATAAAATTAAACATGTCAATATAGCGTTATAACATGCAGCTGCTATTATTGTTAACATAAATGTTACAATAGCTCAAATAGCTTAGCCCTTGTCCAACAAATGAAATATTTAATAAGATGCATTTCCAATTAATTGTGGATAAAAATTTTAAAACCACGCAACAGGAATTTACTGAAACGAGAACAGTAACATCAACCACACAACATCAAAAGGCACCACAACTAATGATGCTGAGCCACCAGAAATCAAGCATTTTCGATAACTCTCCGCCAGTCGGACCGATGGACAGACAATGAATTGAACGTTAAGTTTGAAACGGTGAAAAAAGTATAGCTGGGGGCTTCAAATTATTCCCTCGACCCTATATAACCACAAAAAGATCGCCAAGATCTTCATCGAACTGAAGGTACAGTACCATACGTACTACTTTCCCGATGAGAAAATCTGGTCGTCATAATCCAAGTGCTATACGGAAGTAGAAGACCTAGAATGTCAGGGTTTCCAAGCCATCGAAGCGTTCTTTGTAAAAAGAAATAAGCTTTTGAAAATGATCCTCCTACGAAATGAAAAGAAGATATATAATGTGCCATCTGCCATTTAATGTGCAAAGTCGAGGAACACAATCCACGAGGTGCACAACCCCTTTTGTCACAGATGCCAAGAGTTTGGCAGCAGTGCTCAGGATCGCTGCATTAATTGCGACGGATTCCGCCAGTTTTCGGACTGCAAAAAGTCGAAGGAAGCAAAGGCAAACTAAAGAACTGGCAAATGGAAATTCAACATCTTTGCCCCACACCTCTATCACTAATAAAGCCAAATCTCCATCCAACTCCCCAGTCAAACCTAGCCAACAAAACTCACCAATCCCAATCACTCTCGAACTTGTGGGCCTGTTCTTCGCCTTCATGAAGATGCAAATACTTACAATAACGAAAGACATGATGGCGTTCAGTATGTTTATTGGCCAAAACTCACCAAATACACGCAAATCAGCCTCACTAACCATGTTTGAATTATCACATGGAATCTAAATTCCTTACTGTTCAAAAACGGCGAAGTGTAGCAATTTTTGAATAATTTTCAAATTGATATCATGTTGCTAAAAGGAACATTCCTCAAACTCGGCGATTATTCTGTATCCTCATTTACTCTGGATCCCCAACTACATTCTATTCAGGAAAGGTAGAATGATTCGGAGGAAAGGAGGCACTGCAATCCTCGTGAGAAGAAACATCACTCATCATCTTGTATCTACTTCCAGCCCGAGAGGAATGGAAGCCACTGCTATAAAAGTGCAAAGAAAATTTCCCGAGCTCGTATTGGTTTAAGCATACCGGCCACCAAGATAACAGGAGTTCATTGAAGATCTTCGTGCACTTCTCGATCACGAAGAAACAGTATTCCTTGTGATAAACCTCAATGCCTACAACTGCCATTGAGGAGCTGAGAGAAGTAAAAAAGCTGGGATGGAGCTAAAAAATTACATCACAGATAGACGATCAAGCCTGCATATCCCTAATGATACAGGGAGTCGCACTCAGCCAACATGTTCATATTAATACCTTCGAATAGCTCTCATCTGACCACAAGCCGGTCTTACCACGTAGGAGAGAGAAAAATCACCAACTGGAAGCTTTCAGGGTTGCACTGGTCGAAGTAGTCAGCCTAGAAACACCCGAAACGCCCAGCAACTTAGAGGACTCCTAAAGCAGGCAAAAGAGACCAACCCGATCAAAATCCCAATAAAGAATAAAATCCCTCTGGGCTCCTTAAGTAAAGTAAGTTACTTATACATACCAGGAATCAACTCCGACGAAGAACTAGAGGCATATACACACGTGACCAGATATCCCAACACCAGAATGAGCAGTGTTAGAGTTTGATGATAAAAATCGAGCCTGGGGATAACAGCCTATGGCAACTCTCTCGATACTCCAAGACTAAAAACAAACCGTTAATGCCACCAATTTGCGGCGCACTGTGCATAGAATACAACAGTGCAGATAAATCGAATGCCTTCCCGGAGTCCATTTCATTCGATAACGACCTAGAGTATGAAAAATACATAGAATTTTATATCTTTCCGGTAATTTATCTTTGCTAAGTGTGAAGTATACTCCATTAGCTAAATTATCCTTTCGAATTGCCGTCTTTTAGTCACTTTAAACCTAATAATTATATTTGAATGAGAATTATAAATAGTATGGAACTTATGAGTCAAGTTAACTGATTGAGTTGATTTTAATTGTGTATGTCGACTTGTCATTTAAAAAGTAATCGTAATAAGCAATACTGAATGACTCTTGTGTTTTTCTGGTCGGATTAAGAATGATAATATCTAGCACTACCAAACTAAAAGTATCTTTAAAATAACATTTTCATTATTCACACTCCAAACTTAGTCAAAATCGTCATATTCTTATTTTTATGTTCGTACTTTGTTTTGACTCAGAATGTGTTGATGTGGCTTTTATAGAACGATAAAACAAAAATATTACTTGAAGTTAGATAAAAGCCACTCGTGACTCCCAGAATATCAACTAAAAAAAGCCTTCATTCTTTCTTTCAGAATAGAATCAACTTTATATATTCCAGTGGTCAGGTCAATAGATTGAATTGATACGGTACTAGGATTTCATACAGAAACGCATTTATGGAGAATGACATCAAAGAAAGAATCATAGCAGAAACGAGCGACAAACACTTTTGTTTAATCACTGATTATTTAGCAGTACTTCAAGAATAGTAAAGCAATGTTAAAGGGCGCATACCGATAATTCGCGGCGAAACTGGCATTTTTTTTTACATTCTTGGCAGTCGAATACAATCTTCTTCAGTGCCCGCCAATCAAACGTTCTCCCTTCAGTATGTCAGGAACTTGTAAAGCTAAAACTCAGCTTAGAAAAGTGTTTTTGACTTGCTTGAAAATTCACCTCATTGATCGACGAACGACGTTAACACGACACTAATTTAGGGATCCATATTTATAAGACGTAATCTATGGAACACTTTCCAACCTTCAATATCTCGATTTTAATTGAATTCTCAAACCCTCAAATTTAATCATTTTCCACACCTTCCTCAAAATTAAACAACTTTCCACTTTATATTTTTTTCACAAAAAACATCTCGATTTACTATTTTTATTTCTCAATCGAATAAAACTTAGTATTACATGTACATAATTATTTCAATTCATAGAAAATAAAATAACAATTCAAATCTCTCTTAAAAAGATAGAACTATCGAGTTTCCTCTTCTTTCTGCAATCGGAAACATTTAAATGTCTCAACATTTTACATACTATAAATTTCAATTGATCTCATCAGTTTTGCAGCTTTTTTTTTAGTTTTACTTAGATGTTTGGTGCTAGGTAATAAAAGAAAAAATATAATGACATATACATTTGTATGTAACACAAAATTAAGAAATTAAATTAACAAAATAAGTCGAGGGCAAGTTCAAGATGTTGCATCTTATTAAAATATGGCTGATTTGATCAGAAAAATTACAGAATATTTTGTAGGCAGCTGTCTACATTAGACTCTTAATTAGATTTCGCAATTGAGCCTGAAAGTGACGGTATTTATATATTCTTTGAATACATAGTGACTGAATTTGACATCAAAACGCCTGAATAGCTATTTTTAGAACCACTAAATGGTTTAAGTGGACATCATTCTTATGTCAGGTTAATTGCGTTCGATTGCCTTTCTCGGTAGAAAAACAAATAGTATAAAATGTTGCTACTTTTATGTCTACAGGTAAATTTAGAGATTGGGTATCAGTCGCTGCGGAGTTATAGTCGAAATATAAGTATCCCAATCCGATGAAAAGGGTAAACAGAGAATATCTCCAGCGTAAGTGATCAATCACAAGATAGAAGAATTTAATTATGCGGGGAATAGCTTAGATCAATAGTTAATGCCAATCGGTAGGGAAACACAATGTTCAGTACGCTCTAAATTTCTGGATATCTTCAGAAATTAAGGGAAGTAGAATTCAATTCGGCAAAATATAGAAGGTTTTGAAACAACGTGGTTATATACTTAACCACTACCAGGCTCCTTGTTACACAACATGAATAGGATTTTCAAATCAAAACAAATTTTATTTCCAGTTAATACAACATCTTATCTTCAAAGTAGTAAGAATCATTTTACAAAAAAAATTTGATGCTCAAATACGTCTTGAAATAATTGTTAACAAATTGAAAAGGAACTGAAATGACTTCGATAGAAAAATAACTAAACGAAAATGTATGTTAGCATATTATTAAGAAAATTGATCGATATAAACTACTAAAACTTTCAAGTTTTTATCTCTGCGAGAAAATGGAGATGATATTTTTTCTTTGTTTTGAATTGTACAAGCAATCAATATTATAATAGAATACAGTTAAATGTTTACGAAATAATCCTAAAAAACTTATTTATAAAAAACATCTTACAATTAACGTTATCATTTTTCATCTTTTTGTAAATATTTTTACAAATAAAAACATATTATTAGAAACTAAATTCTGTATACATATAGAATATATATATTTCTTTTCAATTTTTATTCTACTTGTCTAAAATTACAATTCTGTTTTCTTCTTCTTCGATAATTATTACCTTCTTTTTTTTATGTTACTGAATATTATTTACACATATTGACACATTTCTGAACTATCTCTTGCTATTGTTTTTAATTCTCATAGATCTTATAGCTTTTGTTTTAAAACATTGAAAAACTGAAATCTGTAGTAACAGGTCTAGAGTAATGAAGTTATTCGATTTATTTTTAAAAAATTCGGATGGCTCTTTTATTCTCATTTTCTGTAAAATTTTATGACTGATTTACGTGTGTATGTATGCAATTCATTTTCCACGAAATGATTTAGTCTCTTTGTGTTTTGTTAAATAGTATTGCAGTTTTATTCATTAATTAGTTCGTAGTATAAAAATTATTGGATTTTTTTTTTGTAAAAAAAATTGAAAAGAAACCTTACGAGCTCTCTTGGGTTGATGGTGCAAAAAGATGATGCATTATGTTATCTTACGTTGAGATGACTAACTTTTACATTTCGAATGGGAGATATACAAGAAAATAATTCAAATAATTCAAGGCAAGATTAGAGTTTGATGTAGATGCTGTCATAGATGTCAGATAACAGTAACTCTTTGCTAACGGCCGTACGATTGAAGGATTAAGTTTTGAATCTCAAAGAAAACTTACGAGTAATGTTCTGAAGGTCGCCTTAAATTAGCCAGGCTACCCAACAGCCGTCTCACCTAAAATATTTTACTTTTAAAACCTCGAAAATAAATTTATCGACCTCTCGTAGTCATCAGTTTCTCCCAAAGAATTTTTCGCAGAAACGCGTTCACGTTGTATTCTAAAATCACCGAGTTTCTCTATCGTACTAATATACATACATTCTAGTATTTTGTTATTTTCCCTTTTTTCTTCAGTTTATGAATTAGTCGTGGATCGGACGCGCGCGCATTTTACAGATACAATCATAATATACATACACTTCCTTAATATTTAGATAATTTATATATAAAGAGATGATTTCTATTATTAATTTAATAATTAATCATAACATACAACATTTAATATAGAATTTGAACATTTTAAAAATGTTATTTGTATTAATTTCATTTCTTTTCTCGCTCATTTTCACGCCATTTTCTTTTTCACTAGTCCTGGTTTAGAGTTCTAAATTTTATATTTAGTCCGTGTTTCATACTTCTATCAAACATATTTGTCGATTAACTGTGTTTCATGTATTTTTTATTGCTGCACGGCTATTTTTTCTGCTCGGCAGCTGACTTCACTCACTACACACTGTTCAAAAAAAAAAAATCATTTCTATTGGCTTAGCACATTGCGCATGTTTTTTTTTTGTTTTTTTTTACATACTAAACTATTTATTTTCTTTGTCAGTTTTAATTCTATCGAGGATTTTCAAATTCCTTTTATTCTGTTTGGTTTTGTCTGAAAAATTCACAAATAAATCGAGCTCTTGTCGGTTTAATTAATTATGTATTTCTTCAGAAATCTATTCTTACTCTCTCTTTATCTCTGGTATTCTATATAATAAACAAAATCATTTGCTTAGGGGTCAGTTAGTATTTATCTATATGTAATTCCCTCCCATCTACTTCTTTCTTCTTCTCTTGATAAGAACTCTGTTTGCCGATTGTTTCAATTACGCTTGTCTAAACTAGGTTGTTTTCATCTAAGAGCTTCTTCTGTTTCGTTTTTAAATCGTTACAAGTAATAATACAGTTATTTCTATTTTCTTTGTATCTCGTTTTTAATTAAACAAATTTTAAAAGTTATATATGTTTACCATATAGTTTAATTAAATTAAAAAATGGGTTTCTTTGTGAAAATTTGAGTGCTTATTAGAAGATTACGTGTTGTCGATTGTATAGTTGGAACACATTCGATGATGAAACAACGATTGATGAATTGATGGATGTGTCAACTACACTACACTCTTTTGTTGTGTGCAATTATTATTATTATTATTATTTTATGAAACATGTCATTGCTGCTATCTTTTCGTCGTCAAACAAATTCGTGTCATTGGATGTTTGATGTTCTTCGTTTTGGTTCCAGATCATCCACGCATATTTAATTGAATTCGATTTGTAGACTTCGACGATAGTTTTTATGGCTGGCTAAGCGGCACTGAGTTTTTTAGTTGCCGAGGACATGAACGTCTTCCTGTTCCTTTTCACGTTGACGTACAGCAACAGCAGTTTCAACAAGTAGGTAAAGACATTTGAATTTATCTTTGTCATCGCGAAGAATGCCACCTGGAAAAATACAAGAATTTTTATTGTAAGTTTTGAGAATTTAGCTGATTTGCATAATTTGAATGATACTTCAATTTCGGAGTATGATCACGAAACTTATATTATAGACTTGGTGGTCAAAATGCTCAAGACATCTGAGAAGATAATGCCCCGAGATTTGTGTTCAATTTTTTCCAATCAGAAAAGATTGCGACAATATACAGTTCCGACAGTAGGAAACCAAAAACGGATCAAAGTAGTTGCAAACAAATCCGTCAATGATATATTGAAGACACAATGTGTTGCACCCGCATGAAGCTATATTTTATTTGCATCTTCAATTTAAAATACTAAACTGCTTGAGAGATCGTTGGCTTGTTCACATCTATACATCTCATACGCAATTTTCAATAGTTTTCTCATTTCTCTTTTATGTACGTTCCGAAGATAAAGTAAAAAGATAAACTATCGGAACCAGGTCTGGGCAGAACTTTGAGGTGTTTACGAAATTAAAGTAACCAAATGTATAGTATAAATAATAACCATTACTAATACCAGTGATGTTATAAAGGAAATATAATGAAATAATGACATGGCCCCAGGATTTCTAAGAAAGCCACGCAAAGCCTACGAAATTTATATTAATATAGTTGGCGAAAATATCCATAAATTAAGACCCTACATTTTTTCTCATCTAACAAAATTTATTTAACCAGAGAGGGCATTACAAAACTTAAAAAAAGACGACTCCTTCAGAACAGAACAGACGCATTGGCAACAACAGCACTCCTGTACCAGTGAATTCATTGGGACAGAATTCTGTTCTGCATAGGTAATTCATGTGCTGAACTATAGAATGTGCTTATAGAAGAGCTCATAAGTAGTTGACTTTTTTTGCCGTGAGGTGGCTTTGGATTTTTCAAGGTTATGTTGAATGTTTTGGTAGTTAGGAAATTAGAAAAAGCCCTCATAATATGTAGAAAGTTAAAAGAGGTAATTTTCTGTTAGTTCTTTTTAAATTTTCTATCGATTGTGGTAGTTTATACTCGTTATTTTCTTCCTTTATTTGCAACTGTTTTGCGCTACCACATCGAACACAGCAACCTACAGCAATCTTAACGAATGCACCAACTGTTCTGTACTGGATCGTTTTTTTGCGCCAATGTTCTATTCTGTTCTGCATCGGACCAAAACAACGCACTTAATAATTGTCTTAGTTTACTGGCCCTGGACAGGCTTGAAATTAGACGAGAAACCTTTGCTGCTAAGCTCCTATCAGAGAGTATTTCCTCCGAATACCTTTATGTTTATTTGGCCTCAATACCAAATGTCACAAATTGAGTAATGTGAATCTTTTATCTATGCCTTCCTATCGGACGAGTTCCGACTTGAATGAGCTCGTTTCGTTCATAAAAAGAAATTCCATTTGAGCTCACGATTAATTCGATTTGAATATATCTTTTTCATCCTTTCAAAATAGCTTAGCAGCAAATATACCACTTTGATGTCTTTGTTTATATGTTTGCATCTTTTTTAATGTAAGTCTAACTAGTCTGCATTAGACGAAGTTTCTCGAATAAATAAGTAAATTTATATTTAAATTTCATCAAACTGTCAATTTACGAATCGTCATTGGTTGGCACGACCGCTACAGATAGTGATCGCACCAACCAATTCAAACTATTTCTCTCAATTTTCCACTCCATTATGAAGCCCATGATCTTTAGCTCAAACTGTTTTGCTATCCAGATAAGCCACCTCAAGGGGACAAGATTTTTTTTTGCTTTCAATGTTACTAATCTAACCAAAGATCGATAGAAGTGCAAAAAACACGACTATTTATTCACTTTCGACAATATTTTTAACCGTCTTAGATTTTTCCGTTCAATGTTAACATGTTTTAGTATATGTACATGTTTGTTTTTGAATATATCATGTCATATATTTTTGCAAATTCATCTCGAACATTTCTATTCTGTTCTCAAAACTAT
Organism: Nemotelus nigrinus; assembly: GCA_947369275.1. Lineage (NCBI taxonomy): Eukaryota > Metazoa > Arthropoda > Insecta > Diptera > Stratiomyidae > Nemotelus > Nemotelus nigrinus. Next base: position 202,758,859 of record OX376372.1, on the reverse strand, counting down.
CGTTTTGATAACGATTCTTTTGTATTGATGCATTACCACAATTTTTTATTAACCCATTACCAACAAATGTTGATCATTGTATCGTCTTCGATCACTGGCCATCAGTGTGATTATCAGTGACAGAAGAACCGCCGGCCAGGGAGCGCTACCAGCCAGCCAAGAGCAGAACTCGGAAGTGGTTGTAGCCGTGTTTAAAGTTCTGGCTGAGTTGAATTTTTTTGAATGTATTGTAATAGGCAGATGACCGACCTAGAGCTCCATAAATCACTGAGTCATATCACTTATAAAACATCGGTTTTACTCATATCCACTGGTTCTTACTTCGTAACATCATATCACCTGTGATTCACATCCGTGTAGTGTTTATTGGAGAAGTCGAACTCAATTGACATATATCTGAGCTATGGCGAACGAATAACTTCCCTAACCTATGAAATGAATTCGTAACACCAAATTACAAATCCCCAAAGAAAACTCTCGACATTAGCGACGACGATATAAACTCAACTTATACATCTGAAGTCGTTAGTGCTGCTTTACACTTTCCAAATGACGGTTTTCAATGGACTCTACTCAAATAGAACAAAGATTTTTGATATTTGGTCACAGTTTCATGCCATGTGATAGAGATTTCGCTGCAATTGATCAGTTCAAGTAGCCTCAGAAACCCATAGTTTCTACTCACTGCAAGTGTGTGGTAGCCGAAGCTCCAGTGTATAATTCCTTCCTGGTAGCTGAAATCGACCAAAAATACTTCAAACATATTTCAAAAATTTTGAGAATTTGACTCCAAATTTAAAGAAAGTGAAACTGAAAATCATGTAGGCTGCTTGGTTCAAAATGGCTTATGACGATCCTCTTAATTTGTATGCAAAAAGTTCACAAAACCAATTCCAACTCATCCATTGTTTCCCGCTAACTTGAACGTCAGTGACCTACCATTTTTCTGCCAGAAAATGATTCCTGTCACGAAAGAATATTGTTGAATTCATGGAAAACCAAGAGTATCGTCAATAACAAGATTCTCAAAACTGCATAACAATACTGATTGTTAAAAAGTGGGCTGCTCATTTGCCTTAATCTTCCTTTTTTTCAACAACATAAATGTTAAAATAAAAATGTGCTACTAATAAATAATATAAATTACAAATACCTTTTCCCACATCAATTTATTGATCAAAGGCAGAGGGAGTGAAAAATATCTGGTGGAAAATCGAAGCATGTAGTCATTATTCATCAGGGTGACTTAAAATGTATCATCCTATCGGAAGATGTTAGAACTTTTGCAAATAGCGGGAACTATCAGTTTTTTGACATTATTGAAGTATACGGATGCAGAATACACGCGGACATGCCTTGGAACGCTATACTTCTCAAAATCAATTATTCGTAACTTTCAATTATTCGTAACTTTTTTATGGAATAACTCATCAGTGGGAGCATCTTACGTTAATTAAGGTGTTTAGCTGCTCGCCTCGAAGAGACTCGACATGGAAAGTACTCATAGTGCTGGATTTGCAGAGTGATTGAAGGTGACGCGGATGAGCCGTCAACGTCGACCTCGTCGTCTCTGCATCGCATTTTGGTAAAAGACTTGACGATGTTGCCCTATAAAGTGCGAACAGTCCATAAACTATTGCCTGCAGATCGCCAATAGCGTGTAAACTACGCTTACATTCTCCAGAGCCTCAACGATGAAGTGGACTTCATCATTCAATTTTCGGTCGAAATTCATCATGACTGACGAGTTTCATTTTCATCTGAACGGCTGGGAATCTACGTATCATTCACGAAAAGCCATTACATCCATCCAAAGTCACTGCAAGGTGCGCCATTTACAACGGGCTTTTTTTCAGGAACGCCATCGGTAACACGATTACTGTGACTGATGCAGAACCATTATCAACGAGTTTTCGCTGTCGCAAATTAATGAATTGGGACTGGAGGACATGTGGTTTCAACAGGACGGATGCAACTGCACACAGCTTGCGTGACAATGGACATACTGATAGATTTCCGGGTCGCCCAAGGTCTCAGAACAAGCCGCAGCCTACTATGGAAACTATCAGAGTACCCGACAAAAATGTTGGACATTATATAATAAAAGGGCCAAACAGTCATCAATAATCACGGCGCCCACTTGACCGATATCATCTTCAAAAAGTAATGGAGACTTAAAGGTCCAAATCAGTGAACGAAAAAAAAACCTTATGGTACCGTACCTTAGTGTACTGTACCGTACATTTATGACGCCCGTACGCAAACACATTCACTACAAAAAGTACACATACCCTACCTCAGTCTATAATGTTTGCGTACATGTACACAACCGATATACCGAACGAAACAGACACGATGCAAATGTACGCTACGATTGAATACTGTACTGCACAATGTACACAAACCTTATCCTCCCCAATACGGAATGTGTACGCCTACACAACCCGTACACAAACGGTGTACACTAAACGTACTGTACGTTTAGTGTACTTTTATATGAACTGGAAAAAAATCACCGATAAAAGTGATAATGCCGTAGCCGAAATGAATTGATTATGCTCTCCTGTGAAGTTCAATATTTTTGACTCAGTGCTTTCACTTTCAAAGTGTTTTCCCTTTTCATATAAATGAACCACAAAAGTACACTAAACGTACGGTACGTTTAGTGTATATCGTTTGTGTACGGGTTGTGTACGTGTACACATTCCGTATTTTAGAGGATAAAGTTTGTGTACATTGTACGGTACAGTATTCAATCGTAGCGTACATTTGCATCGTGTCTGTTTCGTTCGGTATATCGGTTGTGTACATGTACGCAAACATTATAGACTGAGGTAGGGTATGTGTACTTTTCGCGTACAGTACGCTTAAGGTACGGTATTTTTTCGTTCACTGGTCCAAATAAACAACATCGTGTGAATATTTTTGGGCAACGCTGTGTATTCCATCCATACCATGTTCTTCCCGCCAGTCATTCAATTGGCGGTAAAGATAACCGAAGATTCATAACAAGTATCTTAGATTTAAAGCAACGGGAATAATTTTTGCAGCAGAGAAATACGAGTTTTATAAAACTCGAATGTTCTTCAAGTAAAACAATATAGCATCTGAATATCACTTTGAACATATTGCTCATTACATACCAAGCTGCAAACTGTAAACAAATAATTTTCGACCATCACTTACCTTTAACAATATGTCCTTGAGTACCAATTGGTCCAGTGAGTACCTGAGGTGGCATTGGCGGTGAGTTGTTATTATTACTATTATGAATTGATTGATTTGACGTAACAATGGTTGCTTCCGCACCAACAGTTGCCGCCGCAACATCTTGCGCACTATTTATAATAATCGGATTGTTGGCCGATGAATTCGAGTCTGAGTTTTGTGTGAGAACTGGTGATGGGTGAGCCGGCATCACTTGTACCCTTGAAATACCAATAGGAACTGAAGCTGTCGTTCCTGGAATTTATGAAGATTAGTTTTACATATATAATTACTTATAAATACATAAAATTGATTTCCAGAAAAAAAAAAAAGTTACTCACCGACGGGACTAGGTGTGTTTCCGCTCAACGGGTGTGGAAGCTGTGGCAAATGGGCTAGTTGTGGATGTGGTGCACTCCAATATGAGTTCGATGGACTTGTTGTTACTTCTTCGGTGCTGTAAATAATACCAACGTTAGAACCTGTAAGAACAACTTGTCTTAATTAGTACATACCTGATTACACCCTGCCATGCGTTGGAAGTGTCATATTTCGAGGTGTCTTCCTCGCTGTGAGAGCACGATTCATATTCCTGCTGACTGTCCTCCTCAGACCTGTTAATATCAATTCAAAAAGGCAAAAACATGTTAAAGCCGATACTAGTTACCTGATCATATTGACACCGTTTGCAAATTGGAAACAGCTCATAGTGGGAAACTTGAAAGGATATCGGGTAGTTTGTTGACTTTGGATAGGGATCAATGGTCGATGGAATTGCCTTTTGATTGGGCAGAAATGGTTAGTATGATAGATCGAATTTACATAACATTAACTGCTGAAGGAACTAGTTTGATCTTCAGGTGTTGGAAGTGAAAAGTGGGTGGTATTGGGTACAGTGTCGGTAGATAGAATGGTTAGCGTATTTTACTTTACCTGTATATTACGTTTTCGTCATACTCTACTTCAGATTCAACTTTGACAACATGTCCGGTCGACGTTTGTACGTAATGGTGACCTAAAGTTGTCAGAACGCTCGCAACACCATCATGAACTTCCTCGCCTACTTCTTCGGTGGCGCCAACAATCTACACCGAAAGGATTTATTAGTCACACTAAGTGAATTCAACAAATTTCATCTCACGCATACCACTTCTGAAGCTGGACTTCCTGTTATCGGGTTCGGGACATTCATACCGCTTAGATTTCCTTGTCCACTGGCGTTCAGTTTTTTTCCACGTCGCGATATTGTGTAATGCAGCGGATCGTTACCTTCGCGACGAATCATTTCAGGCAGAATTCTTCGTCGAGCATTGATGAACCAATTGCATACCTTGTGTTGAAATAAAATCGAATAAGTAGTTCGCATTGATTGATAAGAATTTAGATGACATTACCTGTAAGACCGTCAGATTGGCTTCTTGTGATAGTGTAAGCTTTTCAGCATCGCTCGGATAAGCATTGTATCGATGCTCGTAGAGCCAACGCTTCAATATTTTCACTGAATGTTTTGGTAAATTGCCGCGACGTTTTCGCACTGCCGCATTAGAACTGTTCAGGCCTAACGTATTGTTAAGACCAAGCGAATCTTTTGTATTTTGTTCAGTTTCTTGATCGGATTGTGAGTCTTCCGTACTTGATGTAGATGGGAATCGATCGCGAGCTAATGAAATTTAAAAAAATGAAGCGATGATTAAATTTAAATTTAAAATTGGCATTTTTAAGAGTAATATTATTGAGAATAATACAGGATTTTCCATTAAGAGCCGCATTTTAATTTTTTTTTAATTAACTATATTTTTATTTCAGTGTAAAGTAAAAAATCTAGCATTCACTAAAGAACTCGTTCGGTTTTTATTGCAAACGGTAATTTTTAGAGAAAATTTTCCATTAAGATTTCGCACATCTCCGGGCTTATAATCCGAAATTTAGCTATGATGTTGTGCTGGAGCTATTCAATTGTTTTGGGCTGCTAACATTGCCCACAAAACGTTATCCTTAACGAAGCCCCGAAGAAAAAAGTCGAATGGACTCTAATCGTAAGATCTGGGCGTATGCATGTATACATTATGCGAAAACTACAATTTTTGTGGCAAGAAGCAGTGTCCTGCTGAAAATAAATATAATGCACGTCGAGAGCGTCAATTTTAGGCCACAGAAGTTGGTCAACCTGGTCTGAAACGTTCGCACCAGGCCAAATTTCGAAAAAATTACGCCATCAGCCCAAAATTCGCCCCGAACTGTCCAATTTTTGTATCAGCAGGACTTTGTAAGTCTTTAAGTAAAAAGATGTTTGTGCGAAATATGGTACAAACTGGTTTGTGATATCCCCAATGACTGTGAACGTCTTGGAATGCATAAACTAAGATTTTCTGCAACACTTGGAGCGATAGCTATGATTTTAGTTGATCTTGTTGAAGGAACAAGAGTTGAAGTATGTACATCACTAACGTTTCCGAGACATAGTTGGAACTTTACGGGCTGTTTCTGCAAAGTGTTCGCTGTTTCAATGTGTTGTGCTAGTCTATATAGTTCCATGTTCGTTAACCGTATAGTTTTTCCTGCTCAATTGTCAAACAATGGCCTTGGTTATGCCGTAGCTAAAATAGCGCTGCCAAACTGGCGCTGCTATATTAGTAGCGTTTACACCGTACAGCTTATTAACCAAAGCAAAAATGGCGTAATATCTGAAAGGAGCTCAATACTAAGAACAAAAACACCCTTGCACCAAGGCTTCCAGATTGCGAATGTCACTCGAAACTAGAAATCCTATTTATGACTGTTATAGTGTTTATACCACTGCTACCTTCACACTTATAACCACGCTAAATTTTAGCAGCGCTAAAGTAGCGTAGCCAAAATAGCAGGCTCGACTAATTTAAAAGTGGTTTATACCGCTGCTAAATAAGCAGCTTACTAATTTGGCTACGGCATAAACGCACTCAATGACTGCTACTTATTGAACACATGAAACGAAGCGTTAATTTTAAAATTAGAACTCTTTATGAAAAACCCTGTAGCTAGCTGCAAACATTTATCAAAATCGAAGTAAGAAAATAAGCCGAAGATATACTAGAGATCTAAGACATGAACCTTGACTCAACAGCTTGGAGGAACAAGGAATAAAGCCGAGCTAAGTTAATCAAGTAAAATGATGAGGATGCCATATTTCCCCGCTTCTCTCGACCTGTTCTTTGATGCAAGAGAATCTATTGTTAGCACGTACATGAGTCAGCGTTAAGCAAAAACATTTTCATTTCTAACATCAAAAATTATTTTTAAATATTCTTTACTCAATTTTGAGTTAATAGTTTGACCAATAAAATAGCAAAACTTTTGAAAAATGGAAAAAGTATTGGTTTATTTTAAAATTTATAACATTTACTTTGAACCATTTTGTTTATATTTAATATTTTATAATGAAACCATTATTTATTAAAACTGACTCGTTTCGACGAGGCATAGAGTTGACCAAATTCTGACAGTTCGCGATTGGTATTACCTTCAACGACCTTTGTACACTTTCCCACAATTTCGTCATCTTCGCTGGGCGGCACTTTTAAACTTTATGGATTTAGGTCGTGTGACTGCGACGGCCAATTCAGAACATTAAATATATTATTTTGCAACCATTGAATAGCGGCTTCCGCTGATTGTTTCGGGTCGTTGTCTTACTGGAAGCGCCATCTGATTGGCAAGTTTTCTTCGGCCCATAGAAGCATGACATTATGTAAAATGCCACTGTACTTTTGTTTTGTCATGGTGCCATCGCTTCGAAAAATTGGACCAGTAGCCGACCATGAAAAATAACCCCAAATCTTCACATTACCACCTCCATGCTTGTGGATTTTCGGTACCGTGAATTATAAGCTTGCTCCGTGGGACAACTTGTTTCCCGTCTATCCTGAAAAGGTTTATTTTCGTCTCATCGCTCCACAGGATATTTCTCCATTGTATTAAGTTCAACGTTTCAGTTGGGGAAAAGTGGTATAGTTTAGCGAACACAATACATTTTTTTCGATGCAATTTCTTCATAAGTGGAACCTTCCTAGCAGCTTTGGCTTGAAGACCATTCTTTTGGTTGAGTACATCGAACAGTTCTGGCACTTACACTTACTCCCGTCTCTTGAACTAACATCCTTGACGACAAAAATGATCGGCTTTAGCTTTTAAAAACATTGCATCTTTGTCTCTCTTCGACATTTTCGTTGGCAATCCTCTTGTTTCAGCTTTGAGTGAAGAACGTTTTAGGATATTTACGAATCTTCTGATAGAATTATCCTGGTCTTATGGTTTTTTAAATATGCGTAAAATAATTTCCTCGGACCATTACTTTTCAATTTTTCGAAAGCAAAAATTTTAATTATATTACACCGACTTTCAATGGTTTTTTTAAATATGCGTAAAATAATTTCCTCGGACCATTACTTTTCAATTTTTCGAAAGCAAAAATTTTAATTATATTATTAAAATTTTAATTATATTATTATTATTATTTATTATATTATATTATTAAAATTATCTCCTAAATTAGTTCATCAAAAACACTTCCTTGAAGAGAAAAATCACTATAGAATTTGCTGTTGCTATTATTACAGCTTATTTTAAGTCTTGGAAAAAAAATATGTGATACAAAAAGTAGTGTTCTCGCACAATATGAGATAGTTGAAAGTTCCGCTAAAGTCAGATTGAATGAACATTAAATTTCTTAGAAAAATATGCGATTTAAGTAGATCAAATTAATCAGTTGCAGGGTCTTGCTATTTTTCGACCATAGCTGTATATTCTGTCATCGTGACTTGGGCCTAAAGAAATGCCTACATTAAACGCGGGTTTTTTTTTCAGAGTATTCTACTGATGTACACTGTTGAGTTTCTGTATTTGCCTGCTGTACCGGAAACATTTTCAGTCTTCCAGTTCTAGGAGTCCCAATTTATAAATTTCTTGCATTTCATTTATTTCTTGCATTTCATATTAGTCGTCTCTCCAACCGTTCGAAGAACATCTGGTCACTTGAATTGTTTCTTGTCAAATTTATGAAAAAGCTTGTATCTATCGTGAAGTAAAATTTGTTGTATATTGGAAATATTTGACTATACACTGTGGTGTTGGTATGTGAGTCGACATTTCATGTTATTTTAACGGCTTTTGTTATTAGTTTTCCAGTTAACTGATTGTTTTGTGTTTCAATTTTTGGCTCCATGTAGCATTCATAACGCAATAACTGAAAGTGTATTGGCGTCGTAGATAATCAATTTTGCCAATAAGGAGAGAAATCCAAGTCTTATAAAATTTCCTTTCATGGATGCCATCCCACATCTGATGTCGTTTATTTGTTACAGTAAGGACAGCCTATCATCCAGAACCAATCCGACGTGGCAGATTATTTTTTTTTATTTTATTTTAATAGTGACAATTTTTGTGATCTGCGAATTTTATCCAACGATAATAATTTCTCATAGAAATATTTGTTAAATTGCGATTCGTTTTTTTTTTTGTCCTTCCTGTCTACAATATCACAGACAGCGTATATCTGCTCCAAAGCTTGAATTCTAAGCGTCAGAGACAAATGCTTTTTTAGAATCAACGGAGATGGTCACTACATACATATTTCACTTTCACCATCGCAAAGTTGATAAAGTTGAGTGCATCTAGAATTGCCGCTAAGCTATTTAAGAATTCGTGCATTTGTGAGTCTTTCAAATATTTTGTTCGCTTTGCACGATGTTCGTGACAGCTATTGGGCAATAATTCGATGAATCCGTTCCATAGGATTCATCAAATCCTTCCGTTGATGTTATTCTAGTCATTTTTAGGCATACAGCAATGTGACCAACTTTGAGGTGCTCCTTGGTGCCTTTGGTTAATATGTGCAATATGTGGCTTTTTAATAGGTAGATGTCTTCAGCTATGATACTATCTAGACCGACAGTTACACCTGGTTTGAGATAGATTCCCAGTGAAATATTGGCGAGCTACGAAGAGATCGAACTAGTAAAACCAGGTAAATAAATATATATATATGAAAAGTCAATCCAACAAATTGGATGCCACCTTATATCGTTTTATGAAACATTTCTCCAGCTGTCCCGAAAAACAGGTCAAATAATATCGGATTCTAAAGAAGCCTATCAGCAAACATGTCAATTACTGACTCGTTTCTACACAACCAATCGCAAAGCCTTCAATTCGGCCGGATCATTCAATGCATTCTCTCAAACACTCGCGTCGTGCCTTTCGCAACAAAAACAATAACACAACTTGCTCGCGTTATATCGTCGCGAAAATGTCAAAATCAACACACAGACCGCAATTTCTATTTATAGAGCAAGTGGATCGAGCGCGACAGGCAACAGCCGCTTTGCTTGCTATTATTTACACAGTGCGCGCAGGGGAAGAAAGCTATTAAAGTAATCAAAGACGGCACATTGACAGCAAACTGGGCATCGCAAAACCAGTGGGAACCGGTATGGGCAACGGACAAACTGGTGATGCTCGTTGGCCCCAAAATCGAGGCACTTAGACTAAAGCACAGTAGCAAGAAAGCAATGTTTCTCGAATTTATGAAGCCAATTGCACAGGGCGCTTGGGATACGTACGTGTAACTCCATCGAGCTGTTCAGTGGGTAGCTATCTTAAGACTTCTGCGCCGTTAGTCAACCAGAGTCAAGGTTAGCCTACTGCGAGCCAATGCACTTATGTGGATTGCAATTTGAGCGGCAGCGCCAATAAGTTTCATCTTGTAATGTGTCGAAACTTGCTTTACCCTAGGCAAAATATTTTGTTTATGACTTACATAATGGGATCCCGAAGGTGAAGAAAAACAAAAAGCCGGAGAAGTCACGTCGCGACTCCCACTCCCTATGTGAAATCTGGCATACTTGTCAAAGTCGAAACCAATTGGCGACGGCGGCTGGTGGTCTAACGTCGACTCGCGAATTATATATACGCATGTGATATTGCACGCTTGCAGGAGGTGCATTTATATAGATATTCATCCAAGTGAGCTAAACCTACATAGCGATGCCCCTTGGTAGGTATAAGGACAATTTTCAGCGGCACCACATTTGCAGTTAAATGCGACGCCATATTGCCGAATGGAGAAAACTCGCACCGATTGTTCCAGCCTTCCTAAAACGGGAAAATGCACTACGGATACTAATTCACAACGGTGTGTAATTTTGTCCGACAAACACCAAACGGATCTTATTCGCCACTCGTTTGTTTAATAGACTTTAACATCATCGAGAAATAATTGACAAACATTTGCCGGGCTATAGCTGTCAGATTACATAGTACCGGTTTACAGCAGTCGGACCAAAAGTGACCTGACCTAAAGCGCGGACTAAATGAACTTAGTCCTCAGGTGTCTACAACGAACCCGACCTAAAATTTGCTTAGGTGGAATTTAGTCCTCGTCCGTATATGACAGCTGTCATTTAGTTTAATTTTCCTTCATGCACTGTATTTATCGTTTCATTTGTCTCTCAAACATGTTTATTTCAATGATTTTGTGTCAAAAGGGAATGTTATGAGCTTATATTCAACATACATACATTATTAATAGTCGCACAAAAATCAATGTTTAGGTCGCGTGTGTTTACAACGATTATAGTCCACGGCCTATATTTAGGTCAGGTCGCTTGAAATCGTGGACCGACCTAAATTTAGGTCGGTCCACGAGTGTCTACAGCACGTGGACTAAAAAATTTAGGTGGAATTTGGTGTTTAGTCCGCGGACTAAACGTCCGCTGTAGACGATACTATAATGTGACACTTCATAGCCGTCATGAACACATTTCAGCCCTTTGCTCCGGTTGCAAGCAGTACACATTCAATTACTAAACATACGATCCTAATCAGAAAAAAACTGACAAATTACCTTCTTGTTTGATAATCCGTGCCTGGATTTGAGCTTCGTGCGCCATTTCTTGCATTTCGCGTCTCATCTGCCTTTCAATTGCTGCCGAATTGATTCGGTTGCTATCGTTTTGCAAAGCAGCCGTGGGTGGGAGCATTTTTCCCGAAATCACGCCGCGAGGACTACAAAAATCCTCTTCTACCGATAATCACAACAAGAAAAATCGCGAAGCAAATCCAAAATAATACCAATCCGAAAGTTTTCTGCTTTCAAATGTCAAAATAAAACTCCGCACAGAGGGGAGATCAACCCGGGTAAAAAATGGCCGCGTGCCTTTTTGTTCAACGGCGAACAAAAAACTTGATAGAGCTAGCGACAGGAAACTTTTGCTCGATCGTCAACGATTTATGAAAAAACTCACGACCGAATGGCAAAGGAATTGAAGTCGACTTGAAACTGTCGTCCGTGTATGCGATTTCGAACAAGCGCAAATCAATTTTGAATGATCTGTCGTCAGGCGTCCGGACGGATGCCAATAGGAAAAACAAAAAAAATCACCGCTACCGCGATTAATAACCAACTGACGGCCGATTTCGCGCAAAGTGCCGTCGACTGCAGCAATTCAACTTTCAGATGGATCTTTTCAATGCTCTTTCGAAGAACAAATGAACAACGGTGACGAAAAAGCACAGTTAAGGAAAACAGTAGGCTTCGCACACATTTTATGAAGAAAATATGCAAACTGAGAACGAGCGAAAGACGACTAGCACACTGACATCTGTCAATTGGTAGACCACGAATGACAGAAGTTGTTCCGGCGCGGCGATAGGACCAGCCGACTGCATTGTACATAGGCGTTCGGCAAGGGGATTGATGACTAGAGTGGGGATATAAACGGCACGAACAAACGATGCGAACAGAAACGAAAGACAGAAAATCGAAAACAACGCGCGGAAATTCGGTCATTTAAAATGGCGGCGGCAAGCGTGTGTTGGTGTGCTGTCTCCGATTTGCAGTTGACAGTCAAGCGATACGAATGGAGAAATGGGTGGCGATGTTGTCGCATTTCAAAATATACGTTTCTAGAATTTTCAGGATAATTATTTATCTTTTGGCGTTTTCCATTTTTACTATCTAGTTGCCCTAAATACTCGGCAGTGGATAATTTTAAAGATAGATCTCTAACTGGCAACTTCTTCTAAGTCCCTTTTAAGGTCAACATATGAAATACGTGATCGTCCAATCCCAAATTATTTTACTAGATTTTAAGGTTCCCAACTTTACAGCTATTATCGACAAAATCACTACGATGTATTTTTCTATTTGTTTGCAGGCAAAATTTTAAATGAAGTATTTTTTACAACATAATTTATCTAAAATTTAAAAGCATAAAACTGGCAACAGCCCAGCATGCAATCGTCCGTCCTCATTCGTGCCACTTCGTCTCAATGTACCGGTTTACACCAGTCGGACCAAAAGTGACCTGACCTAAAGCGCGGACTAAATGAACTTAGTCCTCAGGTGTTTACAACGAACCCGACCTAAAATTTGCTTAGGTGGAATTTAGTCCTCGTCCGTATATGACAGCTGTCATTTAGTTTAATTTTCCTTCATGCACTGTATTTATCGTTTCATTTGTCTCTCAAACATGTTTATTTCAATGATTTTGTGTCAAAGGGGAATGTTATGAGCTTATATTCAACATACATACATTATTAATAGTCGCACAAAAATCAATGTTTAGGTCGCGTGTGTTTACAACGATTATAGTACCGGTTTACACCAGTCGGACCAAAAGTGACCTGACCTAATAGCCCGTTCACACTCGGCTCTAAATCAGGCGATTTCGATCAGCTGATCGCTTTAGAGCTAAATCAACTTAAATCTACCTGATTACCCATACATTTTTTTCGGTTTCTGACCGAGTTAATCAAGTAGATTTAGAGTTAATCAAGTACAAATCAGGTACTATTGTGAATTTTGTCCCCGGCGAATTTTTCTCAGAGCGCGGCGAATTCCATCCGTGAGAGCGAGAGTAGATTTGAATGAAATGTCATTCGAATTTCGTTCAAAAATAGCAAAAATTGGACAAAAAAGGAAAATGTGAGTTGTACAAAATGAAAAGAAAATGCTCTTGCATGTTTCTGCACCATTTTGAACAACTTTCATGAAAAAAAAATTGTACACACAAATTCGAATGACAGTTCGCTCTCTAAATCTCCTCATTCTAAATCACTTCGGGTAGTGTGAACGCTTACCTGATTAACTTTGACAGCTTCTAAATCTACTTGATTTAGAGTCGAGTGTGAACGGCTTATAAAGCGCGGACTAAAGGTTCAGTTAGCGAACGTGCGTCGCGTCCGTCGCGTCCGCTCCGACTGAGTTGAATTTCTCAGTTTCCATATACTTTACATTGGAAGACGCAGCGATAGTTATCCAACCGGTGCGTCGGACGCGACGGAGATCAAGAGATGATCAAATTTCATCTTCCGACGCATCGAGAGAGAGAAAGGTGAGTTTAGAATGAGTGGTGAGTGTTTTGCAAGGCATTCTGTCAGCTATGAATTTTTCAAGGTGAATATATTTTCAAAATGTTTTGTGGAATAGATAAATCATTCTCCTGAAATATTTAATTAATCGAATGTTGATGCTGTAGAACTTGTTAATTAGCGTATTTTATAGTTATAAATATATCTGGTAAAATAATGTTAATTTACCGATAGTTCAAAAAACAGTCAACCTTTGTTGAACCGATTAAATTGATGTCTGCATTGAATTAGCTTATCTTTCATTTATATTCGCAACTGTTGCGCTTAAAATTTTATTGATAATTTTCCAAATATAGAAAGCTTGAAAATAGCGTGACAAAAATAATAGTAGTTGTAATTTGTGACAATTCAAAAGTTTGATTGATTCTGAAACCAAACACCTGAGTAGAAATGTAAAAAAGCGTTTACGTTATTATGCTTTACTTAATCAGTTAGAATATGCAGCCATGATATTAATTAATATCCTTCATACGATTGTATGTCGATTTAAAATAACCATTTATCTCCCGATCGACGTTCGTCGGACGTACCGACCACCTTCTTTTCCTTTTAATTTTCTTGTATTTTATATGCAGCATAAATAACATGCTTAACATTTCAAAAAACTCTCGCATTCTACAATTGTTTACACACCACGACAATAATTTAATTCAACACCTTCAACTTCGACACACGGAACGCACGCACGAACTGAACAGACAAATTAAAAAACAGTTCAAACAACTCCCGCGTTCGAATATGAATTTTTCACCAGGAAAATAAAAACTGACCACCTTTGCCTTTGACAGACGGAGCGGACGCGACGCACTCTCAAAGATCATCGATGCGTCCGGTCATAAAACGCAGCGGACGCGACGGACGCGACGCACGTTCGCTAACTGAACCTTAAATGAACTTAGTCCTCAGGTGTTTACAACGAACCCGACCTAAAATTTGCTTAAGGCTGGTACTGAGTTCGAGTTCACATGAAACTTTGACATTTCCCAATTATCTGTTCATTCTTTCGAGCGAAAATTTTGACAACGAAGAAAAGCAGAGACACTGCTCATTCTTGACGGATAAAATGTCAAGAATTTCACTTTTCGATCGATTTTCTTATTGGAAAGTCATTTGCACTGCTCAATTTTCAAATTGAAACACTAAATGTCACTTTTTCGCTCGAAAGAATGAACTGCACAAACTAAATTGGCGTGAAATGATTGACAACATGTTTCAGTGCCATCTATGTTTTCGAAGCGAAAGCAACTTCAAAGCAACTTTTCATGCTAAGAACACAGTACCAAACTTGCTTATTTTCAAGCGAAATTTTCGACGAAACAGATTTCACGTGAAATTTTGTATGAAAATTTCACGTGAAATCGAACTCAGTACTATGCTTTAGGTGGAATTTAGTCCTCGTCCGTATATGACAGCTGTCATTTAGTTTAATTTTCCTTCATGCACTGTATTTATCGTTTCATTTGTCTCTCAAACATGTTTATTTCAATGATTTTGTGTCAAAGGGGAATGTTATGAGCTTATATTCAACATACATACATTATTAATAGTCGCACAAAAATCAATGTTTAGGTCGCGTGTGTTTACAACGATTATAGTCCACGACCTATATTTAGGTCAGGTCGCTTGAAATCGTGGACCGACCTAAATTTAGGTCGGTCCACGAGTGTCTACAGCACGTGGACTAAAAAATTTAGGTGGAATTTGGTGTTTAGTCCGCGGACTAAACGTCCGCTGTAGACGATACTATAGTCCACGACCTATATTTAGGTCAGGTCGCTTGAAATCGTGGACCGACCTAAATTTAGGTCGGTCCACGAGTGTCTACAGCACGTGGACTAAAAAATTTAGGTGGAATTTGGTGTTTAGTCCGCGGACTAAACGTCCGCTGTAGACGATACTAATCACATCGCTACGAAAATGCGAAGAAAACAAAAGCTACAAAAGCCTGACATACGTCAAGTATCTAAATAAAAATCCAATGCGATCTTCCCCACCCAGCCCAATGTGCACAATGCGAAGCGGACATGACAACGAAGAATAGAAGTATATAACAAAATTTTCACGAAAAAAATTGACATTTCGGCTTTTGATGAAAATCGGCAAATCCCGACAATTTACAGGAGAGCTACTGGCAGATTATGCAGATATATTATTCTTTGAAAATTCGCACTCGAATGCCGAAAGCATGTTGTTTTTTGTTTGCCGACAAACCGAAAATTCAATTGGCGACTGTACCAAAGCGTACAGGCTAGATTGATATGTCGTGACAAATGACGTTCCTCCGACAGAAAAACAAAATGGCTGACGGAAAACGTCGCTTTGAAGTTGAGACGGAGTCGCGAATTTGGCGCTCGACATGATCCAAAACGACACCATTTGTGATGCGAGTTTCGCCATGCGTCAGTCATTTCATGTCTATTTAAACATTTTGATTCAAATTTAATGAACAATAGCCCAGCGCTCCACACAAACGTCAGCGCTAATTTGAAAATTTCACTTAATCGCATGCATGAACAGGATTTGTAGTCCAATGACAGCTGAACTAGTTTTTAACTCGTTCAGGACAATTATTACGAAAATATAATTAAAAATTACTTACGCAGTTTGATTTTCATGTTGGCTAGAGTATTTCACTTTTCTTCAGAAACGAAACGATGTTTATGTTGCCCGCAACTATGTCAAAATTCAAAGCGTTTTCTACCTCGTTTTCAAAGCTGCCAAAATCGAATCATTACTCGCGTGGCACAACACTATTCCAGAAATTTTTATTGAAAATCGCTAAAACAGTCTTTTCGCCGTTTGGAATCGGCTGCTGTCCGTGGCGGTGGATTCGCGTTTTCTCTAAAACAAATGTCAAACGTCAAAAAGGCAATATTCGTAATGTTTTCAACGCACTGTTTCAACTACACCGATTATTTGACAGACGTAGTCAGCGCAAACACGGAGATG
Organism: Nemotelus nigrinus; assembly: GCA_947369275.1. Classification (NCBI taxonomy): domain Eukaryota; kingdom Metazoa; phylum Arthropoda; class Insecta; order Diptera; family Stratiomyidae; genus Nemotelus; species Nemotelus nigrinus. Next base: position 202,742,296 of record OX376372.1, on the reverse strand, counting down.
ATTGTGCCGACAAAGCCGAAGAAATTTTCGAGCCAACGAACACTTGAAAACGTTTCTCACACTTTAAAAGTAGTTTTTGGGGGTTTGTTGCTTTCCAAATATCTGGAAGATAAATTCTCTTTACACTCGTCGAATCTCGAACAGAATTCACAACAGTACAGTTTTACACGCCTTTTTCTTTTTGGATATTTTCAGTACGCGCAATGAGATGCAGAATGACGGAAAGTCGAGGAGAGATTGAAAGCTGACAGATAAAAAGCGGTCCTGGCTCTCGGACGAATTCGGATTGGTGGAGAAACACATACACCATCATGGGTCAAAGATGTGTGGCTTGTATTAACATAGAAATGGTCAGGTTGGCAGGTAATGCATTGGATGTGTGTGTTAGACTCGTGCTGTTATATGTCAAGCATCGTGTAAGGGGAATCGGGGGAATCCAGAATCGAAGCACGAGAGAAGTTTCGAGTGACAGCCGCTTAACGTAAATGTACATTATGTAAACATAAACATATTTATATACAAAGTAGAGAATACTTGTCAAACGTATATCGCATTTGCTTTCACGCCAGCTTGTTTACATATGGGAAATGGGAAATAGGAAACATCGAATGAATTGGCGCGCAATTACATTGTAGTCTCTTCCGATACAAATTAAGCTTTGAAATCATTATTGAAGCTTTCTAAGGCTGTAGTCACAGCTTATTAATTTGAAGATTTCTTTATGACCAAAACTAAACTATAATGACCCCATCATGACCCATCTGAGGACGCGGTCTTTTGAAAAATATGCACGAAATCGATATAGAGTGCGTTATCATCACATAAAGAATATGCTTCGTGGTATGCTGAAAAAGGATTGAGAAGGCCGTAGAAAACTCCTTAAACCAATGATTAAATCTAAAATACACTTTAAATGCGAAACGCATACCATACATGCATCTGAGAATAAAATTTACGCTTTGGTGTAATAACGAAGATCGATGACGGAGCAGATGTGAAATATTCGAGTCGAAAGTTAAGTTATACTTGCAATGGGAAAGTCGCATATGTCTATGATAGTTGCATGATCAAAGGGAATCACGAACGGCCCCGACCAGCTGGGAACTTAAAGTGGTTAGCATCTTCTATGCACTTTTATACTCCTACCTGAACTACCTACGGCTAATCATACACAGTGAGTGTGCACGGAATTCACAAAGAATTATTTACAGCAGTACTTTCCACACCATGTAAGAGATTTGAAATTATTTATTTATTAAGAAATTATGCAGAATTCTTTTACCAACTTTGTACTCAATTTACTCATGTAAAAACACTATTTTGCGCTTTTCTAAAATTTATATTGAAACTTTCTATTAGGTGTTCGTGAAACAGACTTAAAATCTATCGGTCGATTCAGCAACAAATTGAGTAGTTTTTGTGTTTCGATTTCTGACAAACGAAGATCGATGTCCGCACAAAATTGCATGATTTCAGAACAAGCTCGCAAATCCCTACGCCAATCTGAAATTGAATGAATTATTAGCTCCTATTTATGTATAGTGTAATTTATTGCAACTATGGCGACTTAGCAGTCAGATAGGAAACCAATTACTTACACTGATAGTTGAACAACATTTTAAGACAGGTTGAACATGATTCCTTTTCGTTGTGCTTCAGAAACAATTGAATTAGACGATGAACTGCGTCGACATCGTGTTGACTAAGAAAGCTATAGGAGAGTGATGTTGCTCTACAAATACGAAATATATCACAACCTGAAAATTTACATCAAATCCACCTACTTTCTGTAAACCATATTTCGCAGCTCCTTGTGCCTTTCAAACAAACCTGCAGCAAATTGCTGGTCACTATACCATTGGCTCGTGAATGTGTTCTTCCAGACACAAGCTATCACAAATGCTTCATTGAAATCGCGATGAATCTCTTCCGCCATCCGTGTTACGGCAATAAGTACTGCTTCACTTTTCGATCCCACAGTTTCATCTGCCATTGTTCGGAAGACTTCCCGCAGGCATTTTCGATTTCGATCTTGCAGTTGATATCCTTCCGAAAGTTTATTCAAAGCGCGTTCTATATCACCTGTTCGCCACAACGCCAGCGCTTTGAACGGAATAAAACAACAATTCGCCTTGAAAAAGGCTTCGTTTACGATCCGACAGACTTCCGAGAGGTCATCAATAGTCTTGATTTGTGGTAGAGCAGCTGCATATTCTAAACTCTGCAGCAAAACGTTGTTCGATGGAATAATCTCATATAAAACACATTGGCGCATAACATAGTCAAAATCATGTTGATTTTCATTGTCTAATATCCCTTCTAGAATATTATCTAGTTGGTTTTGCGATAGAGTTCGGATATCAATACACAGATCAGGTTTACGTAAGTCATCCAAATCACGCGAAAGCCCTTTTGCCATATAGTTCATTTGTTTGTATACTCGTTGTTTCGTGAAGGATTTCGGCTGCATTACGGCGTCACGAGCTTGTTCCCATTTAATGGTCTTTCTTTCGACTAGTTCGTTTGCAAAGCTGTCCATTTGATCGACACGGGTGGATTTTTTAAGTGTCGGCCATAGGTTTACGAGAAATTTATAATGCAGCGGGTTGTTATTCAGACTTAATGCAAAGCCAAGTTTATGCATCAGAGCCATTTTTCTTAAACTGAGACCTACACTTCTTAATTAAAACTTTTATTACTTTGGACTATCTACATATTGAACGAGGAACAACAACAAAACAATAGTGTTATTTGCAGAAATGACACTTTGAGGTTAAAATGCTCATGAAAGGGATACGGAATAAAAAATCACTTTGAAGTCCGCAGTGACATCTCGCGATGTGGGAGGCAACAAAAATCGCTCAGCTGATAATTTCTGTTGATGAAAACATTCGAAAGAATTTTTGGATCATTTGGTGTTGTATTGGTTGTTATCGCATAAAGGCTGGTACTGAGTTCGAGTTCACGTGAAATTTTGACATGTTTCCATTATCTGGTCATTCTTTCGAGCGAAAATTTTGACAATGCAGAAAAGCAGAGACAATGCTCATTTCTGACGGATGAAATGTCAAGAATTTCACTTTTCGATCGATTTTCTTATTGGAAAGTCATTTGCACTGCTCAATTTTCAAATTGAAACACTAAATGTCACTTTTTCGCTCGAAAGAATGAACTGCACAAACTAAATTGGCGTGAAATGATTGACAACATGTTTCAGTGCCATCTATGTTTTCAAAGCGAAAGCAACTTCAAAGCAACTTTTCATGCGAAGAACACAGTACCAAACTTGCTTATTTTCAAGCGAAATTTTCGCCGAAACAGATTTCGCGCGAAATTTTGTATGAAAATTTCGCGTGAAATCGAACTCAGTACTATGCTTAAAATCGAAAAATATTGCCGAAATAGGATAGGTATTGCAAGAACGAGAAAACAGGAAGTTTATCCGTCAAGTATATATTTTGATTTGTCTAAATTTTCTTCTTAGAATTCGCAATTTGCATAAAATCACGGGGACATTAAGCCTACATAAAAATTCGGTGTAGTTCGAAATAAAGTGAACTAGAAATATCCTCACAAGTCGTCCATGTGAAAATAATATCCTTAGACCTAGGTTTAGTTATATGTCGGCAAGTCTTACCGAAAGACAGGCAAGAAATTGAAGTGAATTTTACAAATTTTTTCCCTTCTAACAATTGTTTGACCAGTTTTGATTAGTATGCATTCATGTCGATATTTGCGATATTTTTTAGAGTGGGGACCAAGTAGTCAGTGCTTCCTGCATACCCCTGCTCAATACTGATGTGGCCGAAGGATATTGACTCGAAGTGTCCCGATTCCTCAAGCCTGACAGCAGCTTTTGTGGCAGTTCCTCTAACAAAGAGGTCAAGCGGAGGGAGATGAAGCAGAACGTTCAGAGCAGACGAAGGAGTCGAGGCTAAGGCGACTGAAGTGCAGAAAGCCGCCAGCCGCTGAACTCTGTTGCCATGCCAGCAATAATAATTTTATTCACTGCTGGCCACCAGACTAAGCCTAGCTATCGCCATGTAGATTGTCATACTCGATGGGCTTGCCAAGGGTATGCGGAAACCTACCAGATCGCAATGTCATCAGCATAGGTCACAACCGTGAGTCCCTTGCTTTTCATGAATTTTTAACCAGGTTTAACCCCTCCTTGCAGTGTGCCTATGTGAACCTTCCTTATGATTTGCGCTCCCATCCACTCCGCTGATATAAGCCTTTGCTTAAGCATGTTCCTTATCCAGCTACAAATAGCGGGATGGGTGTTGGTTGCATGGAAGCTCTTCATAATGACTGTTGTATGCACATTATTGAAGGCGCCTTCAATACCTAGAAAGGCTCCCAAACCGTATTCATTGTCATGAAGCTCCCTTTCTATTTCGAGGGCTGCCCTATGGAGAACCGTTTCAACGGGTTTCCCTTTCTTGTACGCGTTTTGGGCTCTTGATGGAGCTTGAGATCCAAGTCTTTGTTTGAGATAGAGGTCTAATAATATGTCGAAAACTTTAAGGAGGAAGGAACTCAGGCTAATTGGCATGTAGTCCTTCGGATACACATGGTTGATTTTACCTGCCTTGGGTATAAATACAACCTTAGCGGTCCTCCAGGCTGCAGGTACGTGACTTAGCACTTGGTAAACTTTGTAAATTTGTATAAGCCAGAGAACGGTGAGCATACCTGTCTTTTGAAGCCTGGCCGGTCGAATTCCATCCGGACCCGGGGACTTGAAGGGCTTGAATGTATCAATTACCCAGACTAGCTTTTGCTTGGTGATAACTTCGTCAATACCTTTCATGCTATGCAGTTCCTACGTCTGCTCACCAGTGAAAAGGATGGAGTCATCCAGACAGCCCGGGAAGTGAGCATCTACGAGAATCTGCAGCGTTTTCGAGCTGTTGCTTGTCCACTCCCCATCCGGCTTACATACCAGGCTAGTGGTGGCAGGGCGTTTAGCCAGCAGATTTCTGAGTCTCGCCGTTTCCAAGGTGGTTTCAATTCTACCGCACAGCTCTTCCCAGGAGCTCGATCTGGCTTTCTTTATTTATGACTTATAGAGCCTAAGGACGTACTTGTATTCGTCCTAACATTTCCTGCAATCAGTTGCTGTGGCTAACTTGAAGAGTTCTCGTACTTGTCTTCTACGACCACCCAGGTCCCTGTTCCACCATGGTGGTTTGCGCTTGGGACAGACTTTGGGACGGGACCGTACGAAGACGTTTACTAGTTTACTCGTGAGTGTGGTCACCGCAGCCTCCAAGAAAGCTACAGAACCTATCCTGGGAGGAGAGCCTAAACCGTTGTTCATCTCCCGTTTGAAGTTCTCCCAGTGGGTATTTCTGGGACTGCGAAACGGCCGAGAAGTGCGAGCTAATTTGAATTTTAAACTAATGTAACAGTGGTCGGAAAATAATGGGTCTTCAAGGACCCTCCAATACTCTATCAGTTGCTCATTTGAGCCATTGTGCAGAGTTATGTCTAGCGCGTTTTCACTGCGAGGTCCCCTATAAGTAGGGTTATTTCCTCGGTTTGCTACGACTAAATTATAGTTCATTACTGAGTAAAGACACATTTCTGTTTTTGATGTCCATGCTGCCCCAGATGGTGTTATGCGTGCTGAAATTACTCGTAGATAGAAGGTAGGCGTGAATGTTCTTCCTCACCAGCATAGACGTTCTTATTCTTGCTACTGCGGTGGGGAAGAAAAAATCGAAATGCCGTGACCGCAGTACCGCAACCTGGTCCTCCCCGGAGAAACAAGGTTCCTGAACCAGCGCCACGTTAAACTTACCTTCGCCGAGTGTCAGTAGTAGGTCGGCCAAGGCCAATTTACTGCGGTGCAGATTAATCTGCAGCATTTTGAGTGCTGGCCGCGACATTCTCCTTGGCCTGCACCTCGTGTTTCTGGGGATCGGCCGCTGTACCCAGCCGGTCAACAGTGCCCAGATCCTTCTCGTTTTCGCCGACCTCTAAGGTGTTAAGATTTTCATCCTTCACACAGTGAAAAATGGCTTAGACACAGTCTAAGCCATTTTGCCAAACTACTGGTAGAGCATTTTGTCAGCCTCCTTGTTTATTTGCCCCCACCTGCCCCCATCTTGTGCTGCCGGTTTCTTGACATCTGGGATCTTTCAATCCTGTGTTGGAACATCCAGATTTTCCCTTTGCAAAAATTTCACGGCCTCCTCCGGTTCCACTACTCGCAGTATTGTAACATTCGTTCTAGGCGGTGTTGGGATGCTTCCTATGTCCACAATTTCCAGTCCAGCTCCTTCCCATAGCTCACAGCTTGCTCCGCAAAAAAATCTTTACTAAATTGCGAGGAGTTCTAGAATATTTTGCTAAGAGCTGAGAGTATTGCGTAATTCGATACATGCAGATTCTATAATACGATAGCTACGAAGTCACTTCTTCTGTACTTTGAGGTGGGTCTGTGGCATTTAAACTATTGACACACCAAAAACCATTATTACACTAATCGATTTAATGATGAAATAGGTCACATTCTGCATAGTGATAGATGTCATAAGTCATCCTAACAAGTAGAAGATAAGGTTAAAAAATATATTTTTATTTTACAATTAATATATACAATTTACAATTAATATGTTTCAGAAATGATCAAAATAAAACATGCGACAGCGAGGAAATAATTGATTGAAAATCATCATGTAATTTAACAACTTTGAAACCTTGTGCGCTGTGCCTTTGACAACTTTAAAATGGAATTGGGCTACAGTGCAGGTTAGCGTTTCTGATACATCGAGAACTCTTTTGCACTTGTTTCCGTGAGTACGGTCATTTTCATCCTTACGTATCGTCTTTAGCACGATACATTTTCGGTCCATTAAGATGTTAATGATGAATTAAAAATTAATACAAATATGCTTAGAACCTTCAGAGTAGCATGAATAGCCATCAAGTTTAAAATAGATCATGTTTATTTTATAATAAACTAGGCCAAGACTCTATATTTAAAAACAAATATACATTTTATTCATAAGTCGTGGGTTACATTATCTGTAATCCTAACTTATTTTCTCTGGAAAAAATATGTGTTGTCGTCATCCTTGAATATGCTTACCTGTATTTTCTATGGCTCGTAACTTGTGATTTTCAAATTCCAGATATGTAAATTTGGAGCAAATATTAAATTATAGATTAGCTATTTCCCGAAATCGTTTCAAATCAAAATGAAGCCATTACTAACCTCCTGCAATATAAAAGACATAGGTGCGTTTACATATAACAGAAAACAAAGCAATTAGCTAATGATATATTATTTCGGCCAAGTGAAATTGAAAGAGCTGACCTACACAAAATATGATAAATTCGAAAGGGGTTTTTGTATGTACCTACTCCAAAGTAAGTTTGTGTTTTGTTATTACATCTTATAGCCTTATTAAACTGACAAATTGTATGTTATCATACTGAAAATGTCGAACAGTCTTGTTAATCAGTCGGACTTAAAAAATATCCTTGAAAGCAAAGTTCTGAACGTTCAGTTTGCACTGTTATTTGATTTGTTGAATGAAGGAGGAGTAGTCGTAAATTTGTGAAATATCCTATAAAAGACGAATCTTCTAAAATCAAGTCGTCACATACAATCTTTCCTTCGCGGTCAATATGAACTCGGATACTAAACTCCTTCGATTCAAAGATTTCACGAATATTGCGGTGGTATTTTGTCAAACACTCGGTTTCGAAACATTCTTCGTTAAATTCAATTACGGCTACTTCCGGAAATTCATTCAACTTTTAATTTTTCATATCGGATTCTGGAATTTGATTCTGACAATTATCGGTGAACTGATCTTTTTGAATAAAGCCATTGGATTGTCGGAGACATTCATGCAAGTAACTGCTCTGCTTCCATGCATTGGTGTTTGCATCGGGTCGATTGCCAAAATCGGAACCGTCTACAATCACAGGAGTACGCTGAAACGATTGATGATTGAATTGGAGGACATGTTTCCGCGCACTTTGACCGAGCAAAAGGCTTACGAGGTTGAAACGTATCGAAAGAATATTTTGAATATTCTAGTTCCTTTGTTCGCAACGCCAACAGTAGCTCTAACGGTATTCAGTTTTTACGATATGGTTGAGTCGGCCATTGTGTATTTGCAAATCGGTTCGTTCAATAAACTGTATCCGTATTTTGTGTGGTATCCGTTTGATAGTCAGGCAGATTGGAAGTATCCGGTTATATATCTGCACCAAGTCCTGGCGGGACATACGGCCGTGGGTGGAGGTCTGGCTACTGATATGCTTCTTTGCTGTATCATTAATACCCTTCGAATGCATTTCGATTATATATCGAGGGAATTAATAAAGATTGTGCCGTCAGGGAAGGCGAGTGATTCGAAACAGTTGTACAGATTGATTAGGCATCATACGATTGTTCTTCGGTAATTTAATGAAATAATGTGTTTCCTCTAAAAAATAATTATGATCTTTAAAAAGTCCTTGTATTCAAAACGGTTGTTTAAATAAGTAATTAATCCTTAATAAAATCCCTGCTAAAATACTTAAGAGATTGATTTTGAAAATTTGATTGTTTCCGTTGTCGTTTTAGAATTTCCAAAGAGTTAAATAAAGTGTTTGGACTATCAATTCTGTACAACTTCATCTCGTCATCGCTGATTATCTGTTTTACCGGTTTCCAAGTATCTGCAGGAACAAGTACTAAAAATTTGATCAAATTCATTCTATTTTTGTCCTATCAGCTGGTGACTATTTTTCTACTATGCTATCATGGGAATATTTTAATGGAAGCTGTAAGTATAAATTATGTATACACAGTTATTTGTGACTTATTTGACTAAATTAAAATCGTAAAAGCTGTGAACAAAATAAATTCACGTCAAGACTTTTAACGTTTACAATTTCGGAAATTTCAATAAAACAGTTAAGAGGAGCGAATAGTGATAGTATTATAGCTAGGTATGGACAGAGCCGTTTGTGCACAAACATACTGTAAAGTGTTCGAATTGTCATAAATTAGTTTAAAAAAAAAACAGTTTGCTAACTTTTTAGAGCTCGTGTATTTACGATTAATTTCGCACAGTAAAGTTCTAATATGATATCAGGAAATATCACTGAATGAAAAGCTGTCATAGCTGCAGTGAGAAACATACTGATAATTACACTGCACTGATATACACAGGATTTGTGGCATAACACTTAAAGGTCTCCAATGTATATTGATGTAATCAAAATTGTAAACAGTTTTTTTCTATCACCCCTAAATATTCTGTATATATTTATAATTTACAATACGTAAAATTTTTTATAACACATATTGTCGTGATATTTATACGGCGATGCATATGTTCTTTTAAGACTAAACCTGTTCATTGCATTCAAGCAGCACGTTTTGTGATCATATTATATGTTGAACACTGAAAAATTTTGAGTGCTACGTGGATCTATGTTTTATTTTTAAATAACTGTGACTGCGACTAACTTTAAATAAAATGCCTAAACTGTGCTAAAATAGTGGAGACAATTTTTGTTATGTGTGCGGAATATTTACTTTTAAATCTCAAAAACTTAATTTGCGCTTAAGCTTACGAACTTTATTTCGAAATTATAGTAGGAAATCAAGACAAAGCATCCCTCATATATGTTGTAAGACTTGAGTGTCGTTGTTAACAGGTTCATTGAAAAATTCTTTGCTGTACCAATGGTTTAGAATGCCACACATTGCGATTTTCGCCTCACGAATATTAAAGGTATTGGACCAAAGTCTAAGCATACTGGTAAATATTCCTATTTACCATCAGCTTTATGGCCCGTTATATATAATGATGAGCTTCCTATCTTCAAGCCACCAAAATCCTAGACTTTCGATGAGGAAGAAATCGAATCCATTAATTGTTCAAGTAATACAGACATCGTATCGAAAATGACAGCAAATCCTTTATTTGACTTACCAGGCTATTCAGCATCGCCGCATTTGATTTTGCAGAGCGAACTTAATGACTTGGTTCGAAATTTAAGTCTGACATAATCGCAATCAGGACTTTTAGCATCCGGACTAAAAGGATGGCAAAAAGACCTCACACAATGCTTTTTTCAAGAAAAAGATTTATTATACTGCTCAGATCTCAATAATTTGCATAAAGTATATTTGTTTGTAATCTATTGTGTCATATAACGGGAGTTTGCTTCGATCAGTGCTTTTATTTTCTCGCCTTCAGTTTCAACTGGCCTTCCTGAGCGGTATACAATGGTCACATTATGATACACTCTCAACTGAGAAAGTAGGCAGAGGAGATAAGCTGCTACCGGTGTATAGGTTGTGACCATACCAGGAGCAACTACGAAGAATCAGACTGTACTGGTAGCTTCTAGAAATGTGGTCAGCTCAGTCATCGTGCCACAAACTGTTCTCATCATCATCAACGTGGCACAACAGCCCGACGTTGGGCCTTGGCCGCCTGGATCGATCTCCTCCAATTGTCTCGATCACGTGACCGCGTCCTCCAGTCTTGGAACCCCAATAGTTGCTCGGCGTCCGCATACACTGAGCTCTCCCAACGAGCTCTTGGTCTTCCTCTTGGCCTCGCTCCGTCGACTCGTCTTGCGTTCATGACACGTTTTGGCATGCGATCGTCATTCATGCGTTGCACGTGCCCAGTCCACTGTATCCGCTGTAATTTGACGATTTTGGAGACTTCCAGTTCATCGTACAGTTCGTACAACTGATTGTTGTACCGGTTGCGCCATCCATCTCGGTCGCGAACAGCCCCGAAAATCCGCCGTAGAACTTTCCGTTCGAAGGTGTCGATCATATTTTCGGAAGCTTGGGTGAGGGTCCATGTTTCGCAGCCATATCACAGCACAGGTCTTATGATATTTTATAAACGCGGAGCTTGGTCTTTCTGTGAACATATTTCGATTTCATAATGGGGAGGACCGAGAAGAATGTCTTATTTGCTAGTTGTATCCGTCGCTTGATTTCGTCAGTTTCGTTGGCGTCACTCGATAGATTGCTACCCAGCTAAACGAAGTTGTCCACGAATTTGATGTAAAGGTCCCCTACGTTGATGGTCGTGTGCGCTGGCGTCCTTATCCTAGATTGCATCATAACTTTCGTTTTGTCCTCGTTGATTCGTAGTCCAACTTCCTTTGCTCCAGTGTCAAGTCTAAGCAGAAGTTCTTTTGCATCGGTCAGTTTTCGAGCCATGATGTTAATGTCATCCGCTTACGCTGCTTATTGTGTCGACTTAAAAAGTAGCGTGTTCAGGTTCATTGCCCGAATAGCGAACTCAAGTGCCAGGTTGAAGAGCGTGGGCGCTATTCATCGCCCTGCTTCAGGCCAACCAGCGTTTCAAAAGGATCCGTCAATCTGTTCTGGATCCGGACCTGCGAGACGGAGTTGGTCATATTCATCTTTATAAGTCTCACTAATTTGGCCGGTATACTAAATTGCAGCATGATGCTATATAGAGCGCCTCGGTCGATGCTGTCATATGCTTGTTAAAAGTCGACAAAGATTTGGTATACGTCGACGTTATATTCCCAGCACTTTTGCAAAATTAACTTGATCGTGAAGAGCTGGCCGATTGTGGAGCGACCAGATCTGAAACCGCCTTAATACTTGCCAATGATTTCTTCCGCGAACGGTTTAATCCTATACTCCAGGAATTTTGACATGATTTTGTAGGTCGTACAGACTAAGGAGATGCATCTGCTCTGCACAGCCAATTTATATATTGGAAAGCATGCATAGATAGCGCGACGCCACGAAGAGGCAGCAGGGGAGAAAATGAACAATCTCCAAAGAAACCTGCAGCATTGCAGGGCAGCTGACGACCTCCTCGTGCAGCTAGTCTTCGGAAATAAGGGCCAGATCATCCTGATCATTGAGCCTTACAGGAGGAACAACTTATCTACTGTAATTTTCGGAAGATCCAGGATACGCGGCACCAAAGTCGATCCTGGTAATGGTGCTGTGTAACGCGGACAATTGGTGCACAGTCTCAACATACGTTGATAAAATACTTCACACAAAGCAAGAGGAGGATTACCTCAACGACCCATAGGCTGTGGCAGCTTCTGCCAAGTGGGTACCGGTAGGTGAGTAAGCACGACCGGGTTGAACTAATGCGAGAGCGGACTCCAATCCCAATCTTCATGGCCTGTAGATGGACTTGTTTTGTGTTTTGGGGACCGAGAAAGATTTCCCGAAAATGTTTTTTTAGCCAATCTACAAAAAGTAGAGCTGCTTCAATTTTTACCATGATACTAGCCGTCTTTTTTTTCTTATTCTTTCATTTATCTCTTTAACTTGCCATCTTCTCTTCTATGGCTTAAAATGGTTTCATTGAAACTACGAAACCAAAAATTTTATTTATTAATTTATTTGAAACTTTATTGATACTACTTTGGCTATTTTTCGGTATAATTTTATTAAATTATTTCGTTTTGACGAAGTTTTTTATGGCATATTTTAATCAATTATTTAGGTTGGTTTTTGGTTTTCCGTATTTTTAAATGAAGTTTTTTTGGCGTTTAGTTTAGCCGATTTTTGGTTAGTTAATTTGAATTTATCCTTGATTTATTAGTGGACTAGTTTTAGCTATTTATAAATTATAATGTTCATGTTTTCATAATTTATTCATTAAATTTATCTAGTTATTTTTTGACTAGAGTAGATTTGAAATTATTTTAATCCTATTTTATTTATTCTAATTTTTCTTGTGTGCTAAAATATAAGCTTCGCGAGCTACCAGCATCTACTATAAAAGCTGCAGTAAAATATGAGTGGGGTAGTTATTCGAGCAGGGTAAGTCGAGATTATCGAGGTTATCACCCACTGCTGAAAACCCTGAAAACGAGCTAGACAAGTGGTAGTAAACCATGGTAAAAAGAAAGACTAAAGTCTTGAATGTGTAATGCTGCATTCAGAATGCACGGAACTTCCGCACGCGGATGACTCACACACCTGTCTCACTTAGTGTGAAACTAGGTAGACATTTCAAACTTATTTGGCGAGGCTGCCTCGCAGCGAACCGCCTATCGGTTTTTGTGCGAGCACCAAAGAGCCTCGCTGCAACTGGTTCACAAATTGAGAATAAGCATATATGTGCGGTGTGAAAAAAAATTTGAAAATTGCATTTGCATAATCGAAATAATTTTATTTTTTCAAAGCTCACATTTTATTACAAACATTGAAAAAGTGTGATGAATAGTTTCACGCTTGAATGTATATTTGTTTTTAGAAGTTAATACTTTTCATCATAGTTGATGGGCTTTTTAATTTTCTAAGGGGAGGATGAGTACTTTTGAGCTGAAGATAGTTTTAATATTTATATTTATAGGTAGGATTTAGGTAGCTAGATAAAATAGAGATATTTCGATTAAAAATTAAAATTTATTAAAATTTACTAAGGATATGTCTAAGTAAGAATCCTTCTTACTTTTTCCATGCCATTGTCTTGGATAACATGTTTTCATCTAGCCGTTTGCGCGATTGACCGCACCAGATTGGAGATATTACCTTAAAACTATGAAATCTTTAAAAGTACCCATGAGTTTAAAACAATTTTTTTACTCTCTATTGAAAAAACAACATCAGTTATGTTTGAATAGATTAAGTATGAATAACGTAGTACTCTAGGAACGTATTTTCCGTTTGCACGGCTTCAATTCCAATTTGCTTTTTTTAGATTTATAGTTCTCAATTGTAGGAGCTTTTAATTTTAACGAATTTTGAATTATTTTTTTTGAGAGAAAAAGGGGAAATTCCTGTGAATTACAACCAATATTGAAATATTTAATTTATCACAATCGAAAGTAAACTGGAATAGGTAGTCGACTTTCTACATATTATGTAATCATCTAAATATATTCTCCATTATAATCATCTAAACATATTCTCCATCTTTCTACTCAAACAGCTACGTGCCCGTATTTTCGTTCTGAGAGGTTATCTTAAAAGACCTCAGTTTTCCAATGAGAAATTTCCTACATGTTGCCTTAGAACCATTAAAAGAGGTGTATATTAGATGAAAACTTAATATATATTTTTGTGTTACAACGATATAAGCTTTGTTTGACGTGCATGCAACAATATCAATAAGTTATTACCGAAACGTTGAAATGACGCTGACGATGAAACTGACGCTTTTCAAAACAAAATTAGTAACAAATTAAGAAAAAAATATAAAAAAGATCGACGAACATTCTTAAGATATATAATATACCCAAATTTACAGGTTTCAATCTAAATTTTTGTTTGAAATTTAATATTCATTCTTTTCCTGCAAAGTCGATGAGCACAATTGCTTTCACTGAACTCTGTGTATAATTTATGAATAATTTTGAATTATCTTCTATATCGCCAACGATTCGTGTATATTGATATGAATATTTAATTGAATTTTAGAGCACTGGAGTAAGTAACGCTGCATATAATCAAAATTGGTTTGCGGCTGATAAACGCTACAAGAAATGTCTTTTATTTATGATGACACGTGCAAGGAAGCCATCAATTATGAATGCAACCGGGTTTGCGGTGGTTTCATTGGAAGCGTTCAATAAGGTAATTATGTCGTCAATAAGAAAACTAAATAATGACGTGATTATCTACGTTTCTTCTCTTTCAGATAATGAGCACTTCATATTCATTTTTTGCTCTACTACGGTCAATGTATGTCCGAGAGTAAAGTTTTAAGATTAAAAATCACAAACGCTTAAAGTAGACATAGAAGATCCTTTGCACTTAGATGAATCTTTTTTTCATAATAAAACAGTATAATAATAATTAATTTCCATTGCATTGTAGCATATCTTTATTAAAGAAGTATTTAGTAGTTTCAGTTTCAAAAAGCAGGTGGTTATTAGAGAAAAAACATAAGCAACACTCACCGCGCAAGCGGATATGATTCAACGATTACTGAGTTGTGAGCGATACACAATTTAAGGCCATGGTAAGCAGAGGACGTCTTACAATTGAGTATATGGTGACTTTAATACTGACGCAATATAACTAGCTGTGCCTTTTCAAGCTATAGCTTACAATCAATTCAGAAAACTGTTGTGCATTTTTTTTAAATAATACTTTTTCCAGCATCACTTATCAGAAAAAAAATCTCACATTTCACCATATACGTCAAATTTGTTATGCTGAGCTAGTCGTAGGATTTGCTGTAAGTATGCTCTAAATGAATTTTTTGGAGAATATTTCAATGAGTAATTTTCGTTACCAGAATTATTATTTGAATTCAAGAAAATTATTAGGTCTACAATTAAAATGTAATTTTCATAATATTATCAATAAGAAACTCTTACATTTAATTCATTTAATAAGTACGTTATACATTGGATATTCTTTTCAAAAGAAGCTGAAGAAATATTACTAGTATACATTTTTAAATTGAATTTAAAACAGCGAAAATTTTATAAGAGTATTGGAAAACCTGAAATGTGAAAAAAAAAGGAAAATTTTAATTTGTAGCAAATTTATTAAATTCAATTTGAATATTCCTACTTGTCCAAACGTACGAACGGAAAGAATTGTGAATCCGCCAACAGATAGATTTGATTGTTTCGCGCAACCAAGCAATATAAACACAATAGCTTTTTTGTACTCCAGAGACTGTGAATACCAATTGTGATTATAGACGGCAGCCGTGAAATCATCACTCTGAAATAAATAAGCAATAATCGGCATTCTGCATCTAAAACTCATATATATATATATATATAAATAAAAAACATCATTTTATAATTTATGGAATATTCAAATGCAGAGAAGTTTTTATTCAGAAACTCTATATGACATTTAATAAAAAATTTAATAGATTTATTGTAAATGATTAAAACAAAATTTAGCTTTAATATTTTGAAGAATTTAGCTTACCGCATCAATTAGTTTACTTCCGAAGTAACTGATCTGATATACTTGCGCCGATAAAAATAAAAAAGTCAAAATATAATTAGCTGCATGAACTCGAGCTTCAGCTGATGTAATCTGCATCGCAATGAAACATATAGTACAAGCTCCGATAATCATATGTACCAAAAATATAATGCTGAAAATTCTACTCAAGTCAGCGCTTAATCTGGAAGTGATTTATTTGTTTAAATATTGGCGTATCGAAGTAATTTTCCGTAACAAACATGAGTAAATATTTTATCTAAATGTATTTGATTTCGATTTTAATTAGATTTTAAAAAAATGAATTTAAGTTGAATCGATTGAGGCATGTGCGACAAAAGTAGACATTTGAGCTTAAAATCAGAACATTTTATTTTAATTCTGTATACATTTGATTTTTTACATGCTTCCGCAGCACATTTTTCAAGATTTCCAACAGAGAATACAGATTGTGCTTATAACATAAATAAATCTTACATACAGCCTATAGAAAGTATTCGTATGTTGGCAGCAGCAACACAGTAAACGCCCGTAGGCGTCTCGAGATTTTTTTTAAATTCTTCCCCTTTGCATTTTCCCCTATAACAATGTGGAATTTACAAATCCGACTTCTGTCGAATTTCGTAAGCCAAGTAATGAAAATGTAAACAAACTATATATATATATATATATATATATATATATATATATATATATATATATATATATATATATATATATATATATATATATATATATATATATATATATATATATATATATATATATATATATATATATATATATATATATATATATATATATATATATATATATATATATACTCTTATATACATATATGTATATAGTTATAAGCATTGAATCTATTTTACGTCATATATTGATACGAAAACTGTTCTAAAATATGATTATTGGCTTGAAATTCATATTGCCTTCTATTATAATAAACTTTCACACTTTGATTCATTAAACTATTGCGTTTGAATGTTACTTAGGAAGTAAGTTAAATTCTATTATATAAGTTTTGATTAATTTTTGTTCATATTATTAACTTGTGTTCCACCCGTATCTAAATTGCCTCGAAATTTTCAAACAAATTCAATGTACAAATTATATGCCCCTATGAATCATCTTCTTACTTACGCCATTGACCTCCGACCGTCCTCCCACCATCTTAAAAAAGTAAAATTCGGCTGCTGTCAAAGTGTTGCGTTCAAAGACGCCAACTCACGGATTCAATCGGTATATTGGCATTAATTTTGTACTTAGCGTGTTAGTTACACTTGAAACTTCCCGGATTTCATTTAGAACCTTACAGTAATTGGTTTAGTGGAAAGTTTCTTGTGAAATAATATTTCTGGCGAACGTGCTAGTTGTTTGAGCGATATCTCGCTGCTCAGTTGTGTTTGCCTATTAAGTAATTTTAATCTATGTCGCGTCTATTTCTAATACTCTGGTTCTTTTGAATACTTTTCGCAGTCACGTATCTTAATTCGTTTTGAAAAAAGCCGCATTTTATTAGTTGCTTCACATCGATTTTGATTGCGCGTTGGTAGATTGTTTACATATGCTTTACGTACCTAGCTAACTTTGACAGCAACCGGATTTTTTGCTTCCATAAAGTGATTGAGGGACAGGCAAAGGCGAAGCAGTGATAAAAAGAATTCTAATTGCGGCGGTATTTGTTGATCTGTGAATTTGGTGTTGCGTTAAAACCGCCAATCCAATGGTATGAGAGCCGATTGTAGTAGAACTCTCTACCATGCAGTTCATTTCCCATTTTAAGATGGATTTTTTCGATACCGCTTTCCTTCTTGTAAGTAACCATATATGTTTGTTAAAGTAAGTAATCATATACACTAGGCGACATAATTCATCGTACGGCATATCAAAACATACTAGATAAGTGAAATAGTCCATTTATTACAAATTTTTTTACATAAATTTTACATTAAGACAAACATAACAAAAAGAAAATTCAAACCAAACATTTATTCATTTAAATCTTTTCAAAGATTGGTAAATATCTATTAATTATTTCTAAAAATTAAAATTTCTAAGCGACAAAAGTCATCGGACGATTACTTTTACATGAGGATATTTATTTACAATAAGGCATCAGTATCTGGTTGGTCCTCCTTTAGCTTCCAGGACCGCTTGCATACGCGATGGCATGGATTCCACAAGTTTTTGTGTAATATTTTGAGGAATACTATTCCATTCATCTTGAAAAGCCTTCTTTAGGGAAGACTTTGAAGAAATGTCGTGTTTATGTAACTGTTTTTCGAGGTAGTCCCACAAATGCTCGATAGGGTTTACGTCTGGGCTCTGCGGTGGAGAATGCAATTGGCTAGTGATATTATATAGTAGCCACGCACGTACAATACGAGCTGTATGATTGGGGCGTTATCTTGTTGGAAATTAAAGTTGGGACCCAAATTCATTTTATTCATAGATTCGCGTAGGTTCTTTTTTAAAATGTTTAGGTATACATGCTGGTCCATTTTCCCATCAATAAAAAACAGATTTCCGACTCCTGACCAACTCATGTACCCCCAAACAAGCACGTTACCTCCACCATGTTTCACGGTACTCCGCAAGTTTTTAGCATCTAGCGCAGTGCCTCTCTTCCGCCAAACTTTTGCTGGACCATCGTGACCAAATATATTAAACTTGCTTTCATCAGAAAAAATAACTCGTTTCCTGAATAAAAGGTCGTCATTTTTGTGGAGGAGAGCAAATTTTTTTCTTATAAGCTTATTAGCTTCACCAATAGATGGTTTCTTCCTTGCTACTCTCGAAGAATACCCGTTGCTTCTCAAAGTGCTTTGTACTATTCTAGCACTTACCTCTACATTGAACTTTTCTGACAACTCTTCTTTTATTTTTACACCACTACTTCTAGGATTTTTGCGCACTGCACTCACTATTACCCTTTCGCTTCTTTGAGACAACTTACGTGGACGACCTTGCCTTTTCTTGTATTCCACTGTTCCGGTTTTTTTTATAATTTTCTATGATGTGATGAATTGTTGATTTAGATTTCCTGGTGATTTTTCCTATTTCACTTAAAGATTTCTTTTCACAAGCCCACAAATTCATAACTACTTCTCTGAAATCACTTGAGGTCTCCTTTCGTTTATTTTTTGTTGGCGACATAGTGCAAATAAACTTGAAACTACTTGCTAGTATTTTGACACGACTACTGCGTTGACACTGACCCAATTTCCATGCAGTACACCCCTAATGTTGGGTACGGAAAACGATTAAAATAGCAGTACGATGATTTTTGTCGCAGGTAATAAACTGTGTTCTAGCCTTTTTTTGCTATTAAGAGAAAAGAATGTCAGGAAGAAATTGTAATCAAGCATGGTAGTAACACCTGTAATCAAATAAATAAGATATGGTAAAAACGAGAATGATTTGAAATTTCATTAATTGTTTATGCTTGAAAATGTCATCGTACGATGAATTATGTCGCCTAGTGTATATCTGGTCTTAACCATGAACCACTTGTATGGCATTAGAGTTTTGTTAATGAAAATTAAAGTTTTGTTAATTCGAATAGATGCATTCGGCAATCATTTGGATTCATACTTTGTTTACATTGATTTGACAACATGAGTTTTGTCAACAGCCGAATGACGGGATAGCATTCTGCAAGAAGAACTGGTGCGATAAACATACGATCATGTACATACATGTATGCTGATCATCCACTTCTTCTATAACTTTACTTAATGGTAGTAATAGAATGGTAGCAGTAGAAGATAATTCATAGGAGGTCTGTTCGCGTGCTGCAGCAGCAACAGATTTTTGCAGCTGGCTTCTTTTTGTGGCAAACGACTTGCTCCGAATCTATTTCAATGTATTAAAATTGATTCAGGGACGCAAGCAGACCTAGGGGCAAATAATTTGATACATTGGTAGGGTTTACAGCGGTTGGAACCAATTTGACCTGATCTATAACGTGGACTAAGCGAATTTAGTCGTAAGGTGTTTACATCGACCTGAACTAAAATTTGGTGAGGTCGAATTTAGTCCTCGTTTGTTCGTGACAGCTGTCATTTAATTTAATTTTAGTTCATGCACTGTAATCTTTTTTTTGTCTCTCAAACATGTTAACTTCAATGGTTTGGGGTCAAACGAGACGGTGCGAGCTTATATTCAACATACATATATTATTAATAGTCGCGCTAAAATCAATGCTTAGGTCGAGTGTGTTTACAGCGATATAGTCCACGACCTATTTTAGGTGACTGAGGTACTGAGTATTTACCGCAAGTGGACTAAATAATTTAGGCGGAATTTGGTGTATAGTCCGTAGACTAAGCGGCTGCTGTAAACATCTTTATCACTACTACGAAAATGTCACGTCTGCTACAATTTTCCGCTCGATCTACTCCGTTTTCGAAGTGCTCGTGGAAACCTTGCTGTCAAGTAGACCACAGCTGATTAGTGTTCTTCTATATTTTTTGAGTGAGACAATTGAAACGCGGTGGTGAAACGTGAAAGAACATGGTTGGGAGTCACATTTAACTCTTCTTCTTGTTTTGCAAAGTTTTACTCGAAATCTGTTCTGGTTTGTGGCAAATTTTCACCCATCGCAAAAGTATTTACCTGAGAAATTAAAGAGCATCCACCTGATGAATTGCCGGAGCTATGCTGTTAACTATTCGGGAACAAGAGCATGTATAGTTGTAAAAATGGATCATGGGGAATGACTGTTCTTTCACTTGCTGCGTAGTAACAGATAACATGAAATGTTAATGTCGTAAATGATCGGAAAACGTGTAGCTTAGTGATTAAAAGTGAATTTTCTCAACTAATGTGTCGCAGAGATTATTAAAGTGAAAAGTGCGACAGCAAATAAGCAATTTAGTAATTTTTCAAACTGCAAAAGGTTTTATGATGCTACTTTGACAACTTTTTCGTATTTAAGTACGTATAAAATTTCACCTTCAGGACATTTATCGAACCAATACTGGTTACGTGTAAATGATTTTAATTTAGTGGATTTGAGAATGATCTAGCTTCAGCTCCATCAAAAGATCGAAATCACGTGATTTCAGCTCAGTACAATCGAACTATTTCACAATGTTGCGAAATTATTTTTCGGGTGATTCATCAATTTAGCTCATAGCATCAGATACCAGCGCCACTAGAACCAGGACTTTGGGAATTTTTCTCAGTATCGAAAGCATTGTTCGAGCGTAGCATATAATTCGCGTGATTTTTTGTTGGACACTAGAGTGCCACTTTGATACCATATTACGAATGAGATTGGCATTTATTTGGCCGATGATTTGAAGTAAACGCGGATTTAAAAAAGAATTTACGTGTTTGTTTTTGGCTACGGCAAATGACCAATCGATTTTCCAGCAACAGACATTCACTCAAGCTCGGAAGTTCTATAAGCGTTAAGGTACGTATATTTTGCTTGAGAATCCTTTCGATTTAAGCTTAAGTTGACCTAAGTAATAATGGTTATAAACTAGTAAGGCTTCATTAAGGGGGTATTCTGGTCTAGAAATTTGATCAAATCGATTTTTGTTTGTTTGCATGTTTACAAAGTTTAGACCTTTAAGAATAAGCTTTTAAAAGGATTTTCGGAAATTCGAATTATTTTTGGAGTTGCAGATATTTTTGTGACACGCCAACCAATGCGCCAACTAACTGCCCGAAATGAGACTCCAAGTTTTAAACGCGTTTTTCTCGGAACTACTTTTCCCGATACGGTTGACATGATATCTCTAGTTGCAATAAACCGATTTACGTGAAATTTTGCACAAACCCCTTAACACTATTGGTTATCGTCTGACGTTGGGACTTTTCAAAAAAAAATTTCTACTATTTATTAAAAATCCCCAAAGTTGAAAAAATGAGGCAAAAAAGCGACTTTTTTTTTACATGGACGCCATTTTGTGAAAAAAAAGTTTTTTCAAATCGCCTATGCTACGCGAATTTCACACACTTCTTATTACAGAATTCACCTAAAATGTATGTTTCGGACCACCAGGCAGGTTGGAATCATGTCAACCATGAGACAAGTTTTTTTTTGAGCCTTCACTTCGCCGGCCTGTCTCTACATCAATTTTTTTTTTTTTTGTTTTTTTTTGAATACATTTTTGTACTTTCAAAATGTTAATAAAAGACGTAAACAAATATATCCCAAAAATGTTTATGGTTTTTTTTTCATTGCGTTCGCAAAATCACCTCAAAATCAAGCCTCTAGACCAGAATACTGCCTTAATTTTCGGTTAACGAAAATAAATAAAAGTAAATTGTTTTCCTTACGCACTAAAAAATACGCTGTAGAAAGAGATGCATTAAAAAAAAGAAAAATGAGGTACAACTTATTATGAAACTATTAAAAAAAGCTTGAAGACCATTAGGATTGTGTCAGTTATTGTATGCATGCATCTCACGGGATAATCAGATGCAATTTGAATTCATAAAATATATTGGTCTTAAGTAGGACAACGAAGTTTTTCGCAGATGCGTTAAATTTTTTAATTAAGGTATAAGCGGTGAATTTAAATATATATACAGTAAATTAAGGACCAAGCTACTATATAAATTCAGCCAAGTAGTAGTCTACGGGACAACATTAAAATTTTTTCATGTTACTTGAAAAAGCTGACCAGAAAGGAAAAGAATTCGGCTTGAAAATCAACGAAACAAAAATAGTGAGGCAAATGAAAAAAAGGACACCCAATAAACAAGATACAGGTACAGTTCTTGACGAATGTAATTAAGAAAATATGGACAAATTTATATACTAATGTCCGAAATTGACAACAAAATGCAATGGACGAAATAAAACGAAGAATACAGATTACTACTAAAATTTTCTTCTCCATTTTGGCCACACTTCACTAAAAAATGATCAGGCATCCCTAAGTTGTTCTAAGTTTTAAAATAATAATAAAAAAAAACCAAGCACCTGCACAAAGGTTTCCTTAATATTTAGTGAGTTTGTTTAAAGATTATTGATAATAGGCTGCTACAAAACGATAAATCATTGGTATTTTAAAAATAAAGACAATTGATATTTCGGTGAATAATAATTATTATTTGAACAATTCGTAATGGATTTAATTTCCGTTAGTTTCTACCAAGTCTAGCATTCTATTTGATAAGAGTTTAAAAAATATTTTTAATATAATTTCACGGAAGAGAGTTTCCATGCTATTTGACTTGTATCCTTCAGTTTGTTCAGCGTCTGATATTTCTTGCCATCACGGTAAACAGTACGTAACAGTTGATTCCAGGCGTTTTCTTAAATCCTAAAATCTGGCGGTCCCAATGTCCATTGCAAAATATTTATGTTATGCTCAGCGTACTGAGTTCGCAATATGTATGGCATTTATATCCAATTTCGGCCCAAACCATAATTTCACCTCCACTTATCTAACGCCTGATTTTTATCAAAGGATTCTTTCTCAAAATGTGGAAATAATACAGCCAGCCTTAAAGTTGACCCAGTCAAAAACTTTTTTCGTCGGTAAAAATTACTTTTTGCCATCGCTTTTTTTATTTAATGTATCCCGAGCAAACCAGAATCTCTCGTCTTTATGTCTTGTAGAGAGCGGAGGTCGTTTTTCAATTTTCTTAAATTTTACGTAATCAGTCCTTTTTATAGTTATTTTTACAATCCACATTTTTTTTTAACTCCAGTTTCCACAGCTATTTGCCTTGCAGTGTTTGTTGCATTGGATGCCATTCTTAAAGTTGCATGTTCTTTCCGTTGAGTTAGAGCACGTTTTCCTTTTCCCATAATTTGCAGTGTCTTTGAGAAAATTCATTACTACAGATCGACTCATTTTATTAATTTTAGCATTTTTCGGCACACTGTTTTTGCCTTTTTTTAAAGTTAAATATCATTATCACTTCTTCTTTCGCAAGTTATTTCTCGAAATTACTATATTTCACGATGCAATACAAAATTACCGAAAGGAATTCTAAAATTGTGAGGTTTTGAAATCTATCTTATATTTTTTGCAGCAGCCAATTATTGAGGATCTTTATATTACTCATTAAGTATTGAGTAATTGAAAAATTAATTTTTATATTGAAATTTCAATGACCTTTACCGTTTTCCCGTTTTTTATAGTTAGAAAACTTTAAAAAATCGTGGCTTTTTTTGTCATTTTGCAGCGGAGTGCATGCTGGACCCGCTGAATACACAGGAAAACAAACCTCACAGTCTACAAATCAATAATAAGATTTGTGCTGTGCAATGGATGTGAAACATGGATCCTCACACAAACATCCGCAAACGTTTTGACTGCCTTCGAAAGATAAGTCTTTGGGCGAATAATTGGAGCAAAATGGGAGAGTAAAGAATTTCGAATAACGTATAACCACGAGCTGTACTAAATATATAACGAGTCGGATGTTGCCACAATCATCAGGCTGTGGAAGCTGCAACTGGCCGGTCGCGTGTAGCGAATGGTTGAGCATCGACCATCTTAAAAGGAATTCGTAGGAAAAGACGAGGGTCGAAGGTTAGAAGCTAAAAAACCCTGGCCCGATCCTGTCGACGAAAAAGGCGCATTGTTGCTCGGATTTTGTAATAGGAGCACGCAGTCGTTGGACCCGGAAAATTGGAGGCTTTATCTTCAAGAACCCAAGGTCCAAGAAGGGCTAGTCATACGACGACGAGATTGATTCAATTAGGGTTATATGTATAATTAGCATGTCTTCTATTCAGCTTACAAAAGTATTTTTTTACTTGATGTAGAGATTTTGCAAACAAGGAAATAAACGAAAAATTTCTTGACCAATATCATGGCGATTTTAGTCGTGAAAGATCAACATACCAAATATTTACGATCAAGCAAAATTTGAAAATGTGCTGGGAGTCCAACACAGCCGTTTGTCAGATACTCTTCGACTTGTAACATGCATGCGATAGTATCAACGGAAATGGATTATGTCACATTAGGCTGCAGTTTAGAATCCCAGCAGTGTTGTTACGACTAGTGAAAAGACCATTACCGATTCAACATTACAATTCCTAATTCAGAATGATGTAAATATTTCTACGTATACAGGGCTAAAACTTACACTCAACTCTACTATTGAAGTCGACGCAGCTAGTAGCCTATTCTGGTGACATCAGTACTATGTAACCCTCCTTCAACGACACAAGGGAAGTATTTATAACACTCGACAAAAGCACCAAAGATGTTGGTCTTCAAAATACAAAACAAAAATTATGAAAAATGACGCCAAACACAAAATATGATAGGGGACTATAATCTTGAAAACGAAGACCACTTCGTGTACTTAGGGATGAATAGCTCGGCGGATGGAAACATACTTAATGAAATCAAACGGCAAATTCAAACAGAAAATTAGACATTTTTCTCCGTACTCCCCATTCTGAATCTCGAAGCGCACATAGGAAAGTAAAGCTGCGTATCTCTAAAAAAAATTATTGGAAGTGCGTTATGCTGCGGAATCTAGACAACTGAGGCAGGCGTCTGAAAAAGCCCTAAATACATTTGAAAGAAGGGTATTGCGTAGAAGCCTCCATCCAGCACGGGAAAAAGATGAATGGCGAAATCAATCCAACAAAGTTGTATAATCAACAGGACGAGCTGGAAGTCTCCACCGTAATAAAATTGTAAAATTTGCAATGGGCTGGTCATGTGAACGAATGTTAGTCGAACCTCAGAGTTGCAAGATGTGTAGCTTCTGTTTAGAAAACACCTTCACAGCTAGATTTATGTTATATTTTAAGTTCAGTCTCAGAAATATCCGGGGACTCTCGAAGGCTAGTGTATCAAGTCTGAGCTGTTGCAATGCGAAATGCTTTCTTCTACAGCATGCATATATTTTTCACTAAAAACTGATGGTAAAAAATATAAATAAATGAAGTACATTACCTTGATACAATAGAATGATATCGAGCAAGATGACGAATATGTTGCAAGCTGCCTTCATTATCTTTAATTCTCAATATTTCTCTTGCCATAATATCAAAATGCATGCAAATCTGCATCAATGTAGCCCCAAGCAATAAATCCGTACACAAAATAATCGCTCCGATCCAGTAAACACCCCAGAACTGATGAAAGTACACAAGGGAATATAGAATTGGTGTTTTGTAGCTAAACGGATACCAGCCACGAATCATTGTCAAATACGAAAACTTTCCCGTCGTGAAAAATTCGAATAATGATGCCGAAATGGGTACAAGTGAAAAACCCATATGCGCTGTGAAGAAAAAACTGGTCCAGTATTTCGATGTTTTAATCACAATCCGATAGTACTTCTTAACGTTGCACTCATTTTGCTCGTACATACTTTTGGGAAACATTATTTTCAGTTCCAATACAATGGCTGATATTAAATTGTTATAATGGAAAATAACTAAAACTTTAGTGCAACAAAGTATTCCAAATTCGATGTGCGAAATCGATTCAGTCGTATCAACAACTGCTAATTCTGGAAAATACTGCACAAGATATGTAACTTCCACGACGAGTTGTATGAAAGCATTTACGGCAAGAAATATGAAAAAAATGTTTAAAATTATCGACGGTTTCTTGAATGTGTATCCGTGATACGGTATTATCGCACATGTTTTGAATAAAAACAAAGCGTTTGCCATGAAATCATCTATAGTAATTAAATCGTTTGTATTTTGCATCGCGATCAACTTTCGTTTGGTGCACCTTCTTCTAACCGACAAACCCAAGAACTAAAACATTTCCCTATGAAGATTCTGATTTTAAAGCCTAGTTCTAACTTATTATTTAGTTTGGAAACGCTACGCAGGCTTGCGGTAATTTGATGGCACACACTAATCAGATATGAATATTATATGATTGAGCTGGTAATTGAACTCGTAACCACTATATTTGTTTATTGAGGATATGAAATCATGGTGTCGTGTGAAAGTGTGGAAAGAAATACATATTCGACATGAGGAAAATTGACGGGAATTTGCATAATCAATTGAGTTCAGTAGACATTGTATGCCTTTTAAAGATTTCATAAAATAACTGATGGAAAATAGAGCTTTTCTTGAATTAACTTCTACGTTCAGAAGGCAAAACGGTGTCATGCAGGCCGGGACAGCGATTTAGATAATTATTATAAATGAAGAAAATAGCACTAAGGCACATCTGCAATTTCAACAGTCTGCTTTATTACAAAGTTTTTACACATATAACCCAATTCATGGATTTAATATCTTCATATCTAGATTACATTCGATCGAATGTAACTGCCATTCGAAAGTATATTCTATTGAAATTTTGATTAGGTGACAACTAATTTAAAGCACTTTCTACGCTGTCG
Organism: Nemotelus nigrinus; assembly: GCA_947369275.1. Classification (NCBI taxonomy): domain Eukaryota; kingdom Metazoa; phylum Arthropoda; class Insecta; order Diptera; family Stratiomyidae; genus Nemotelus; species Nemotelus nigrinus. Next base: position 202,715,076 of record OX376372.1, on the reverse strand, counting down.
CCGACACGTTACAAACAGAATGAATAATTTACTATGCGATCTTATAACGAGACTGATTTTCAATTTCTCTTCATAATGACAAGTTACAACCGCTGATTTAATTTACTAGCAAGACAGATTCAAATCAAACACCGATGACGTGAGAATCGATGTTATCCCTCATTCATATCCAGTGTCCACGAGCAATACAAAAATTGCGACTAGATTATTTATTGTGCAGTGCCGCTGTTTCCATTTTCGGTTCTGGTTTCTTAGCTAAGCCGGAAAGAAGACGTTTGATTTCGGCAATAGCTAAACCTGGGTTCAATCCTTTCGGGCAAGTCCTGGTGCAGTTCATGATCGTATGGCAACGGTATACGCTGAAAGGATCACGTAGCTTGTCGAGACGTTCCTCGGTCAATTCATCGCGCGAATCGATAATCCAACGGTAAGCTTGCATAAGGACGGCTGGTCCTAAGTACTTGTCGCCATTCCACCAGTATGATGGGCATGAAGTCGAACAGCATGCACACAAAATACATTCGTAAAGCCCGTCCAGTTTAGAGCGATCTTCGACGGATTGTAGGTATTGAGCTTTTCCCTTCTTCTCGACTGTTTCATTTCTGAAATGAAAGAAATCACATGGATGCAGTTCTGGAAGAGAATAATTATAGCTGCTGGAAGAGAATAAATATTACTTTGGATCGCTTTAGTATTTACATATTTAGGACCAGCTAGGTTGGAAAAGGCTACGAAAGTAATGGTATTCTCTTATATTCTCCTTAATGGAAATTATTCGATAGAATTACTGCAAAAGAAAGAAAAAAATCTAAAGCTTACTTGCGCTGCAACCACGGTTGAATCATTTTATATTGATTGTAGAAGTTCGACATGTCCGGAATCAAATCTCTAACAACATACATGTGTGGTAAGGGATAAATTTTTGTCGGCTTCGAGCAATTCGTATCAATGTGACTGTAATTTTATCATTAAAATCTTTTTCAATTGGAGACAACTAATTAATATTTTCACCTAATACAAGCAAGAGTATTGGTGCCACCAATATTCATGGCACACGATCCACAAATACCTTCACGGCATGATCGACGGAAAGTCAATGTTGGATCCATTTCGTTTTTTATCTTAATCAAAGCGTCCAAGACCATTGGGCCGCATTCTTTCAGATTCACTTCGTATGTTTGCATGTATGGCTTTACAGTAGGCGTTTCTGGATTCCATCGGTAGATTTGGAAAGTTTTGACTTTTGCTGCTTCTTGAGATAAAGTTGCCGATGCATGGATGAAACGAAACTGTAGGAGGAAGAAATATTGAAAATTAGAACAGTGTCAAATTAACGGATTAAAATACATTTTTTTTACTGTAAATGATAAAGCGGTAAAATAATTTGCAAATTTTATTGACACGTAGTCTGGGTATACAATCACTCTGCTTAAAGGAAACACCTGCTTTATTTATATCCATAACTTTATACATTTGCACCCGCTTACGATCAGAACCCAATTATATTTGAAGAAAAGTTAAAATTATTGAAGATCAATTTCTTAAATTATATCCGACTATAGTCCATTGATTTTCGGCTGCACATACTTGATTGCGTTGTTTACACAGCTACCCTACGTTTAAAATTTAATTCTGGGAATCTCACATATAGGATATTTATACATTTTGCATGAACCAATATTGAGAACAATAATGAGTATAGTTCAGCAGAGTGTGTAGTGTGAGTATAGTTCAGAGTAGTGTAATTTGTTATACATATTTGCAAATTGAAATGCTGTATATGTTTCAAAAGATATTGATACGAAGGGGAACTCAAAAGTAACGGGAATTGGGCTGCGGTGGGGAGGGAGAGGGGAGAACCCATTTTTCCAGCAGGTGGGCAACGCCTCCTGAGTCATTGTGCGAAGTTGTGTCGCTGTAAGAGCATTCATTTGCCCGTGAGAATTTTTTTTAGTAAAACAACTTTTTCCATTTCGCCGTAAACGTGATGGCGGATTGCCGAGAGTGAAATTTTGTTTCTAGTGGGGGAAATTGGCCGCGGAAACTATTGAAATGCTTAACATTGCTTATGGGGATGCTGTCCTAAGTAAACCAGAGTCTACGAGTGGTTTTAACGTTTTAAAAATGGAAAAATATCAATTGAAGTGCAACCCCGTTCAGGACGCCCCTCAACGTCAAGAACTGACGAAAACGTCGACAAAATCAATGACCTCGTTTGTGAAGACCGTCGCCGAACCATTGATCAACTCTGTGAGATGTCTGGAATGCCATGGAGCTCAATTCAGAGGATTTTATCCAAAGATTTGCACATGAGAAATTTTTCCTTCGCCTTCTCAAAGACGAGTAAAGGGAGCGTCGACTTCAAGCTTGTTTTGAGTTTCAAAATCAGCTCGATCCTAAACTTTTTTCTCAAGGTGATTACTGGTGATGAATCGTGATGCTATGGATACGACCACGAAACAAAGCAACAATCAAGTCAATGGAAGAGCCCCACCTCTCCTCGTCCCAAAAAAGCTCGCCAAGTGAAGTCAAACATCAACACAATGTTCATTTGTTCGCGCGGAGTTCATTCGTTCCGGGTCAAATTGTCAACCAGAAGTTCTACTTGGAGGTTTTGAAAATATTAGGCGTGGTTTTTTGCTCCTCTTCTCTATCCATTACAGAGCAGAACAGACTCATTGGAAAGAACAACACTCCTGTCGCAGTGAATTCACTGGGACAGAATTCTGTTCTGCATAGGCAGCTCCTGAACTATAGAATGTGCTGATAGAAAAAAGAAAAGCTCATGAGTAGTTGTCTTTTTTTTGCTTATTTCAAGGTTATGTTAAATTAGAAAAAGTCCTCATAATGTATAAAAAATTAAAAGAGGTAATTTTGTGTTCGTTCTTTTTATATATCCTATCGATTGCTGTAGTTTATATTCGTTATTTTCTCCCTTTATTTTCAACTGTTTTGCGCTACCACAGCGAATACAGCAACCTATAGCAATCTTAGCGTATGCATAGCTGTTCTGTACTGGATGGTTTTTTTGCGCCATTGTTCTATTCTGTTCTGCACCGGAGCAAAAGAACGCACCTATTGATGGAGTGTATCCGGAAGAAAAGGGAAGATAAACTTTAATGTGAGGGCAAAAATTGTCAATTTTATGTGAAATTTCAATAACTATTTTTGAAATTTATACTGAAGAATTTTTGTTTTTATTTTTGATTATAATAGTATAGATAATAAAGAGCAATTTGTAACAAAAATAATTTATTTTCTGAGATATTGGCCCTCAAATGAGCTCAACACAATTTATCGACTTTATCTGTGAGGTATTACGGTTTGACGGCATACCGTTCGGAATCGGGTTTTCATGAAAATATGAATGAAATGATGAAAACATGCACAAACATGCATTTTAGGCAGAAATATGCTCAGAAGGCCGAAATATGTAACATATGCATACGTGCATAACTATTCGAGCCTTAGTGATAATGTATACAGCGAATACACTAAAAAACATAATATTTCAAACAGGCAAAATGAATAAAGTAGTTCCACTCCATCCCTTGTCGGATCTAGTTCAACGCTTAGTGAGTGGTCATTCTTAGATTGGAAATATGGGCCACGTACGCTAGCAACTGGTGTTTCATCCAATTGTCTAACTCAAGCTACTTGAAGTAGTTAACTTGATTAAATGAAGCACGCTTACAACAACGTATTGAGAACTGCACACACGAAAAGCTATATCAAACAAAGGTTAGACCAAGGATTTCATTGATCCGTGGTGACTGTAATAAAGAGAATGTTATAGAAGTTGAACTACATTACGTCTGTAATCAAAGATGTCAATATGTGCGGAGATTACTTCGTCACCAAGAAGTTTGAAAGCTTTCCCTTGTTATTACTATAACGAGAAGAATGCAATGAGACCTACATCTGCTAATGCATGATATTTTTATGCAAGTCTAGTTCAATATCAAACCTGTAAAATAGAGATAAGCCAGACTATTGATAGTAAATTTTTATTTGTAGTAGGAAGTTCAGGTACTACCATCAGCAATTTTCTTAAAGCTGAATCCCTTTCGAGAAGTCAAAACGCGTACACGAAAGGGAAATTTGTGGAGGCGGCCCTGCATAGGGTAGTGCATAGGGTAGGGTAGAACAGGCTAGGCAACAACAGAAGAGTCAGAATCCATGAGTGTCCGGTCATTAGGACAATGATCGGAATGAGCAAGCGGATACATTAACCAAGCATGGAGCCAGTCCTCCCCTAGTTGGATCGGCAGACAACCAAAACCCTTTCCAACCGGTCTAGTGCTCAATCGTATCCAATATAAGCCAGGTTGTGGTTGCAGATGGCGAGCAACTCAGACCTGCTAGGTAATCAAAATCATTTGATGGTCATACAACTGGCCGCTGACTTGTAGCACCTCATGCCTTGAAACTGCGACTCATAATCAATAACACCTATAGGAAGTGTCAGGATCTATGAGTCTCAGAAACAATTCAACATTGGTGAAAGCCAGACAGCGCACTTTCGGTGGACTGGCTGGTGAACCTCACGAACATTACAGAACAGAGGTTGAAGGTCATTCTTCAGTTCGGAAAAGGTCTGGGATCTTCGATGGTTACTTGGACTGAATCTTTAAGCTTCAGGTCTGGTTATCTGGTACCGCTATGGACTAATAGACTTATGGGTGACCTTGTAACGGCCAGTAGTAAATTAACCTACGAACAATTCTTAGAATAAGATAAAACGATGTAAAAAAAATCTGATTCAGAGACAATAAACCTTTAGGTTGGAAAAATTAGCCCGAAGATGAAATATACTACAAGCTGTTTGAATGCAAAGGCGGACAACGAATAGTAATCAAGTACGAGATATTGCACCATGAGAACAACAGTTACAGATTACTTAAAATTATTCGTATTTATGAATATGATTCAGTAATTTGGGAAAAATCGATGAAAATTTTCCTTCATCTCACCTGGCTGTTCATAAACAGCAAACTACATTTGTTCCGAAAATATGTTTCGCAGAGTGACCTGTGTTTTGCTTTTCGATGAACGGCTTAATTCTAATACGCTAAAACAAATTCCAAACAATTTTGGTCCAAAAACCATTTTCGAAATCTATGAAAAGTCACACATGTATAAATTGTCGCAAAATGGGAAAAATTGGTAGACCTAAAAATTTTCGTAAAAGTATTTCTTTATCAGCAACTATAGCACGTCGACTCTTTATCTCGATTTTGACAAGACGAAAACTGAAGATAACATTTTTTATATTTACATTGGGCAAGATTTATATTTCTCTTGCATTCTTCTGAGTTATAAGCAAAAACGATGTAAAATTAGCATGAAAAGCAATTTCACCACATCACTTAATATTTTCTCACAGCACTATAAGTGGAGAAAGACACGGTGTAATTATCGAGTCGTAGTTTTTATATAATCATACAAAACAATTTTCGATAAAGACATGTTTGTGTACACGTCTTGAACCAGGCCAATCCTTTTATTTACATTTTTTGTGGACTTGAATATCGTAAAAGAGGCTCATACCTCATATACAGATCAATTCTTCCTAGTTTTAGCACAAGCCTATCATATCGAGGAAGTGTATGCAATGCGCCATGCTCTGACGTATGCACCTGATGGAATGTTTTGGCACCCAAGTTTACGTAACTAATTTTTTTGCTACACCCGCTCTGAGACGAGATTTGAATATATTAAGGATAAGTTTTGGAGGTCAAACTTATATTAATACTCGCGCAGAAATTTTCTTATGATTAGAAACAAATTATAGGCAGTAAAATTTATTATTTACTTGTCCGAAAGTTCCACGACAGGACAGCAAAAGACGAGCCTCATGTGCTAGAGCCATTTCTATAGCTTATTCACAACTTCCAAGATACAGACTGTTGAGATTTCCTCTGCAAATTGAAACGACACTGCGTCTGCAATTTATTTCTTCTCCTACAAATACCAATATCGTAAATAATTATCAAGATTTTCAAATGCAAACAGTTCGGGCACAAACCGAAATAGCGAAAATTCACAGACGTCACCGTAGCGATTGCAAGACAGATGATGACAGGAAATGTCAGATGCGTTAGCAGGCTGGGACACTTGACAACGAAATTGAGGAACTTTGGTCAGTAGCGTCGGGTGATAAAAAATATAAAATGAATAATTTATTTTTAAAATCAAAACTGCAAACTCGATATATCGTTAAAATTCAACCGTGAATAGATACATAGAATAATGGAAATGATTGAATCCATAATTGAATTAAAAATTGAATCGAGCATAGTATACTCGTACAAAATTAAAAAAATTATCATAAAAGCTTAAAATATTATTTCTAAAGGCTTTGTGACGATGCATTAATAATCTCATTAATTCTCCCAGTGTTAATGCAAAAGAGGAAAAGAAAGTGTTTTACAAGTGAAATGTATTTTTTTCTTTCTCCATTTGCATTAAAGTTAAAAAATATGTGAATTTAAGTGTGCATGGAAAACCGTATAAAACAGGCTTGGTTGATCGATTGAAATGGAAACATATGCTAAGATTTTACAACTTAATTGTACTAACACAATATAAAATATTTTTTTCAAATTGCTTATTCCATATCCAATTTTACAGTTTGACTATCACTGACTCATCAACTGATAAAAGTTCGGATCGTACGAATGGACTTTTTTTTTGTAATTGTCAGTTGCGGTAAATATGTCACGCTTGTTATCATAAGTTAAGAGTACGCTAAAAACGGGTTTCCTTCTTGTTTTCGTCAATTAATTAATAATTTTCTGAGTTAACTCGTTTAGTACCTTTCACCCTGATCAAAAGGCCTTAAAACGTAACCAACCTACATTCAAAAGCAGAGCGAAACTGCGATTACCAAAGATAATGTCGTGGTTATGTCTTGTTTCATGTTTGTAGTAAATCATATTTCAACAATTCCGAAATTGCAATTCCTAGAAAGAAAATAAATTTAAACACGTAAGGTCAGGCCGACATATGCAGTTTCAAAAGGTGAAAAGGACCTGCAGCGCTGCTAAAGCAATACAAATTCGATCTCTTTTCCAAAAGGCGAAAGAATCTGTGGAATAACAGGATTGTTTGTATCGACATCAAAACCAGAAATATAATAATTGAAAAAAAAACAGGTTATTAAACGACCCTCAAAGAGTTGGAAAATGTCCGATCTCGAAAAAAGAGTAATAAACACAACTCTAATTACCTAAAATCAGGTAAAAAAGGAGGCCATGCCGTCGATGATAATGAAGTTCACAAAAAAATCATTTTATTGCCAGAAATAATGAGTCCGAAATTTTCATAAAAGTCCTCAGCCAGGCCAAAGAACATAAAATTTGTGAAAAACCCATAGTCTCCATATGAATACTGCAATAAAAAATCGGAATGCTGATGATCACAGCACTATAAGTGAAAATTTTCATACATGTGTTGGGAAAAGTCTGCTGACCGTACGAATTGCGGCTTGATTGAAGTTGTGGCACGCAGAGTTTGGCTGTACAGTTTTGTGGAAACAGTTTCGGTGACAATACATCGATTGAGTTAGCATTTGAATGCCAGTTGTGTTGGATGTCACAGCGCTGTGAAAATATCAGGAGGAAGTGTCGTTGAGCTGAATCTAAATTTTACTTATCTTCTGTGGTTGCACACAAGTGGTAGTTTCGGATTTAAGTTTTATCTGGTTTTATCAAGTATTACGGTTTTATCAAGTATTACGAGTTGGATTTCGCTGTTTTTAAAGATTTTTGTAACAGTCAAAAGTGAACGGTGAGTACATTTTCATGTCCGTTACCTGTAAGTAATATATTAGAATAGATGTTTCAGAAACATGTTGAAATTCAATTGATTCAAGTTTTGATTTATATGAACAGTAACTCCCTGTATGTATTTGATGTTTACATTGTTTGGGGGAAAAAATAAAATTTCGAATTTAAATAGTTTGATTTCATAATGTGGTGAATTTTTGTTAATCGCATTTTTCTAAACATTTGAGAAAGTTTATTCGTTATAGCTATTTCGCATAAAATTACGCAATCATTTGAAATTGATGTTTGCGCATTATTGTCCACAATAATTTTTTGAATTTCGAATAATTTCATCTAAAACCTTCATAACGATAGATCACACTAGAAACGAAATTTAAATTTTTTTCTGAGCATTTCTCTGGACAAATGATGTGTACAAAACATTAAACATTAAAGGGCTGGACAACATTCAACATTAAAAGGCTGATTTCAGTCCATGCTTTCAAGCATTTTTCTTTCTACAAGACTAGTGATTAGAAGTCGGAAATGAAATGGAAGTTCAAATCAACGCACCCGCCTCCTTTCACTTCACTATTGCCTTTTAAAAACTATTCTTATGTAAATAAAAATGCATTGGACGTATGACCAATGTTACTATCCCTTAAGTTCGCTACAGACCTTGATGTTTCGTCACCAAGCACTTAGCACAATGTTGAACCTACCCGGAATATCGAAGGAGCGGATGAGAACCTCATTGATAAGAACTTTCGATGTGTCGAGTACCTTCCACATCGTGAGGAAACATGAAGATCTGTAGCGGATTTTATACCGACAAACCAATTGTATGGAAAGTGTTAAGAAGATTTGTTATGATTATGATTATTGTGATGCACACAGAACGTGCATGTTGAGTGCTGGTGAGGGTGGAGTGCCGGAGGTGAAAAAATGTTAGTTCTAGATAGCGCACTAAGAGCAAAATGTGTTTAAGTGGTCACGATGACTCATCATTGCAAATTAGTCTTTTGTTTATTTAATGAGTCAACAACTGAGTCAACAAATGAGTTAAATCAGTTTATCTGAAATATTTCGCATATTGATTTTGAGTTGTTGTTATTCAATTTTAACCTAGGTAGCCAAATTTTAATTCAATTTTATATTAATGCAGTAAACAAATTGTGGTGGTGTTTCTTAAAGCTTTTTGAAAATAATTTTTCTGTTGGATATATATTTTTTGAAATGGTGGATTAGAATCGGCATCAAATTAATGAAGAAGTTCCTAAAAGTGGACTTCAGTTCTTTTGCTTTTTCATCGTAAGTACTGCTTTTGGAGTCCTAATAATACCAATGGGCTCTTTGTTCTTTGTCTGCATTCGTACGTCGTGCTCATATGTATAGGATAAAGTTCCAGTACTAACCTCCACTCCCGTAGTCAGATTATTTCATATTTAAATGCTTAATAACAAGAACTACCGTAACAAGTCAGATAGCCATTTATTTCACATTATGCAGAAATGTATAAATGATCATCCTATCCGCGTTTGACGACATACGCTGAAATTTTGCTGATACAAAGTATAGAGCTCGAAAGCTGTAGTTTGATACGCGTAGATCTGCCTAGTTTTCTATTTTATTGTTTGTGGGCAGTGCATTCAATTGTTTGTTTTTCTGTCGCGTTTCTTCGATTTTCTAGTATTGATTGGCAAGTAGTTATGCTATACATATATTTTCTTTTTATGATAAGCAAGGAGAAATTCTTTCAAACCATAAATTCGATTAATAATAGACGGCACTAGTCTATTGTCGATTTAGTCGGCATTGGTCAGCTTCCCTAGCTGAGTTCTAAGATTTTAAGGATTTTCACCGATTGTGTTGAAATTTGCGTAGTAGAGAGCATTGGTGGCTCGTGACTCTGAGGCTCAGGGAAGCTGAAATATTTTAGCATATCAGCGCAGCAGTTCGATTTCCAATAGATTGATTTAGTGATTTTCCCCTACTCACTCAAAAATTCATTGTGCAACATATTTCAAAGTAGGAAAAGAATTTAATTTTTTGGAATACAAAGTGGAATTAGTTGTCCTGCTCACCATACATCTAGAAAGTATTCTATTCGCTTCAAATGGCCTAGGTGAAAATTATTGTCGCAGTAGATCTGCTATGGTAAAATTGCAACAATTTCCAAGACAAAATGAATTCAATACTCTTGTACTATTTACTTTAAAAGCTGTAACTATAATTCGAATTAAAGCTTCCGCTCTATATGCACAAATAAGCAAGCAGATATTTCAAAATGATTTCAATCTACCTCAAACATTAAACTCTAGAGATAAGTAACATCCTAAACTTAGGCGTCCAAAGCAAAGCAGCGAAGCCGAAAAGAAAACGCTGGAAACACTTTTGCGTTAATGCATATAGATTTCTTGGTCATTTAGCGCGTGAATAAGCAAAGGTTTTTTTTTTTAAATTTCTTTACCCAAGATAGTGCGATGAGCTGAGCAGCGTCTTTTGCGCCCCTCCATTTTGGAACCTTCATTGCAAAGTTTTTATGACCGTTAATCGTATTACGCTTATTATTAGAAGTATGCACACATCATCAGAACGTGCTTTGAAACAAGATCACTTCAGTGTTCTGTGTAGCATATTTTGTCGTTATCGGAAAAGTCAGCCGAAACTGCGTCCTTCATTTCTTCATCGTTTGAAAACTTCTTCGCACGAAGTTCCTTTTTCAATTTCGGGAAAAGATAATAAGCGCTGGGAACCAGGTCAGAGCTGTTGGGTGGGTTTTCTTAAATATCAAAGCCCACGGCGCGTTGTCGTGCAGAAGGGTGACACTTTTGGTTGATTTTACTTTTCTTTTTTCTTTGATGGCTTCTTTTAGTCGCTCTAGAATTGAATAGTAGTATTCTCCGATTATGGAGGCGCCTTTGTTTGTAAAATCGATGCACAGGATCCCTTCTGAGCCTCCAAAAACGGACACCATGATTTTTTCAGCAGACTCTGACACCTTGAACTTCTTGGGTGGTGGTGTACCTTATTTGGGCCATAATGATGAATCCAAGTCTAGTCTCCAATAACGATTCGACTCAATACACCTACAAAGGTCCAAAATCAGCCGATTGCATTCCACGCGCTATTGTTTTGAGGCAGCGTAAGCATTTTCGGCACCCACCTTGCCCTGACCTTAATGATACCAAGATGATCGTGAGTAATATTTAAAATGGTTTTATCTGGTACTGCAAACAAATCTGCGAGCTGTTTCTTCTTTAGTCTAGCATCTTCCAATATCATTTGCTCGACTTTTTGAACGATTGGTCCCTTCGATTGGTCGTCCTGGTAGTGGATTGTCTTCAAGTAAGTTCCTTCCTTGTTTAAAAACACTGTGCCACTTGTAAATTAAGATTTTACATGGATAAGATTTTCCCTTTAAACGGATGTCATTTCTTCCATTATGTTTTGAGCCGACTTTTCTTGTTTGGCGGGGAGCTTCATAGCAGCGTAGGACTCGATTATCTCCATATTTTGCACTTTCTTCCAGATTGAGTTACTTGGTGGACGATAGTACAAAAACGAATAGCTTGATTGAAATAAAACTTGTTGTCGAACTTTATTATAATTCATTACGTTTCACTAAACCGCCCTTATAAATGACCTACTTATTCATTTCGCAAACTTATTGATCCACTCTCGTTTAAGTGAGAACACTAGTCTGCCAAAAGTCGTAATCTTGAAAGTGTGTACCCGCGTATGATCAGGTGCATCGTCATCCAGTAGAAGAACATGTTTCCACTTCTTGTCCAATTATTTGTTGTGCAATATTTGCCAAAAGTTTCAAAAGTTTATCATAGTTTTCACCATTAAATCCTGTAAATTGAGCTATAAAGTTAATCATTAAAATTGCAACGCAACCTCTCTAAAATTACAACCTAATAATTTTGGATTGTTATTTCCTTCGAAGTAAAGTTGTCAGCGTTATCATAAACGGCCTTAGTTTCGTCTTCATTTACAATTCGTTCCAGTCACGATCCAATTACTTCATATTCGTCTTAACGACAGAGGTCTGGAAATTGTATCGCGTTTTTATTGATGTTTCAAGGGCGTAAGCTTTCATTTTCCCATTTGAGATGCTATTTCTTTCAATCTTAATTAAATTTTTCCATTTTTGATATAGAAGGGCTACTTGCTCCAAAAACCATTTTTCGAAGACTTATGTGGAAACATTCTTTTTTATTCGTTAATATTGACGTAACTCTCCACCATATTAAAATTGACAAAAATATTTGGTTGAAGTTAAGAAAGTAATTACATGGCAATGGCGATGATTTTGCTGAGAAAAATTCAAATAATTGTAGATTTTGTTTTTGTTGCAACCACTGGATTTCTTCAGGGTTCTGTTTTATCACCGATTTTATTGGTAACCTCCTTCAATTAATTAATATTAAAATTAAATACATACTATTACATTTGGGCGGGTAATTGTGTGATTAAATTATCCCAGAGAGACCAGTAATATATACGGAATTGATAACGCATAAATTACTTGGTAAATAGTACTATTTATCATTTTAATTGTAGAACCAAATTACTGTAACATTTTTATCTTCTCGTATGGCAAATATCAAATACATGAAATGTAACACCGAGTAAACATCTAATTAATTACTTCATACTTACAAGTAACTATTTAATTCATTGAAGAGCTTACTGGTTAATTCGTTCAATAAATTCATTCATTCATACAATGAATTAATTCACATAATAAATTCATTCATATAATAATAGCAATTTACGTAATAATAGTATTTGATTCGATAAATTGAAATTATTCAAAACAAAACTTAATACGAATTCAATTCAATTCAAATGAAATCAAACAAATTAGACTTAAAATAGCAAGCAATAGAAATACATCCAAAACAATTAATAGTTTTAAAAACAATCACATTTGAACATTTACTAAAGAGCGCTGAACTAAAATTATCAAAATTGAACCGCACCACAATTCACACAATCGCATTACAATGGCGAATTTTATTTTTAATATTCGACGTGAATATTATGCTCCTCATAATAGTAACCTGGAAATTAAAACTTCTATTGAAATAGTTTAAATTTCAGGATTTTTATTTCAGCAAGGAATTTTTTCTTCATTTTCGTCTCTGTCCCTTTTCTGCAAGTCATTGTTGAAGATCTTCTAACACTCGGTTGGGGAACTCATTTCAACTAATTTCTTCATTGACGTTTTAGGACTACACCTAATAAAAATAACTTTATTGTTTTTTATTGTTTTTTTTATATTTTTGACTCCCGTAACAGCTTTCACAACATTACTAACATTTTTCTTTAATCCCCGTTGATATTTATAGAACGTTGATACTGCTAGAACGACACGGTTTTTCTTCGTACAGGAGGTGTATTAGTGACCTCCAAATCTGTAATGTATTAGTGATCTCCAAATCGAGCGATCGAGATGCTCATTAAACAGGAAGCTCTCTCATTGGCAGTAATTCTGACCAAAAAAATTGCTTCAGGCCAACGGAAGAAATGGTCGATGATAAAACCGTAGGAAAGGTCGATACAGGTTTGCTCTCGTGCCTGGTTATCTTACATTTTTGACACTGCCCACTGGAGATTACCGAGATTTATCTTTGTAATTATATCTCCTTCTTGGTAGATAGCGTACAACTCATGGTACTCATCGAATGAGAACCATGTGGACGCTCATGGTGGTAGTGTCTCCGGAATCGTCCTTCACATATGGGGCCACCGATTCTCCACAAGACAATCCGGTGTTCGTTCTTGGCTTGTTACATTGGTCAACCGACATAATTCTGTCTGTTGGTTTGGGATGAAATTCGGGGCATGCAGCGTAGGTCCTCTCAACCAGAGTCAGTCTACCATGATGCACGACGCTCTTCACAATCCGAAATACCCCCGGTCTTTCATGACAGTTTTTCTTTGGCTGTGCTATTATAGGCGGTACAATGGAATATTGAATTATAGACATTTTTCTATTGCTTGTCTAGGAGGTGACAAGATAGACACAATTAATTTTTTTATTAATGTGGTTTGTTCTGTGACAGTTGTCATACATCGAAAATTTTGCGATTTTTATGCGCGGTTATTCTTTTTTAGTTCAGTTGTAGAGCTATATCTACTCTTAAATTATTTATTTCGTCTATAATAAATGGTAGTTTCAGATCGAATGCATCTTTCCCTCAGAACAGAGGAAATGAATCATTTAGTAAAGCAATTTGACTACAAAGATATAAATCTATAAATAGAACAAAACTAGAGCATAACTACCTGAGATTTTCCCAGTGAAGAAAAATTCTTAATCTCACCATTAAAAGTTTTCTTGAATACACTTTAACCACTTTCAAAAGCTGCATTTTTATGCAAAAAGTTATTGTTCCTTTGCTGTAAAACATCGGTTTTTTTTTTTTTTAATTTTTCGTTTAATTTTTATCGTGAAGTTTCCAATCGAATAAGCAATAAACTTGTGAATTAATCCGATTTCTCTTATTCACTGTGCCAAATGTAGTATGCGTGTTCATAAAACGTTATGCTTTTAAATTGCAGTATTTGATAAATATATAAATATTTGACTATTTTTTCGATCTTCTCTTGAGCAACATTCAGATTGTCAACATAGTTCTTAGGGCAAGAAATTTCAGAAAAATAATAAAGAAACAAAAATTGGTAGTATGTTTCTTGATCCACAACGTTTTTCAAAGCGACAACACGAAATATCGAAATATCGGATAATTCTCAAAAATTTGAAATCTAACTTCTGAAAGAAAGTGGTCTTCAAAATAAAATCTTAAATTTGCATGCTTAGCTTTTATTTTTATTTTTTTAAGCATACATTTTTCAAATAATTATTATTTTTCATTTATGTTTATTTTTCAAGCACCTTTTTTTCAATTTTTGTTACAGACACACTCTTTCTGGAACACTTCCTAGTATATACATATAGTTACGTACTTACGTATTTATTGTGTAGAATTAATCGTTGGATGGCAGAAGGGGGCGAAGACTATCCAAATATGCCTACCGGGTTAGTAATTTGAAACGTCGATGCACTGAAAAAGCATTAAATCTTTAATTGTGTGTGATTTCACATGTAATTTCATGATTGTGATTGAAATTTTTGTAAGCATATCCGTTCTTCGTAGATACAATAGATCTTGTGTAAAATTGCAGTGGTAGCGATTAAAACTAGACTGTCGTGAACTTTCTGTGATTGTTTGTTGAAATCTGATTAACAAGCAAATCGTTGTAAATGTTACTATGCAGCTCGTTTTCAAACTGATAATGTACAAATGATTCATGGACTCAAGTTTCTTTCTTTAAATTATACGGAGCTCGTGGCTGGCATAGGCTGTAAATTTGGTAATTAAAGACGGATATTGTTTATCTGATTTTAGAAAATTTGTTTGTGACTGTGAAGACTGGCTGTCTAACAATTTACAAAACTATCACTTAAAATACGTTTGAACTTATACAGTGTGTAGACCTTATTTTAGTTCACAAAGAAAATTAATATCCTTATTTTATGTTTCGTTTACAATCTTTTGTTAAAATTTATTGCGTCCCTTGAAAAGTATCATTTCATTTTCGTTGCAATTGTGGGCAATTGAGAGAGGTATTATGTTTCAACTGTGCGTGTTTGTGTTGCAAGTGCATTGAATGTGTAATATCCTTTTAAGCGTTTGATGTTGAAGTGGTTAGTCTGTGGACACAACTCTAGGTACATTGTGTTTCTTTCTACATATTGTGGACGTGGCCATGGATAAAAGTCTTAAGTAGCTGCTGTAGAGAAAATTGTGTTTGTGTTAATAACTTGTGTTTCCAGTCCCGAGAATGACTAATTTTTGATTCTAAGTAAATGGAATCTATAATTTACTCGCACACTTGCATGAAAGGTAACTCATAAATTTCAGTTAGATATATTATCGACATATTATCGACATATTATCGACATATTATCGAGGATGTGATTCTTATCGACAAATGTCTTACATCATGTGAAGTAAAACAGTATAACTGAAAATATATGATTTCTAGTATAAAGCTTTTCATTATCCGGAATTGTTTACAAAAAAGAGTCTTTTACTGGGAATGTCTCTAGGAATAATTCTATAGGGGATTTTAGATATGAGTCCATGCGTCTATGCGTTTTTAGAATACAAGAGTCAAGTCAACTCAAATCCAGTTTTTTAACGGCGAGGCAAAAGCGAAAGTGGTCAGATACACTGATTAATATACCATTGACTTTATTGTTTTCCTTTCGCTCTTTGTCATTGGTAGATGATTAGTGGATGGATGGATTGATTGTTTTATGCTAATGAGTCGATATTTAAATGATCAACCACGAATCATCTAAAGATGACAATGAGTGAAAGAAAGCATTATATAATCTATTGCATATGAATCAGTATGCTCCACCTCTTTCGCTAGACCCGCCTACTTCAACAAAATTGAGTTGACTCGTGTAAACAAAACACGCTAAATCGCATGGACTCATGTCTAAAATCCCCTTATGAGTGAAAATATGGTTCATCATCGTACCCTACTACAGCCCGAATCGAGCCTTAGCCTCCTTAATGATCCACCTCCATTCGTCTCGGTTAAGTGGCTGCGTCCTCTAGTTCGCTGCTCTCAAAAGCGACCTGCTGTCAGCATTTATCGAATCCTCCCCGCGCTTGCGTGGCTTACCGACTGGCCTGGCTCCGTTCGCTCCTCCTTGAGAAACCGCTTGGGGATTCGATTCGTCGCTCATTCGTTCGACGTGACCAGCCCATTGCAGTTTTTGTAATCGTATGACGGTAGAGACTTCCGGCTCGTCATATATGGTATACAGCTCGTTGTTGTATCGGATTCGCCATCTTCTTCCCGTATTGGACCGTTTACCAGTGTACGCATCGAGACTTCAAAGTTGGAAGCACTGAAAAGAATATCTTATTGGCTAATTGAATCTGTCGCTTGATTTCGCCATGCTCATTCCCATTCTTCGAGAGGTTCGTCCCCAGGTAAACGAAGTTGTCTACGTTTTCAAGGTAATAGTCCCCTATCGTTATGTTTCGTCTTACTGGCGTCCTTTTCCTTGATTCGTCATAATTTTTGTTATTTGCTCATTAATTTGAAGACCAATTTCGTCTAGAGTTACAAATACTTCCTTGGCGTCGTTGAACGAACGTGACATAATATTGATGCCATCAGCGTAAGCTACTAGCTGTGAAAATATGGTTAGAGATTGTATATCCCGATTGAACTGGCTATTAATGCGCACATTTTAGCTTATATTTTTCTATCGATGTCTCATCATAATCGTCCATCAGGTCTTATTTCAATATAGCTTTGTGTCTGGTCCAAATCATTGCTTTTTGAACCGCTAAACCGCTAGAAAACACGTTCACAGCTAAATACATGGCATATGTTTCATAGCTATTGACATTTTTTAGCCCATTCACCGCGACATGCGACTTTAGTCACAATAATGCCATTCCCAGCTACTGTGACATTTGCTTGTAGCTCCACAATGAAGAAAAGACCGATCCCTTTCGCTGTTATATTCAATTCTATTCCCTTGTGCTATAAATTAGCGCTGGCAGGCATACGGTATTTCAATTGAGTGTCTGTAAGACGCAGTGAAAGGGTAAAAATAAGTCAACCATCGAAAAAACAAATATAGATTTGGATAAATACCTGAGATGGATGGCTATAAACGCTATAAACCACCAAATAAATAAATATCCTATTAATGCATGTTTTCGAATTCACGGTGTCCAACTGGAGAAGGTCGAGTCGATAAAATACCTGGGATTGATTTTGGATACAAAAATGTCATAGACACATCATATCAACTACATCTGAAGTTAAATCGCGCCATTTATTACAACACTGTGAAAATATGATTTCCTTGAAAACCACACTAAAATTTTGCTCTTAAATGTTTTCATTTTGCCTACTTTTAAAAATGGGGCAGTTTTGTGGAAGCAAACAACAAAACATAACATCGAGCGAATTGGGTTACTTGTCACTAATATGCCGTTTGTACACCAAGAACTGATGAATTGGGAATGGATCCGATATAGCTGCTCGTTTGTTTTGTTTTAGCTAAACTGTTTTTTCGAAACTGCCATTTATGAGCCCACTACTACTACCTACTAGACTACACTAAAAATGTTGGACCTAATATTGCTTTATAACTTAGAGCTGTGTTTTGCTGTATTTACAGCTTCAGTATGAACAAAACAAAGTACATATAAGGATTTGGTAGCGCTCTATATTTTCCATTTTATTTCGCCCGTTGATGTCAGTCGTTGGGCAGTCAGACTTGTTTCGCTGAGATGCCGTAGTGCAGCATCATTACATTAATTATTACACAAAACGTTTCGATGAATTTTCAAACGTTTGGTCAAAGTTCAGTGGTGCACCCAGCATCTTTGCACTGAGCACTTGTTTGGCTGTGAATAGTTGATCAGTAGTCTATCGTCCAGACTTAAAGGCCACTTTGTACGCGCCAATGAACATAGCGTAAACTGCAGTTTTCTAAAATATTTGTCAAAATTTTATAGGACTTACAAAGTATCGATATGCCTCTATAATTATATTACACTTTATACTTTTATAATTAATATATACTTTATGGATAGGCTATATGATAAATTTGCTGCACTTTTACGGTATTCGCTCCTGATCGCAGATGTGTTGGATCACTTTGTGGATGGCTTTGAGCGGTAGCTTCAACCGTCTTTAATCATTCGATGGGTGTACCAAAAGTAATGATAATGAATATCTACGAGGAGCGACTGATAAGTTCCTCAGCCAAAGGTACTTAGGAATCACTCTTCATCTCTTTACTGATAACACTAATTGTGTGACTTATTGTTACTATAAATAACACAGGCCGATAGACACTGAAGAAGAGGGCAGATTACCCTCGAAATATCTATATCTATAGATCTAGCTTCAAAAGGAAAAAATCGGTTTTAATTTAAAAAACATCTTGTAATTTATTAACGTTATCCATGATAAAGCTAGGTTTAAATTTTCCCATTCGGCTTGTTTCATTGGTTTGAGCGCAGCCTTACGTTATGAGGAATTTCGTTTTTTTTTCTAATATCGACCATAAATGTTGTATTGGGTTTGAATCTGGCAATTATGGTATATTGTTTGTTTCCTCAATCTACATCCCTTGTAGTTACCCCGTACTGGTATGTGAACGTGTCTTTGCGAAACTCTTGTCCTAACTCAATGGCCACTTCTCTTCTGCTTCCGTACTTTTATTTTGTGATTTTAATATGATGTCGTTGGATTGGGATAACAGTTTTTCGAATATATTGTCTTCACGCAATATTTAATTGGTTGTAATTCTAACAGCTAATAAGCTCAATGTATAATTGTAGATAATTTATGTGTGTAGCTTTTTTGTAACTTTTATGTATACATCTTGTTTGGTTTGAAATAAATATATAAATAATTGAAAATAAATAAGAACTTGATAAATCAAGCAATGTTGTTCTGTTCATAAAATCTTATAAACATTCAAACTAGTTATTTTGAGTATTCTTCCTTTTTTCAATCGCTACTTTTTCCTTTTTGTCCCTTTGTTCACTTTACCAATTCAACATTGTACCCAATTCTAACAACAGGATCCTCGATCTTGTTATCGCTAATTTTCTACCTCTCTATCTCCATATGTGCGCCCTGATCTTCATTATCCTCTTCTCTTTATAGAATTAACCTTAAATCGCTCGTCTAAAGTTAAATCACCTTCTACTCTCCATTTCAATTTTAAAAGGGTGAATTATTTCGCTTTGTCCAATAAAATAAATGGTACCAACTGGTATCGTTTCTTCAGAGGGATAATTATGGATGATGCTCTGTATAAATTTTATTCTTTCTTGTCCAACTGTTATACTCTTTCCTTTTGCCGTGAAAGAAACTCCGAACCTCCGTGGCTCACCGGCGATGTCGCGATTGCTCTTAGAGCCAAAGATGCAGCGCGTAGCAAATAGAAAATGTCTGGCTCGCTTAATGACATTTTCAAGTTAGAGAGCTGGGGGTTGCTGCTGAAAAGGCAGCTGTGACGGCACTCGGAAATCTATTTTTCGCTCACAACGCACTATTGATTATGAATTTCGTTACATGCATTCACTTATTTATGTTTACATAAACAATCCGAGTTGTCGCTCAGAAATTGCTGATCGTATGCAAAATACTCGAATGTTGCTTACCGCATTAACAGCGACTTGCAGTATTCGAATGTTTTATCAGCAATTCTCCCACGATAAGATCGAGCCCACAGCAGTTCTGTGGTCGGTTTATGTGGTCATATCAAATTTTACATGTGCGCTTCTGCTGAGCTATGATTTTGGTATAGCATTTAGTATTTGTGCATGCATTGATTTAGTCAGTCAGTATTTAAATTTCGAACAATAAACTATTAAAAAAACCAAGTGTTTATTTGAAGGACCACAATCTGCCTAAAGTGGCGATCGTAGGCCAGTCGTTGACGGGATCAATAAATAACGATTTTTATGTCCTAAGTAATAAGCAACGCAGAAAAAATCCATGGTAGGCGACGTGTCGCATGCCATGATAGTTAATTCTTCGCTCGCCGTCGAGAGTGGGAAAATCGAAGACTTGTTAATAATCATATTGTGCATACACGCCACAGTCTTCGTATACGACATATACAGAGACGGCGTGCTGTTCGTGAAACGACGCGCCCTATAAGCAAATCGAGTGTTTAACGTTTATAAGTGACAATTTTCAAAGTGTTTTTGTTTTGGAAAATACCAATTATGTAGGAATTCATCTTTCGATCGAAAATTCGAGCGAACATTGACCCACGATAAGACTAAACAGCCAATGAAACTATGCGTATTTACATTGAGCATGTCTTAATTTCTATTACATCCCACAATCCTAAGCACTTCTGGTCCTATGTCAACTTTCATAAAACGTCCTCTGGCATTCCTTCTGTAATGTATCTTAATGCTACGTCTGCCTTCTCATCACAAAACTCCTGTGAGTTTTTTGCACAATTTTTTTCTTCTTTCATATTCCGTCACAATGATTCTTCGCTCCCAATCGAATGTTCCCACACCTACTTGTAACGTTTCTTCTTTTTTTTTTGTTTTTACTAATTATTTAAAAATCAAATTACTAATGAGGTCTCTTGATGCAAACACTAGCTTCGGTGCTGATGGCATTCCGAATCTTTTCGCTAAATCCTTTTCATTTTCCTTTTGTGTTCCTTTGTCAATCATTACCATTTCAACCAGAACCTTTCCATCATTTTGGAATCCGCCAACTATCTCCCATCCATAAAGCTGGTGATATTTGTTGTATCTCTAAATACCGTTCCGTACATCTTTTTCCCAGTTTTAGTAAGCTCCTCGAAAGAGTCATTTACAATAAATAAGTGTAGCCAATGAACAGCATGGATTCATTGAAGGTAAATCAACGCTAACAAATTTATTGCGTTTACAAACACCGTTTCTTCCAAAATTGATTAGCAAAAGCAAGTGGATGTCCTATATGCAGACTTTGTTAAAGCTTTCGATTCTGTGAATCATGATATGTTTCTGTCAAAGAAAGCTGGTTTTGGTTTCTTGGGTGTCCTTTTTCTTGGTCCTCTTCCTACGTTTGTGACCGTTCTTATGTTGTTACTGTTAACTCTTGCTCTTCCACACCCTTTTTTCCTACCTCAGAAGCTACGCAAGAATCCATTCCTGATCCTCTATTGTTTCTGTATTGTTCCCTGTTCATCTCTCTGTCAGAGAATCGGGCCGTCCTAATAGAAACTTTTTCTACTTTAATGTTCCATTTGCCCGTACATATACCTATTTCTTTTCCCCACTTTTGTGTTTCCCTCACTAGCACAATAGCCTTCGTTTTGGGCCTCTTTCCCGAAAGTTATCAGTATTCAAAAGTGCTTTAAAAAATAAAGTTCTCTCTATACTCTGCATGTATCCTAATTAACTCTAATGTTTGTTTCTTTTTCGGTCAATTTAACTATTTTACTATCTGATCTTATCAATCTTAGCATTTATGTTGTTTTTTAAGTATATAAATTTTTTCTAATCTATAATTGGATTTGTTTCTGTTGATTTGGACGATAAATAAATAAATTTCTCTACCGTCTGATCCGAAAATGTTTTAAAAAAACGCTTTTGGACCCAACACGGCTTTTATGAGTTATGCTATTGACTTCAAAAACGTTCTTAGGAAATATTTTGCATTCGGTAAATCTCAAAGTAAATACTCAGAAATCTGTTGCAAACATTCATTTCTGCATGATTTAATCTAATAATATTGTCATAGCGTGTTTATCTAAAGCAATTGTTTTGTCTCATTTCAGATCTCCAAATAAAAACAAAATGCCGAACTGGACACCGTCACTCGATTTCGATGAGCAACAACTGGATTTGCAACCCCAATGCGATATCACATTCGGATATTATGGACGTAATATTACCACTTTGCCTAACAATGAAGATATCGATAGCTATATTCAACCCGAAAGCGCAACGCTTCTACGAGAGTGTGAATTTGATTTAGTGCAAAAGATCAGATCAAAAACGTTTGCCGATTCGTTAATAGGTCGACGATTAACTGCTGAAGAAATTGATCACCCAACAGCACGAGAACAGGAGATAATATCGATGATACGTCAGGCTGGTATGGGTCCCAGTTTAGATGCTGGTCTTGACAGTACACGAACAATTGCTGTTGTTGGTCCTGACAAGTCGACGAGAACGAAACGTGACTTTCCAGTGATTTTCGACGAAAGTTATTTTAAGTTGCGACCCAGAGACCCCAAATCGTCAGCATCCGAATCTGATACTTCATCTTCCTCGTTGGTCGAAGATAAAACAAAAACAAAAGTCAAAGATAAAATAAAAGAGGAAGAGGAAAAATATCTGAGGAAAACGAAGCATAAAGAAGGACATGTAGATGAAAATAAGAAATCCTATACAAATGAAATTGTAACGACAAACGATTTAAAATCCAAAAAACTAGTTTCTCCTCTTCGGAAAGAACACAGAAAAACAAGTGACAACATTTTCAAACCTTCGTCGCCTCGAGAAGAAAGTATACAGGGCCGTCTTAGTCCGACTATAAATGCGACCAGCAGTACTTCGTCTAATCGTAAATCACCTCTTCCTGTGCCTCGTGATAATGCTAACACTCCGATACTTAAGATTTCCGAAACCTTCACTGTCCCTCACAACACAAATAAACATCCAAAACGTAGAATAGGTGCTAATTTTTCTGGCCCCGAAGGCAGTTTAATTAAGTGCAACGATGACGTCAATGCTCCTGAAATTAAGGCCAGGTTTAAAGAAGCCTTAAAACTAGCCGAATTATACACACCCAAAGAGCTGTACATAAAGAAACAAAAAGAAAAACAAGCTGCCGCACAAACTGCAAGAGAAGCTGGACGAAAAGCCGCTGAAAATTCACTCCAAACTAAAGGTACCAAAGGCGATAAGGAAGAATAATAGTTTTTTGCTTAAGAGTTTTAATTATTTTCTGTTCTACAAGGTCAGATCATTTTTATTAATTTTTTTGAAACTTTAACTTCGGTTACTCTACTAATAATTGTGCAAGAGAAATTAACGAGAACCTATTTAGATGAAGAGTAGACGGTTCGATATTTTCGCAAGATAGACTCTTTTGAGTTTGTTAATTTTTATGATTTGTTCTTGAACGCATTTGTAGAGAAATTATTTAACACTTCAGGCAATTTTAACAAGCCTACAAAATGCTGACAGTTGGGAAATAAAATTATGCACTACACAATCACATATTTAAGCGAAATAACTCTAAATGAAGCTCAACAGTCTGATACTCTGGTCTTTGAAACAGTTTTCTAGTTTTCTATAAGGTAGAGCAAAAGAATATTTAATCGGACGATTTACATATGAGTAATTCCCGCGTCAATTTCGTAGTTTTCGTAGGTAAAATGTATTCTCTGCGCAAATATAACGCACCGAACTATTGAGACACGCACATCTTCGAAGTTTCAAATTTTTTCGGTTTTGACACAAAAGGCGTGTTTTTTTGCTCCCCTTATCCATGACAGAACAGAGCAGACGCATTGAAAACAACAACAACTCCTGTCCCAGTGAACTCACTGGTACAGGAGTTATTAGGCGCGTTTTTTTGCTCCTCTATCCAGCGGAGAGTAGAATGAGAGTAGAGTAGACGCATTGAAAACAACAACAACACTCCTACACCAGTGAATTCACTGGTGTAGGAGTGTTGTTGTTTTCAATGCGTCTACTCTACTCTCATTCTACTCTCCGCTGGATAGAGGAGCAAAAAAACGCGCCTATTGTTTCCAATGCGTCTGTACTGGATAGCATTGCTCTGTTATGAATAGGGGGAGCAAAAACACGCCTATAGTGCTGTGTTCGATTTCACGTGAAATTTTCATACAAAATTTCACGTGAAATGTGTTTCGGCAAAAATTTAGCTTGAAAATAAGCAAGAGTTGTACTCAGTTCTTAGCGTGAACATTTGCTTAAAAGCTGCTTTCGCTTTGAAAATGCAGATGACATTGACACATGTCTCCAATCATTTCACACCAATTTAGTATGTGCAGTTCATTTTTTCGAGCTAAAAAGTTACATTTGATGTTTTAATTTGAAAATTGAATTGTATAAATGTCTTTCCAATAAGAAAATCGATCGAAAATTGAAATTCTTGACATTTTATCCGTCAGGAATGAGCAGTGTATCTGTTTTTCTCCATTTCCGAAATTTTCGCTCGAAAGAATGACCAGATAATGAAGACATGTCAAAATTTAGCTTCAGGATTGACTCAGTATCAGCCTTAAAATGATAAAAAAAATAAAACACAAAAAATTGCGCTCAGAGCTATTATTGCCCGTGTTCCATTATTAATATTTAGTTCTTGCGAGTACTTCTGGCTTGTCAATAGGTGGATTTTGGTTTTTTTAAGGCTATGTTGAATGTTCTGGTAGTTAGAAAATTAGAACAAGCTCTCACAATGTGTAGAAAATTAAAAGAGGTAATTTTCTGTTAGTTACTTTTATATTTTCTATCGATTGTTGTAGTTTTTACACGTTATTTTCTCGCACTGTTTTCAACAGTTTTACATTTGAAAACCGCATACAATTCGAAAGATTAGAATCTGCTCGTATGAACGAAGATGTCGTTCCATTTGTGATCTACTGCCAAGTACTTGGAAGTACTAATTAGTAAAAATGGAACACGACAACTACTTACACCTACCGCTTAGTTTGCTGATCAAACACCAAATTCGACCCATTTTTTTTGGTCTAGCTGTTGCAAACCCTCAGTATCCGACCCAATTAGGCGATAGGTTAGTCTACGTTTTCAAGTGACATCTGAAATAGATCATGGACTATATCGATGTAAACGCACCCCATCTAGGGGTGCACGGTAGTTTAGCGCCGCGAAGCTTTCCGAAAAGTTGATCATATGGGTTTTCCATAGTAATGAACACATTCCACGCTGACACACCGAAACGCAGCAAAGCGCAGTTCAAGTTGAAATGGTTTCAACGTAGACGTAGCAAAGCACTTGACATTTGCGACGGCTGAAATTCGAATTTGGATTCAAATTTGAATTGAAATAGTTTGGATTTCATTTCGTCCGCGCTATGGATAAGGTCAGATTTAGCTCACTTTGTGTAAACTAGGCGGATGTGTAACTGACGCGGGGAATTACTCATATCTGAAGCACTCACAATATTTCTCACACTTGAGTTGAGTCTTATTCATTTTTATTGCTAGGGTAGTTTAGTGGATAGACCTCTGGCTCCTTGTATGTGGGATCCCTGGTTCGAATCTAATTATGGGTGTAGACCGTTCGGCGAGCTTTGAGTTGACGTAGGTCCAAGTAGGTACCCGAGTCAAATCAGAGGTAGTGGTGCGTGAAACTAATCATTTTACGTTACGACAATCAAAATGAAGTCTCTACCACGCCCAATACCCAAAATCCGAAATGGGTTGTAGCAATACCAGTTTGCTCTTTTCGATAAACTTTGTTTATCATAGTATTTAAAAAATTCTTATTTTAACTCGGTTCAGACCTAAAGGTCTCTTATGATACCGTAT
This sequence comes from Nemotelus nigrinus, assembly GCA_947369275.1. Taxonomy (NCBI): domain Eukaryota; kingdom Metazoa; phylum Arthropoda; class Insecta; order Diptera; family Stratiomyidae; genus Nemotelus; species Nemotelus nigrinus. The sequence goes on along the minus strand of OX376372.1, from coordinate 202,689,186 downwards.
TCTCTCATATTATGATTCTCTATTCGCATAAGAATCCACGAACTTACGGTGGCGAGTCGTCTATTCCGACAGCTCCTTTGTGGCCGAGTTTCTTTGCGCATTGATGGCAGATAAGTCAGCTCCGAATTTGTTTTTTTTTTCATTTCGATTGATCAGCATAAGTAAAACCTATCCCTCTGGTACCCTACGTTAAACCCTGTGTTACAAACCAAAATGCTGCCGCTAATATAGTATTCTTATAGGAATTTACTTAGCTATTGGCCATATCATTTGGACTTTTGAATGATGTTTTCTTTGTTTCTTCCGACTCACTATATTCAGGTGAATCAAAATACGTAAATTACCATAGAGTTCATTTGAACAAGAAGCAAGGAAATTTCGAAATTCCGATATGGGAATTTGAATCATAATAGGCCGCTTGGTCATCTCGTTAGCAGACCTGATAATATGATCACTTAAATACATTCAGGTTTAACGCTACCATTAACCATTATTTTTCCAAAAAAAAAAATCCATAATTAGTTATATAATATAATAAAAATATTTAAGTTGTTATTTAAGTCTTGCATACGATGCGAGTGATTTGAAACATTACTATTTTGAATGTTTCTATTTATCACCCACTTGCTTTGAAGCAAACAAGTTTATGATACTTCAAGAAACTGATAGTCGGTCTATTCTGCAAATTCATTGATGGTAGTCAACTATTAACGATTCTAATTCAAATAAGTATTAGATGTTATCGCGGAAAAGATTAGATGGCAGTGGGTGTAAAAGCAAATCAAGTCAATAAATCAAACTCTGAATACGATAAGGAAGAATGATAATTTATTTACCATTCTTTTGTTTGTGGAGATACATTTCAAGTATCAAAGAAAAAATTAATAGTGGAAGTGTAGCGTAGACCGTAAATGACGCACCACCACTCAGAACAGATCACTTAGGTACAGACTATCTAGAGCTAAGGTACAGAGTATCTCGAGCTTAACAGCTCTAGTTTTATTTGGTGATGTAAAAATCGAACATACAGCACCTTCATAAATCTAAATAGATATATTGCGCGAAATAATTGTTGGGAATTTTCTTAGTTTCACACAGCGTGATCGCCGTTAAAGAAGATACTTTTCTCTTAATGTGTGTGCGATGTTTTTAAAGTCCTGTAACTTTAAAGTCCTGTAACTTTTAAGTCCTGCCCTGTAACAAACTAGACAAGATAAGTAGGCTAACGAACTATGTTTTCATATTGACGGACGATGAAAGTGTTGCGGGCAAGCTCAGGTAAGTATTTCGTAAACGCTCATGTATGGTGCAGCGCAGCTTGGCCGCAATCATTTCAGAGTCCGTTAATTTGATACGTGGTCATGATGGAATGATAATTTCGTTTCTGTCAAGTGGGGTCTTGTTTCTTACCCTCACTGGCCGAATTAGTTTTATAACTCAATATACGTTTGCGCTGAGCGTTCGTATTTCTCTCCTAAGACAAATAGGACCTCAAATAAGGAATCTTGTGTAATCAGCTATATTCTGAGAGCTTATATTATAACTAGAGTGTAAATACTGATCATGCTACGCAATTTCCTCCGATTAGTAATAGGGCTGCTGAAGTGTCAGGTTCTCAGAAAGTTAGGCTGTATAAATTTACAGGGAACACAATTCACAATACGTATTATTGATGACATTATAGAAAAAGTATTTGAAAAAATTTGATAGTAACAAACTCGACCGTAACAAACACGACACCGGCATATCAATTTTGCAGAACCTATCTGTCAAATGTTTTGCTTGTGATAATGTGCAATGAATGGATGAAACTGACTTAAGAAGTACATAGTAAGGTGCGATCGGTGGATCGCTAGACCCTATGGCGATTATGCACTTAGGGCCCCAGGAACGGACTGTAGTTCCGTCATCTTGGTAAACTCAATGTTTAACACGGCATTGTCAGGTCAAGGTATGACCCATACATGAAGGATGGATAGACTGACGAAAAAAGTACATTGATAAAATTGGGCGTTTTGTAAGTGCTTTCGAACATTAAATTCGAATAGTTAAACTTATGAAAGCTGGATTTGAATGAATCTATGACAAGGGGATCTTACTTACAATCCTTTGTGTCGTCTTCGAAATAACTTACAAATAGTATTCAATCGTCAAAATTGATTGTCGACTACTTCTAAACAGTGTTTTATTGATCAAAAGCTGTTTGTTTATTTTCATAACAAGTCCAAAATCAATATTTATAATTTTTCGCTGGTATATGAAAGCTTCGGCAGAAGACAATATATTTAAGTAAGAATCAGTAAGCTTCAAAAATCCACTGATTATTTGTCTGCTTAACTCCTTTAGTTTTCTCTCGAGGTTTAATGTTATTTCTTGTCGACCTTTCCCCATAAAGATGATTGTTTTGGTTGTTAAATGTATGTAATCGTTAGTCAAAAATATTGTTAACTTCAACTAGGTTGCAATTAATTTTATAAAAAAAAAATTCTAAGACAAACTTGTAAGTTCATCTTCGATATTATAAGCATATTAATTGGAGTTGCAAGAAATGTAAATCATATATTAATTTTTGAATTCAGACCATTTTAATTCTAAGATGTTTCACTTTCAGTGATAATTTTTTTTTTGGAAATAATACAAATCAGAATTACATATAAGTTAGATGGCTAAGCTGTAACTTAAAATTTTAAAACTCAAAAAATGAAATATATATTTTTGTTCAAAATATGAAATGGTGTATTATTTTATATTCGCCGTTTAGCGTTGAGATTGAATGATATGTTTGTCTGGTTGAAGGACAATTTTTTTGAAAGCTGTTACGTCTTAACATAGTGTTTCATTCCATACTCAAATGTAATATGTGTACAGCACTTGGAATAAATTTCAGCCCAATATATCAATTATTCTGTTTTAATTAAATGCACAATTGATATGTCCTTACTGAAAAATCTTGTTTCATCAGACTAGAGTCGGCTGTAACTAAAGTCGGTGGTATGATTCAAAATATCTTTACCTAGTTAAAACTGTTGTTGCGTGAGTTAGAGCACTAAAAATATCAATTATTAATTTTGAAGTTAAATGTACTTTAATTTCGGCATGCAACTGAAAAAAGGGTTGGCTACTCTCGCAATTATTTACGCGAAAACGCTTTTTGCGGTCATCCTGGGTTAAGCTCAAAGTATAAAACTCTTCTTAGTTTTTTTTTTCAATTTTATTTTATTTATTAACCAAGCAAGGTACAAGTAACATAAACAGCAAAAAAAAGGTAAAATTGGAAATTACAATGACTACCTAGAAATAAAACGAAAAATAAAATAAAATAATTAACAAAATAAATAAATAATAAATTAATAAATAATAAATAAATCAAACATTGACATACAGCTTAGGATAAAAGGTTGCGGATGGCTTGGAAAAGGGAGGATTTGAAGGATAATTTTGAGACTGTTGGAGAATACTTATGCTTTTGAATATCCTGCGGCATCTATTTATCGGCTCATTAGCTGCGTAAGTAGTGGAGTGTGGATATTCCTTAAGTAAACGAGAGGACCTGGTGCTTCTTACAGGGTTATTCAACACTATTTTTCTATTCAGGAATTCAACTTTGATGACACCTCTAATGACGTCGAATGTGAAGCAAGCCGAAATCATCTTTCTTCTAGATGCAAGTGTTAATAAGTTTAGATGACCCAGTCGAAACTCATAAGGAGGAAGATTATTAAAATCGTAAAGGCTGTATAGTTCTCTCAATGCGAAAAGTAAGAATTGCTTTTGTATGGACTCGAGTCTGCTACTGTGGGTTTGAAAAGCCGGATTCCAGCAAATGGAAGCATATTCAGCAAATGGAAGCAGAATGGGGCGTACAAGTGAGATGTATAAGTATCTTGTTACTCACAGGTTACGAAATTCCTTGTCACGTCTTTTGATGAAGCCTAGCTTGTTTGCACGGGAAAGTATTTTATCATAATGCAAGGTGAAGCGGAGTCGCTCATCCAAGACAACACCAAGGTCGACAATGTTATCAACTCGAGCTAACAAATTATTCCCGAGGAAGTATGTGTTATGTGAGATGGTGTATTTTCGGGAGAAACTTATAACTTGGCACTTAGCAATGTTGAGAGAGAGAGAGAGCTTGTTTTCATTGCACCAATGATCAAGTGAATCAAGTTTGGATTGGAGAAAGAGTGCATCGGATTTAGATTTAATGATATGATAGACTTTGAGATCGTCGGCATAAAGTAGATGAGGTATATTTGCTAGGACGTCAGATAGGTCAGAAATAAATATGTTAAAGAGAAGTGGGCCAAGATGGCTACCTTGTGGTACACCAGAGGTAGCAGAAAATTTTTTCGATAAAAGTCCTTGAAATATTACCAGCTGAGTTCGATCTCCAAGGTAAGAAGTCAGCCAGCTAAGCAAAGATCCACCAAGTCCGAATTTCAGTAGCTTTAGAATTAAGGTAGGGTGGTCAACTGTGTCAAAAGCTTTACTAAATTCTGTAAAGACTGCGTCAATTTGGTATCCTTTCTCCATTTTACACAGGACGTCTGAGATTAGGACTGTCAAAATACAATTATGCAATACCGTAACCGTAATCTCAGTGATAAAATATAGCTCAATAATAGTTTGTTATGGGTCACACAAGTAGCTCTTATGAGAGAGGTGGATTTGGCTGCGAAAGTGGGGGTGGAGTGCTTGTGCAGGATAATTGGCCCAAGCCAGATATTATCTTAGGCAAAGTGGTGAAGTACGCCAGCACGCTTAATACGTGCTGAGTATATCAAATTAGGTGATGGTGTCAAACTGCGATTATAGGGTATTCATGGGTAAAATCATATGTTGAAGTGATTTTATATTTGTTGTCGCATTTAGAGACAATCCGTCAAGCTTAGATTGACCATATACAGACGTTCGGTTCCATTTTTGATATCAAAAGAGAATCGCATATTCTGCTTGCTTTGAATTCTGAATTCCTGTAATTGAAATACCCAATTACAGTGAACATGTTGTAATTCTTGCTGATGTTAATTTTTTGATGACTTGAGTACATTGGAAAATGGATGCGTATGAGTAATAGGTCAGTTCCCGTACTACGATTAATTGCGATTAATCGCGATTAATTGCAATGAAGCTTTCCCGTACTCTGTTTTACTGAAAACTGAAAATTTCCCCTCTTTCAGTAAATTTCAGTAGGGTCTGAGCATGGGTCTGAGCTACTGAAAAATACTGAAAAGTGTCAAACAGAGTAAACATTTTCAAATGTGCGCGGCAAGCAACATACAGGTATTTTTTGCGTAATGTTGCTATGAAGGTCGAATATTTTTGTGGCGATAATTTATTACCGCTTAGGATGACTTTATAGTCACTATTGTTCTCCCAAAAACCGAAAACTGACACTTTTGTTTCTCGATTTTCAGGAAATATAATGAGAGCGTTCCCGTACTTTTCATGAAATTCCCCACCACATGATTCAGGAAAATTCAGTAAAATTCAGTTACTGAAAGTACGGGAACCGACCTTATGTTAGCTACACTTTCGAGAGAGAGAGAGGATGTAGAGGAATCCTAGCAAAAGAACCGACTGGAAGGTTAGTGGGCTGAAAGAAACTTCTATAGAAGCTGCGGTGTAACGTTAGCGAGGAATACAACCAGTGTTCCCACTCTCAAATTTCCCGTTATATCAAATTTCTTCAAAAAGTGTATCAATATTGGTAAAAATGTATCAAAAAGTTCCCAAAAGTGTATTTGGATTGAGGTACTGAAACTATAAATAATAATATTAAAAAAAAACTTAGTTTGGAGCTACATACTATATTTATTGAATAATATAGAGCCCAAAAAAAATATCACAAATTACTTCCACTCTTTGTTTTCATCTGTATATTGCCATTAATATTGAGGCCACACTAAATATAATGTGGGCTCTTTGCGAATGCGCTCAAAATTTTAACGAAATTAATACGGAGCGCAGATTATTTTTAAGAGAAGTTACTGTTTTAAATTTCACAAAAAAAATTTTAAATTTTAAATTTCCGAAAAAATAATTTTTCGGTTTAATAAGGAACCATCTAGCTATCGTAATACTGATGATTTGATGAATATAATGAATAAAAGAATAAGTTTTGGGCAAGTATGTCATACAGTGGACCCAAACATTGCTTGGTTTCTTCCTTCCCAAAATTCCTCTAATCTCTTTTCAACTCTAATCAGCTCTTTTTTACATTGCCATCCAAGTTTGATACAGAAAAACCTCGTTTTCAGGTAAACTATAAGGTACAGCTATTAAAGTCAACATGAAGAAAGGCGACAGATGATATTGATTCACCTAAATTGTTTTCAACCAAACTCGGCTAATCCCAAGACGATTCAACATTCATTTTCCCGTTATTATTTAAAAAGGTTGAACACTTCAAATCTTAGATATCTATCACATATTAGATATCTTTCGTAGTTCAGAATGTAAAGTAGATTGAAGCTGGCAGTTATTACTGCTAGAGAGTGGAGATTTGGTAGGCTCATGCCAGCAGTATTAAAAAAATAGAATTTATTTGCTGGATGACAAAATGTATCATTTCGTCATAATTCATTGAGTTGCTGTATCATTGTATCAAAAATATAAGTTTCAAATAAAAATGTATCAAAATGATACAAATGTATCAAAAGTGGGAACCCTGAATGGAAGTGAATTTTGTAAAGTGAATAAAGAAAACTAAAAATTGTGAAACAAATAAAAAAATATGAGGATTAAAATTGACTGTTATGTAAATTGCGATTTCTATGAAACAATTAATTTCCATCCCATTTCAGGCGCATTTAATCTCAGAGTGGCAATATATTATTTTCATATATTATTTACATATATTATTTTAAGCTAGAAATATTGTATTTAAAATTGGTTTTTTGTTGTTAAATTTTTCAGATAGTGACTGAGCTGACAATTGATGGAGCGGTTAGTTTATTGGGTGATTGTATTTAAGTTAATTTTAGTCAGTTGTTATTGATTTATATTTTTCCCAGAAAGTTGACTTACCGAACTCCACTTTCATGACAATTGACTACAAGCTTCATTCATATCAGCTTAAAGTTTTGAAAATCGTCTCCAGTTGGCTCCAACATTCTATTATGCGTATGTTTGCTTATGCTAATCTGAAAACATAGGTTAAAGATAGAAAGAAAATTGCTTCGAGAACATACTTCATTCCATTTCTTTTACGATCTTTCATTTCAAGTATCCTTAGTCTGTTAAAAAACATATTGCTCTTAAAATACTTTTTATATATTTCATATCGGAAAAGTATACATGCTCTTGATAATCAAATATCTCATATCATTATCTTATCTAAAGAAATCTAAACTTCCTTCAATGCATTCGCAGAAAAAGGCTTAGTGATTGTACAAAATCTAATAAATAATAAAATCTAATGAATTCGAGGGCGATAGAATGTGGGTTTTAATGGGAGTTAGTTTTGTATGCCATTTTTCCAATAGCTTATAGTTTCGAATACAGTTCGTTTTCTGTGATTGATTGTTGAGTTAAAATCGTCAAAAGGCACACCTCAGAGTCACTAATATATAAAACATGTCCTCATCTTCGCTTACAGTTTTCCTTGTTACAATCGACGAAATTACTTAACTCAGTTGCATTGGGTGGTCCCTCACTGTATAAATATGTGACGGGCCATAATCGAGCAGCCGTAAATTCAGTTAAACTTTGAAGTCCACCCGGTCGTGGTGGCCGTTGGTAATGTTCTGGTTTTCGTTTATCGTCAGATCCAAATGCCAGTCCTTGATGCGTTTCAGTGATGTTGCCAGGGAAGTAGCGATCGCTGCATTTTCGCCATTGATCGTGTTCGTCACCGACAAAGCACCTGAATATAAATAAAGTATTTAGAAACTACTAATAATGTACATTGATGCATTTTTACCATGGATATTCGAAGCCCTTAGAATACCCGCAAGGATGCTCAGCTTTACAACAGTAATCCCAGGATCCCACTTCTCCCGCTTCTGTTTCGCATGAATAAAATCCAGTGACCAAGTTTTTCTCACAAGCGCTTCCCACTCGACATGGCTTGCCCGATACAGTATAATGGCGCCACGTTACTTCTCCTTTTCATATTTATATGTATTATGAATTATAATTTTCACTTCAGATACTTTTGATCATATGTATTTTTTTTTTCTATTTTTCATAAATGCAAATTATTTCAATCCTTTACAAATAGCACTACAATATTTACTACAGAAAAGTTATTTACAGAAACACTAAGCCTAGTTTATATTTTGCGATGATAATATCAATATGTTTCCCTGGTTAATACTGTACATGATGGTTTTAAAGATGCCATAACCATAAATCTAAAGTATAGGTACAATTATTGCAGGCATGATTTTTTTTCGGTATAATTTTGAACTATTTTGATGTATCTCTAGTTTATAGAGTCCGATGAAGTGGATTTATGTTTTGGAGTAGATACTACACGCTAAAATGATAGCTACTACGTGCATAGAGTGTGAAGATTCATTTTACCGGGTTCTCGAAATATGTCCATACGTCGATCATTGTTGGCACGATTGCCACCAATTGTTGTAACTTTATCGCGACATGTCCAATCGAAAGGATTCCATGCGAATAGCCAGTACTCACGATTGTTTGTGTGACGGTAGTGAATGTTTAATTTTAATTCGGTTTGATCGAGATCAGACATTTCGCAATTGTAGGTACTGGCGTGAGATCTAAAAAAGGATATAATGTTAGGAAGATAAAATATATAATTTGTGGTTTCTTACCCAAAACTGAATGAGTAGCATTTGAAAGGTGTAGTTTCTCTGAATCGAATACATTCCTTTTTGCAATCAATTTCGGTGGGCACTGAAATAGCTTTTTTAATAGCAGCTGGCAGTAGTTTAGCGGCAGAACCATAACCCAAGTAACACACTGTTGAAAAAGTTGTGAAATGATTAAGACTTTCATACATTAAAATTTGTAGATGGATTATTGTATTTTACGCAAGAAGAAAAATATTCGAATCTTGAAAAAACTAGGCTGTGTATTTAAAAATTGAGAATCTGTTCAAAAGAAAAATCAACAGGAACAATTAAATAATTTTGGTGATTCATGATGCATAATGCGAGTTTGTGAATGTGGGTTGGAGGAGAAGCGCCTGGCACCTGGAAGCACTCATACGCCCAGCCTGGATCTATTCATGCAGTTCTAGATTACTAATGTGTGATAAGAGACTATCCTCTGGATGCAGGCAACATTTCAGCCGAGGCATTAGAATCTGATTTATGTAAACACTGGGCATTCGCAAAGGAAATGCTTCACAGAATCTCACAGGATCCTAAGCAGGTTGGACGAACATCATCCCGCGATATATCTATATGATACATATGTGCTTAAGCTTGGGTAGCCTAGTGGGTGGGGCCAGCGGTTCGAATCCAGGTTGAGTTCACCTAGCTCTGAAAAGGTATCTGAGCTTATCAGAGGTAAAGTGAGTCGTAGAACTAATCACTCCACACTCGTATTCACATTGATTGTAAATTTGTGATGAAACTCTCTACCTGCTTCAACTCCTAGACCCGTGCGAGGGTTGTCATGAGACTACCCGTACGAGGGTTGTCATGAGGGTTGTGATGTATTATGATGTTGTATTACAAATCTTCCTACTCTTTCTGATGAGGAATCCTTCAGCTGCATGGTTAGGTTCTTGACTGTGACAGCTAATTGCGTTACACGTTCTCCTCCACTTTTCATCAATTGCCCACCAAGCAGATCTCAAGACAGTATTATTTCTGTTGTGATAACAAAAATTGACTTTCCGAGAGAAAAAAACCTACTTGTCATCGATGAATGCAAATAGATCCGCTCGTACAGAAAGATAACTTCATATTTTCTAGGTTTCCCATTTTAACATTTTGAAACAGCATTAGATCAAGCAAAAAAACGTAGCAGATATGAAATTTTAGGTAATTTTCAAATAAAGCATGTAGAGACCACTTTTTGAACTATATGAACTCGCCGTTTTTGAGTTTCAGAGAGTCCAGTTAAGTAGATTGGGTCTTTTCCAGGACCCTGCATATCCCCGATGCCTCTCTTTTGCTCATTCCATTCCGTCACAGAGCGACTTGAATGATTCTTACTTGGAGGTCCTCACCAGATTTTTATAAGTTCTCTGTGAGATTCTGTAGGCGAGCCAGTTATCCCCTGGTGTTGCTTTTACAGGCTCCATTGGATAATTTTAAGGTATTTTTCCTGAGTTCCTGCAGTTCCGTGTTTCACCAAGGCCACGAATTCGATTTAGCTCAGGTCAACCAGTGTTTCTTTGGTTTCTTCTCTTCACAACGAGTGTTGAATCCGCAGCTAAAGAAACAACCAAGAAGCGGTGATCAGATAGTGAGGTCTGATCAGGTGCATGCCATCCAATTTTCGATCGAACTATTTCAGGTGTACATAACTGCACTTCTGTGGGAGAAGTATGTGGAAGATATAACAGTGCTTGGAGTTATCACCCCCGCAGAAGCTATAAAATCAATAATTCTGCCTCTTTTGATTTATTGATATTCCAAGTGGTGTACTGAAAATTAGCATTGCAGCCCACTAGAAGCTTCATCATCTGCGATTTAGCATCTTTCAGCTTCTGTGTTGCGGCGGAAGTAAAAAGTCCAAATTAAGGTAGGTTGAAGGGATAATCACGCGTTTCAGCAAAGCATGTTCGAGTACTTTACCGTGGCCACTGACAAGCCCCTGTTTGAAAACTGTCAAAGCCTGTTGACATTAAGTATATTGGACATCAGGACACAAGATCTCGGCGTCTTTGACCTTTCATCATAAAAGATTTTCGCTCCTTTGACTGAGCTGAGTATATCTTGGTGGTGGAGTAGATGTTGGTGCCTCAAACCCACGGCTCTTGTACAACGACAATGTTGGGTGATGCTTGCAGTTTTGACAATGTTTCGCTCAAAATAAAGGAGAAAGCGGTGGCATGCCGCAAGCTGATCTGAAAAAAACCTTAGACTTCAACGCCTAGAAATGTTCAGAAACAACGACGGCGTAATCTCAGTGAAAGTAACTCTATAGGAGAGAAGTTCCACTAGATACTTGCGTTTTACTGTGCAGACATATCCATGGAAAGTCACAAGAGTAGATGCTTCACAACCTATTCATTTGGCTAAATTTGACCGCTTATAACAAGTACCTCAACATCATTGGGTACCTCTCCCTGAGCACCGAGAAGATTTGCTGGTCGAGTGGTGTCACTAGGTTAAATTTTCCTCACTAATTTTGGGGTTCTTCCTGAGATTTATAAGCATGATGATCCAGTGCTTCATGTCGATTCAGTTTCTGAAACATAATAATTATATCACCGGTACTCTTGCATGTGCCAGAAACCAGCAATTGACATAGATTAGTCTGGCAGTATCGGAATCTAAAATGGTGAATTTGGGCAGTTTACCAGTCGCAACGCGATCCAGGTGAGCCACTACTTTTTGATGTTTGGCTGAACGAAGGGACTTGGAAGTGACCTTAAACAAACTTTAAACAACCTTGAACGAGGGGACTTGGAAGTGACCCACAACAAACCTCGCTTGCGTGAAGTTGTAAACCAACTCCGCTATCTCCCTCCACAGGTCGTTCTGAAGAATAGTACACTGACCACCTGTCAGTTAGCTATCTTTGTTGAATACACCAATCACAACGATAAGGGATAAAAACGCAGCACTGTGTACGCTTTCTTCCCTATTTCTCAGGGGATATATTTGTGTCTGAAGGAGCAGCCTCAGGAAGATCCCTCTCGCTAATTGTGATGATTTTCGGTACCTGCGCTCAGGAACGTCTATTTCAGCTTTTGCATTTACCCTTTCTTTCAGCACAATCATTCGTTCGAGACATTTCTGCCCTAAACTGACAGTCTCCACATCCCCAGCCAACCTTACACTTGTTTCTTCAGGTAAGCTCTGAGAAACCACTGCGTGGCATCCAACCATGCATGGAAATTCCTGCAGCTTTTGTTGCATTACTATACATGTTCACCTTTCTCGTCAGCTTTGTTGTCTACGAATGAGAGCATCTACAGGTTTGCAGAGTCTAGAGTGTAGCAGTGTTTTCCTTCTCCTTATTTTTGCTGGTTTGGAAGAAAATATATTTTCCCAGGCACAATCGTAGTCAAATTCCCAGCTGACGTTGTGCTTGCAATTCCTTTAACCACAGGAGGCGCAATCAGAAAGAAAATCACTGGGGTGGCAACCTGTGATCTTCCACTGTAACTAGAGTCTTCCGTTGCAATCAAACACGAGGTTAGGACCAATAGAATCCGAGACGTTGCTGTACTGAACACTGCCAAGTTTCCAGACTGTCTTCTGGGGACTCATTTTCATGCTGTTTCCATTTTGCAATACATAGCTCCCTCCACCACTTCAAGGTGTTGTTCGAAAAGAAGGGTAGTCTGGTCTCTTTCAGTTTCTAACAGTCCATAGCTGAAGAAGAAGGTAGATGGGCCGAATACGATGTTTACTCTGAACGCAAAGTAGAAATTCCCCTCTGATTTTGATTGTTTCTTTTTGTCATTATTAGATCACGATTTACAGGCATGCTGGTGTCCTTCGGAAAAGGAGAATAAACGCACGAATATGGTATCTTCGTTGGAAAGGCAATATGACAAAATTATCTACTGCTTGGTCTAGATCTTTCCTGATGACGGTTGGTTCTGGCAATAGTCAAATTTCAAAGAGAAAAAGTTATAAATTTTAATTCTTGAACCAACTGGATTCAAAGAGAGAGAAGACAGTAAGTGCTATACCAATTGGCTGACGAATGCATAAGATGAATCTTTCTCATAGATAGAAACTTTTAGGTGCTGCTCAACAGCACGATTAGCATAATTTTTTTTATCACCAAATTGTAGGTTTTAATCAAGAGTGTTCTATTCTGGATACATCAAGCTTCTCGCGTAACTACAATCTTTATGTCTTGATTCATCAAGCTGTGAGAGACAGTATAATGAATTTGATGAAATAAAATAAATTAATCAATTAATGTCGCTAGTTTTTGGCTAATTTATGCAATTTGATATGACCGCGAACGACTTTATTTGTGATGATGTCAGCAATGGTAATAAGTATAATAAGTACATATAATATAGACTTATTTTTCTGAAGTATTTTTTTTTAGAAGTAAGTAAATATATTTCAAGGTCACACAGCGGGGGTGGGACTCATTTATTGATTGAAATTAGCATATTCATTTTGATTTTCTGGTTGAGAACTTTCGATATTGTAATAAGTGCATTTTAAACTATATTTTGGATGATTTCAAGTGAATGAACGAAAATTTTTCTATAAGTTTAAAGTTTCTCCAGTATAAACTAAGCTGATCCTATCATTAACATAAAATATACTTACATTTCTTATGTTTCTCATCGACGATTGGCTGTATTTCACATCCATGTCCATAGCTAGCTCGTTCGAATACATCGAATGTTGGATCTAAAACCAAGTGACGTTCCTTGTCCATATCTTTTACCGGCCAATCACTAAGCTGACAATTATCAATAATTCCACCTGGTGTCCTTTGACCATATCGAAAAGCAAAAGCACGACAAGTAAACTTCGCTGATTTGATACATTCCAATTCACATTCACCAATCGAACGAACATTCAATGAGTCACGAACGATCGATTTGAAGAAACGTGTTGAATCGATTGCACGGAAGAAACATTCTGTTTTAAATGCAAAGACATATTTAATAACAATTTACTTAAATCATATAAAATTGTGCAATAGAATGATTCAAAATTAATAGAAAAAGTTTAGAATATTGATTTCTAAATATAGTTTTGATTTTGTGACTTCAAAGAAATTTATTAATAATTAATATATTTAGTTTTATATATATTTGTTTATTTGAAAAATATTTTTTTTTTAGCTTTTGGAAGTTATTAGAAGTTTTAATGAATAGTAAAGCATTATGCAATTAACTGATTTTACCGCAGCAAAAGCGCCTTAGAGGTTACAAAGAAGCGCTAATTTGTTATTAGTTATTAATTCATAAATTTTGCTAGTACAATTCATATTCCACATACAAAAGATCTGTTTCAATCATTTTACAACACATTTATTTAACTAATTGGATGATTTCTTAAGCAAATCGCCTCTACTTCTTTGAACTCCTCTATTTCGCTTTTGGTTTCCGGACTCATCAAGTTCACTGCATAGTTTTCCTTTTCAGCCACCAAGTCGTGCTTTAATGATTATTGCATGTTTGCCCTTACGCGCATTATTATTTCTCGGATCGGAAACAGCAGTTTCGCCTCCAGACGATGGGTAACTGCAGATTTTCAAATCATCAGCCATCGAATAGATATCGTAATCTCGGTCAGGCTCAAGGTCAATGTAATAGTCCAACAAATTTAAGGGTCGATCGCATAGCTGACAATTGTCACGTGGATCTGATGAGTATCTGTAGATGGGAAATATTGTTAGGTAGGGTCTTAGTAAAATTTTAATAAAATATCTTCATAAATCTCTGATACGGAAATCTAAATGCAACTTTTACTCCACAAAGCGTTTTTTTTTTGTTAATCATTTGCATAAGCTTTCTTACTCAAATTGAACTAATTTAGTGGAGAGAATTTCAATTGGGAGAGAATTTCAAACGAAATTTATTGGCAGAAATACACATAATTTAATAAATAAACTTGAAATCTTGAGTAACAAAATCCTGAAATATCCTCCCGTGAATTTGAAACGTGGTTTTTTTTTTATCATTCTTTATCCATCATCTTCTTGAGTATCATAAATATTAAGGAACGGGCAGCGCCCAATGTGGGAAGGAAGTACATATGAGTAAGATGAGTTTTACCTTGTGATTGTAGCTTGAATATAGAATTTAATAATAGCGGCAGATGCCAAGAGATGTTTAAAAGAATTGTTTTCTATTTTGATACAAGCTGCACAATTTTTTTTGCTGTTATATATGTGCGCGGGAATCTGAAGATGACCCTAAGAAACTAGCATAATTTTAGACATTCATTTTTGGAACTGGAATAACTGGAATAAAATGGGACTATTTCTCTTTACACATCTATAACGAGAGTATAAATAGGGGTGAAATTGTTAAATACCTAAGCTTCATCCTTAATATAAGATCAATCTTTCCCGTAATAGCTCCTACTATTATCTAAAAATTTTAAACTTCTCAAAACATGTTTTTAGTCTTCACTTTTCACTCATGTGTCGAAAGTAAAAGTGAATTGCAGACACAGGCTTATAAAGCCTAAGTTCTTACCTGTAGCCTAGTATTATAGTATTATTGTATTATGTTATTATTTTATTGTATATTTTATTATACTACCCTGAAAAATGATTGATTGAACGATAAATTAATGTATCTAAAATATAAAATGAATACCAAGCATATATTAAATGCAAAAAGTACCTGTAGCTGAAAGTCTGACAACTAAATGAATTCTCTGAGTAGCACATTCGTTCGCAATCAGTGACACTCGGTGCCCGTACTGACACTCGAACTATTCCTTTGTTAAATCGAAAACCTTCACCAGATTTTGCCGAGCATTCTAGAAAAAAGAAAGACATTATAAAATTTGTGAATAGCTACAGACAACACAGGTTACCATCTATGCCTGGTCGACGTGTCCATTGCGAACCGTAATTCGGTCGATCTCGTTGCGGATGTTTATCATGGTGACCATACTTCTCTCCATAATTCCAAACGAAATTGTCATTGTAACCAGCTTTGTTATGGTCATGTCCATATAAATCTAGATAATTGAATCTACCACCGCCAATATATGAACGTCTGTTATCGTTCTTCAAACCCCAGTAGTCGACATTTTTGCTGTAGGACGATGAGCCCCGACCACCATAGCTACCTCCATATGATCCCCACGTAGCGTCTTCACCGATTAGATATGGAACAAACCTAGAAGTACTCTCGTAACGGCCTCGGTCCCGATGTGAATGTTCGTAAGACGAGCTAGACGGTGGGAAATAACGATCAGGTTCGCGGTAAGGAGAATATCCTGGCCCGGGTCTAAACGAAGGGCGAGCAGGTTCATGCACTCCATACCCTGTACCTGTACTTGTGGGTACTTGCACTTCCCACCGACTAGGCCGTGGATAGTCATCAGGGCGATTCACGTCATAGCGATCAATCAAGCTTCCCCCATAGCCCGTTTCATGGATGTCTGCACCATATCCAGAATGCGATGTGAAGGACCCGCCGTATGAAGTGTGGTAGTCAGATGGAGGCGGTGGAGGAAGTGGTGGCCGCGATTCATAAATTGGTCTTGGTGGACGATAGTGGTCAATGGCAGTATCATGACTTGGTCGGTAATAATCTGGTCGAGGACCATATCCACTTGGCCCAGTGCCAGACGATGAGGGTGGAAAGTGATCTCCTGGATATGGTTTAGGAGCAGGGCGATAGTAATCAGCAGGTGCAAAAGGCTTCGATCCACAGTCGTTGCAATGTGATGGACGACAGCTGGACGGAGCATTGCGATCTCGCTCATAGTAATCGTAGTCGGGATGACGCAGAAGATTTGAATCACGGTTCCTCGAGCTCGAGTAAAGATCCATTTCTGCGAGTGGGACTTCTATCAGCTCACAGTCTCCCTGTCCATGACCTGATGGATCCAATCGGTAATTGAACCCTTCACAGGTGAAACGTTTCTCATGACCACACTCTTGCATACACTCTTCAACTCGTTCACAAGCTAATGTTCGGCGAACCCAGTGTGGAGCAACGCGTTTCCCAGCCAAAACTCGTCGGAAGCATGCTGTAATGAAAATGAAAATAATTATTGAGTTGCCAAAGATCCTCCTCATAAAGACAGTTTTGATACCATTCCAACTTAATATTTAAATCAGTGGCGTACAAAATAAGATTTATAATCTTGACAACAAATAACATTCAGTTTCAAATGCGGTCTTTGCATCTGCCATGGAAAATGTCTACCAGTATTTTGAAAGCTAAATCTACAGTGTGAAAATCTACGATGCGTTAAACCATCAAGGTTAAAGATGAATCGCGACGTGTCATTGTTTTCTTTTCGTGAATAATAGTAATCATATTCAAAGTTCAAGACTATTTCATATTCTTGACAAACTACGTTTAGGTGCTACTAGTGTTGTAAATTGAGCGCATCCTACTGTGTAATTTGTGGTTGGAACACGTAACTTGCACATGAGATTGAAATGCAATGTGTTTGATATGCATTGTTTGGGGTTTCTCTATAGTATGGCTGTGTAAAGTTGACGGAATTCTTAGACAATCTGAGTGTTGAGTAGTAAGTGTTGAAGGCCATAAGGAGAATTTGTTTGGGGCTTCAATATTATTTCTTTGTAATTTTGACTGAGGGTTGAAAATGTAGAGGTAAAAATGAACAAAACTTCAAACAATGTATCAATTTACAGTATTAGGGCAGATAATTAGGTTATTATTCCTTATCTTTATTATATAGTAATGAAACAAGCAACAGTCGAGTATTGAATTGATTCATAAAAATGCTAAGATCAACATTAAAATAGAATCGAGTAAAATATTTCGTAATCAGTTGAATTGTCTAAAAGCCGACTTCTTAATGTTACATATTAAATCAGAAGATCACTTTGAAGCTGGAGGTTGTCATTGATACATTCAGTAAATCTGAATACCTTGAAGTCATCAGCAAACAAGAGGCAGTGAGAACGAATAAAAGAAGGAAGATCATTGATAACGACTAGGAACAATACTGGACCAAAAATTTAATCCTGAAAAACTCCAGGAAGCGGGCAGAAGGCGGAAGAGGTGGCGGAATATAGAATTACAGTAAAAGTATGATCCAAAACGTAGGAGGAAAATGAAGATGAAAGAAGACCAGACACTCCTCAGCCTCTAAGCTTTGCAAGAAAAATTCTGTGATCCAAAAGCTCTTGAAAAGGCATCCACTTGATTCAGTTGGTTTAAAGTAAAACAACTAGAAGTCAATAATGGAAGGCTAGAGGTGGAAGATTTAACTTTGATGAAATGATGTTAACCAGAAACAAATGAAAGATGAAGGAGAAAAAGCAGTTTGTTGTGAATAATTCCAAAGAAGTTTACCAAAGAATGGAAGGAAGGAAATGGAATTATAGTTGGAAATGTAACTTGGGTCATCAGGCTTGTGGATGAGTGGAATATGAGCAGATTTTCAATTGGTTGGGAAGGAACCCGAAAAAAAAGCTGAGGTTGAATATAATAGACAGAGGAATACACAAATGATAAAAGTGACTTAACCAACAGGTTCTGGACAATATCAGGATCACCAACGACATTAACGTCAAGAAGTGTAGAGCACAGATTGCCAGTGTACGGCGTAGAGGTGCTCTGCGTATGGCCAGTAGCTGCAGCACGATGTTGCAAGATGTCAAGTTGGTGCTACTGGGGGTAACCTCGAAAGACCTACTTGCGCGAGAGCGCAGAGAAGGGTACCTCATACGCTCTGAGCCGGACAGAACAAGGACTCTAGTGCACTCAGGTACACGAGCCCTTAAACTTTGGCAACAACGTTAGAGTGCAAACAACAAAGGCCACTGGACGGCGATACTGACTCATGGGTCAGCCGTGGCCACAGAGAGGCAAACTCTTAGCTACACCAATTCCTAACAGAGTATGGTTATTTCAGAAGATACCTTAATAAAATGGGTAAGTTGCGCACCTCGTAATATCAGTACTCTATGGATGAGTATAATAATGCTTACCACACATTATTTGCGTCCAGTTGGTTCACAATTTTAAGGAGCAGCCTCGAGTTCACGATTGGACTGGTCACGTTAGAGTCGATTGTGGGAACGATGCTGCGTAACAGATATAACTGGCGCACAGAATCGAGAAAAGACTGCGCACAAAGCAGGGGAAGGATTGCCTTTCCAAGCTACAAGCAGTAATGAATTCTAAAGTAGGTTAGGCTAGGTTACGTTAGAGGGCTGCCGGGATCACGGCCAGCATTAAGCCACCAGTTTGGGCTCATTTGCCACCCTCATGGACAATCGCACGCATTCACACTTACAGCCATGGCACCATGGCGGGATTCGAACCCGTAGGCCCCGTAGCACGCCGCTTTTCGGCCTGACGCCTTAGCGAGCAGAGCTACCAGACCCCCTCATTCTGTAGTAAGTAGGCATCGATAGATAAGCAAGCACAACCACGTTGAATTAATGCGAGCGCCAACTCCAACCTGGGCCTTCGTGGCTTATAGATGGACTTTTTGTTTTAACAAATACGTTTGAGGACAAGTTCATCAGCAGTGTAGCTACGGGAAGAGGAGAGCCAGTGAACTGAGTTGATTTCAACAATCATACCAGCGAAGTCTTCTCAAGAAGGTGTTCTACAACATAAATTCCGGCTGAAAGAGGAACAAGATGCAAGTTACTTTGGACTTAAGGAACGGGAGATATTATGAAAGGAAATATTAGATAGGACGAAGCCTAGTATTTTAGTATTTATATTGGAGACAGAGTTGAATTGTCAAAGAGAATAAAATGGATGAAGTAATCAAGGAAATGTTGTCAGATGAGATTGGGGAAGAAAATTTATGACTCTTTGCTAGTTCATATCACCGCATATTGAAACCGAGGCAAAATGGTAGCTGGATAGCTCATCGAAGAATTTTCCACAAACGGGAACTGAAGAATTTCAAGGAACAAATACCGAGGAAACAATGAGAAATTTAGAGGAAGCAAGGGTAACGCAACCAGCAATACATTTAAAAGGAAGAAAAAGGGAGAAATCTCTCCAGCGTATTTGCTGAACCAAACCACCGCCATCACTTTTTGCTAATGTAGCTCGATCACGATCACGACGAAAGGCTCTGTGAAAAACGAAAAACTTGCTATCGTAAATATCCCTAGTCAAGCAGATGCTTTGATAAAGTTTCGGCCAAACGGATAATATGGTCGCAACAAAAAGTAGAGGAGAAATCAGGCCTACTTAGCTTAGTCCTTAGATCACAAATGTTCTGGTAGTATACATATGTTCGATTTGGCTGAATTGATTAAGTGCGAAAATTCTGCAATGTGTCAGAGCCACCGATTTTTAGAGGTCTCGGAATAAACTCCGCTGACGTGCTGTGGGCGAAGCATGACACAAATACTTGCAGTGGTGATTTCATTACCGTTAACGACGAAACGGAGGGTAGAGCGTTAAGAGCAAATGAAAATATAGCTATGAGTCGGCACAGCCATTTGTGGGATTTTAGGCTGCGTAGACGTCTGGCTTACGGACGAAAGAGACTACTGCAAGCCTGGACCAGATGGTGACTTAGATTGAGGGATGTTTTGAAGTTGAGAGTTGATTTGATTTTCATAACGTTGCAGTTGTTGATGCAATTTGACAGATATTTGGGAAACGTGAAAGCAGCATCTCCCGGCATTTGAGAAAGGTTAGTAAAGTTAGAAAGATTTCTGTGATTGCCAAATTACACTTTTGATTTTACTTGGTTTTCACAGAGTCATAGAGAGATTACATGTATGTAGTTCTCGAAACAAATCTGTTTGGAGTCTTTCACTGTGTTAGTGCTTGTTTGAA
Organism: Nemotelus nigrinus; assembly: GCA_947369275.1. Taxonomy (NCBI): domain Eukaryota; kingdom Metazoa; phylum Arthropoda; class Insecta; order Diptera; family Stratiomyidae; genus Nemotelus; species Nemotelus nigrinus. The sequence continues at coordinate 202,668,620 of OX376372.1, read as the reverse complement.
AGTAGTTTTCTGTTATTGGTTTGTTGCAAAATTATGGTGAAACTCAAGAAAAATATAGAATGTTTGCAACAAAAGTGCTTACTCAAATTGATTTGATTTTCATTACAATAATCTTCATTTGACTCAACTCCGATATTTACTCAAAACAATTGTGAAGAAGTTTTTGGATACGACTTAAATTCGGCTTATTAGTGGTTCACTGGTAGACTTGAATTCTTGTAACGAAGCAGTTGCAAATAACTTATTTATACCCAAATGTATGTTCTACGAGAAGTATGTTCTCCGTGGAAAAGCAGCAAGAAAATCAGAGCCCGTAGTCTCTTGTTTGATAGGTCTTCAGTTTTCACATATCTCTTGTTCCTTAATTCACAATCATTGATGATCCCTGTGATTTGCTTAGGCAATGATTAAAAGATAGTATTTGGACTATTTAGAATATTTAACCAATCCAAATACACAATTCACAATTTCGCGCGTTGCATCTGTAATTGGCCTTCTATTAAAAGATCATAGTTGAAGTCATTTGGTATCGCTTGTATCTTTTATTTATATTAGATAGGTTCTATTCAAGCGCCGGCATAATTTATCTAGCCTAAACAGCTTGAGATGCTTGAAGACCATATATTTATACAGGATATTATGTTTTATAACAATTGGGCTTTGAGCAAATTGAGATGTCGAGAGAATCAACACCAAAAGTTTACCTTTAAATTTTCATTGATTTGTTTCTCACTACAGCTGATATTAGATTGATCATAATATTGATTTTTTAGGACACCAAAATGGTTTAATGGTTTGATTCAGAGGAGTAAACTATCTATCTATGTTGAAAACTCCCTCGCATCAAAGCTTTTCCCAAAAAGACCACAAAGCAAAAGTATTTGATAATACTGTCTATGTACATCAAATCAACAAATTTGTACATTCATTGAATTTCGCTTAACAATACTTGAGCAAATCGCAAGCCTAAATGCTTCCCACGTATTCATTTCATAATGAATTTATTATACACCAGCAGCCTTCTTTCAAATGCACATAACTTTAATTTCATTCTTGCATGCGAATCTTCAAAATAATAAAACAGATTTCTATTTAGTAATTTAAGATAATTTCCATTCGGTGGCTTCCGGAAACACAAAATGTTTGTATAAATGAATATCTAAAACAGTTCCCAGTTAGTTACGTATGTTAAGGTGAATGTTACTTGCAGTGTCGTAGTACGAGTCAGCGATCTCATAGTGGTGAGTAATGTTGTTTAAACTTTGAATAAATTTTCAAGTAGCTAAAAATTAAGTTATTTATGTATGAAGGGTGAAGAATTTGCTTACATTGTTTGTTTTTGATTTTTAAGGAGTTTTCTTTGTATTAAATCAATAAGTTGAATTAGCAACAGTATAGTTTCTGCAGTTTAAAATTTGTTCAATCCTTGGGATGGGTCAGTGTTCTTACGAACCGGTAAGCTCATATATTCTACTATTATATATTCTACTATTCACAGAGCTCATATATTTCAAAGAATGAATAAATTGAACAAAAAAGTGACAACGAGTTTCTTACTGAGCCATTGCTTATTCATTGTTTATTCTATATGATAGCCAGAAGTTTCAAATAGCGGTATATTTCATTAATGTGTCGAAAACATATAACTGCTATTAAGCTTCTGTCTAGATTGCGGGTGTAATAGCACCAGAGCGCTCTAGCTATGCATCCTGGAGCCTCCGATTGATCTGTCTTCTTTATGCTTTTGTTCAAATGCAATGATGCTCCTTGTAGCCATAGATCATATATCTGCATAAATTTGAGTGGAATTTATAAACAAAAAAAAAAGAGAAAGTGAGAAATATAGAAGGAATTTAAAGATTGAGTATAACAGTACTCCGCGAACACAATCTTATGGATGATTTGTTTCGATTATGGGCTTAGCGGTTGTGAATCTTTTTTACTTAATGAGGAGCATTCTCCTCATCAATTAGGGGAAAAATATTTTTTGAAAAATCTTGGTAGCACAGCCTCTATTTACCAAAGCCTCTATTTACCATAGCCTCTATTTACCAAAATAGTGCTTGGTGTCAACCCTGTTCAATAGCCTAAGATGTATCGAGGAACATATAGCCTTTGCATTAGATCCTATTATAGTATTACACCCTGTGTTATTTTAATTCCAGAGATAATTAAGTAAATATATACCAGAGAACTAATTTTCTGAGTTGGAGTTTTATGCATAAAGTAACATTAGAAAGGTTGTTTGGTTACTGTCCGAACAAAAATGAATTCAAGTTTGAGGAGTACTACTTTCATATTTACAGGGCAAATAGGAAGGTATTGTCTCCATTATGAAAATTATGGTTTAATCTGGTCCTTAGAAAAATAAATATGTAAATTTTATGTTGTTTCTTGGTGAAAGAAGAGTTATGTAGATAATATGTATAGATGGATATAATTACAAATTTTAAAATAATAAGTATAGATAGATATCATTACAAACATGCACAGATTGGTGTTTGGAATATTTTTGTTTTGCGATGAACATAGCGTTTAACGACCTTTTGGATAAACCTTTGAAGACCTTTGGAGAACTTTTGGACGTATCTTTAAAAATCTTTGGAAATAGTATATTGGCTTATATAAAGTTATGTGTCGAAAAATTTGGTAAAAGAAACTAGAAGAAAGTTTAAAAAAAAACAATCAGTAATTTGTATTCAAATGCAGTCTTGCACAATAATAATGGACAATAATTGAAGTTGTAAGATGAGTTATACAGAAGCTGTTATAGATACTGCCTGTGAAGTTTTTGTTAGTTGTAATTTGGTGCTTAACCATCGTTCTCGGTTTCGAAGCCTGGTAACAGATTCACAGTTACATGGCAAAATATTTCACAATTCGAAATGGCATTAATCATGCTTCCAATATATTTTTCAGTAAAATCATTCAACAAAGCACACATATATGTATGAATATATTGGCTTTTTTGCCTGAATGAGTACAAATTTTATTTTACCAGCCCAAATTTTCGGTGAAACGTAAGTTTAATATTCGGCCGACAGTCCTTCTGTTAGTTTAAAACCAAACATGGTGTCAAAAAACCATACCGCTAATGGAGTAGAAATAATAAAACTAATCATTTGTTCGGAAATCGTTCTATTCCAGTGTATCAGGTAGCTTTGCTAGCATATTCGAAATTATCTTTTTTTGACAATTTTTGTCGTATTCGGCCTTTTAACACGGTGTTAAGACGAACAAGGGGAGTTATGCGTATTCCCTGACCAAGATCATTCTATAAATTGTACTATAGGATTCAAATCAGACGATAGCGATGCCACATCAACCACCTTGGGCTAGCTGCACATCAACGGTTGTTGAACAAACAGTGCCTTATATATGGGATCGTTATCTTGGTAGAACTTGAATGTTGGCAATATTCTCAATTTCTACACTTTTCTGCATATTCTGCCTTAAAACACTTACATAGATCGCCTTGTTCATACTAGTGATGGGCGTTTCTGTTGTTTTCAGAAAACGAAAACGAACTGTTTTTTTCCAAAAACAACTGTTTTTTGAAACTTTTTGAAAGCTTTTTTCACTCGACCAGCAGCAGATTGATACTGGGGGTTACCATTAGCGATGGGCGTTTCTGTTGTTTTCAGAAAACGAAAGCTATTTGAAAAAAAACAGTTTGAAAAAAACTGTTTTTTTCCAACTGTTTTTTTCAAACTGTTTTTTTCCAAATAGTTTTCGTTTTTTGAAAACAACAGAAACGCCCATCACTAATGGTGACACCCAGTATCAATCTGCTGCTGGTCTAGTGAAAAAAGTTTTCAAAAAGTTTCAAAAAACAGTTGTTTTTGGAAAAAAACAGTTCGTTTTCGTTTTCTGAAAACAACAGAAACGCCCATCACTAGTTCATACTAACATCAATAAACACAATTTCATCAACTTCATCGGTTCAAACACACTATCACGTGTCCACCTCTGTGCTTTACCGTTGGATTGAGGTTGCAGCTCCTGAGCTCTTTACTGATATTTAACAACACAACATTACTCGCCCATCCGACCCAAACATATTTCATTTGTTTTTGTCAGCGAATATTCCGTTATTCCACTAAGGTTTCGTTGGTGAATTTATATAATTTTTAAATTATTTAAAATAATTAATTTGTATTTCAGAGTCCTGGAGAAAGTTTTCCTTTTTTTCTAAGTTTTTGAAAAATTTCAATTGAAATTTTAGGTTCGCTTTAACGTGGATATACTTTAACTACTTTTACTACTAAGGACTCCTCTATTTCTGTTAGCTCTTTGATTAATAACAATTTTCAAGCTTTTGCATGAAAGTTAAATTCTAAAGGAAAAATTAGTCTTTGAATTAAAATATGCAGATACTTCCAAATGTGTCGCTTGCCAGTCTGATTAGATAAAAACGATTTCTACTAGAATCATCCTCTATAGCCATTGAAAAAAGGACAAAGTACCTTCAAAATATCGATATCTGCCATGAAATTGAAATATATATAGCTTCCAAAGGATAAATTGGCCTTTAAATTTTTTTTTTGTTTTAAAACCTAGAAAAAATAGTTAATTCGGGTTTTTTCGCGCTTCAGACTAGATCAAAGTTAACCGGTTCTCAAAAAAAAAAAAAAACAATTCATGCCAAGTAGTTTGCTGCATTCACTTAAGCTGCTGATTTGAGAGTACTTTTTTAATTTTTTTAAACAGTTAATGTTATTAAAACATTATCATGACGTGTAATGGTAATTCAGTTGGTATTTGTCTAACTTTGAATATGAAAAAGGAAAGTAGCCCCACAACAGCCTTTGTCTAGCTAGACTAGGGGTTGGAGCTGGTAGAGAGCTTCATTTAGAAATTTGCAATCAATGTGAATCCGAGTGTGGAGCGAGTAAGCTCGGTGCACAGTTCCTCATGGGAGCCTAAATTCAAATCGGCGATTTCAAATACTAGACTATACGAGCTGCTACGTTGTGATATAAATGATTTAAAATTTATGTTAAAATTTTATCAAACTTTCGTGTCCATGAAAGCTCATTGGTTGGCAAAAGCGCCACAGATAATGGTCGTACCAATTTTCCTGAATTTTCCACTCAATTGTGAGCCTACGAAGCTTTTACTCAAACGGTTTTGCAACCCGAAAATCCGCCTCAAGGAAATCACTGTGGTAGGATTTTTTTCAACACTACTTACCCGAACTAGTTCTCGATGAGACGCAAAAAATGCAGCTATCGTTCTCCTGGAGTTGCTGGTTTTATGAAGTCAGATTTGCCCAACAAGTCTAAAAGGTTGGGTTCTACTTCCAATTGTTGAAACAGATTCGCTTACAAATTTAAAGTATACAATGAAGCAACTGAAACACAAGCTTAAAGTGCACTTGATCAAATATCGTTGTCAGACTGCTCCAAGAAGTAATGTAACTTTTTTGACAATTATTATACTAATGTAATAATTACTTTACTCATTTATCTTTTTGTTAACGAGGAATGCTTGCAGTAGGTACTATCCGCAAAAACTGTCTAAAAAACTGTAAAATTTCAGAAGAGCTGATGTTGAGGAATAATCTCTTAACTCAGTGCTTCAATTCACACTGATATATACAAAAACGTCACCATCGTAAAAGGATAACCGGATTGTCAATCTAATCTCAGCTTACTTTGGAAGGAAACCTCCAAACCGGTAAAAGGTGACCAATCAACATTTTTAGTAAAAAAATGAAGTCATCATAATAATGCCTGAGCCCAGATCTTTAAGGACTATTACCGTTACATCGTTGAAGAGGATTTGATGAGTTGTTGTTTGGAATGCTACAAGGTAGCGATGAGATTCTTGAAGTGAACAATCGTGACCTCTCGTGGATTCTTTGCGAAAGAATAAACATAGATGAACCCTATTTGAAAAACTTGAAACATTGATTTTAAGTGGGATATTGCTGATACATTATTGACCTATGGTGGTGTGCAGTTTGTAAAAGGTGAGCGCTGAATTCCTTTGACTCATAATTTATGACAAGCTTTGAAAACCAAACACAGCTTTCGGTACTCTCAAAGCTATCATATATGTAGTATATACTATTGGAAGGTAATAGTAAATACTGGAAGATGTAAATTTCTAAGCTGTATAAGCAAAACTTAAATGCACGGTAAGAATTGTACAGTAAAATAGCGGTTCAAAAATCTAGAAATCGTTTTCCGCTAAATCCGATCGTTCGTAAACAGTTATAATATTTCTTCTAATAATATTATCACTGAAGTTTTTTTCATTTGTAACTTATTTGATTGCAAATAGTAATTTGGTTGGATAGTCTTTAGAAAATGGGTATGCAGGCCACACAAAAATGCTCTTTGCAAAAGGAAAAAGACTCGTTTTTCAGTTTAATGACTTCAATCCTATTAAAAATATAATAATAATGTTATGTTTTATTTTTTATTGTACAATATATTCTATTTCTTGTGTAAATTCTGCTTGATTTTGCAGTTAATTTAAACTATGCAAAAGAAAAAATTTAAAAAATTGCTCATATGATTGCAGGTTATAGTAAATTGGATGATTTTGATATTATAAAGCATGATTTAACATTAAATATTTATTCAACTAAATACTATTATCATAACACACAATTGCTATAAACAACAACCAAGTCTAAAACGAACTTTCAATATTTAATAAAATAAATAGCAATTAAGACACTAGCACACTAACCTTTAGCATCTTCCACAATAATAATCGTACTTCCAAATGCTTCAACTGTACATGATGCTAGTAACAGCTGAACACTAATTATCACAAAATTCTTCATGTTCCTTCAATACACAGCCACAAAGTTCAACGATATCATAAATATACTAAATTCAGTTCTACTCCAGTAAAATGTTCACACCGCTTCCGAAATTCATTCAGCAGGTCCACCGCATCATAGTTCAAATGAAATTACGTAGCACCAAAAAAATCTCTATCCATATAAAATTCTGACGGTCAAACGTAACACGATAACAAAACAAATCAACGAACTATTACCACTAAATTACGGAAAAAATTCAAAAATTCAATAAAAATTTGAAATTCAAAAATCACACGACTATTCTTGCCATTCAGCACAACCAGCACGATAACCAACCGTCAATTGCTAGTATAGGAAATGCACGTTTCTATGCTTACGAGCGCGCGCAATTCTCTCAGTGATTATCAATGGAGGTTCGAAACCTTGGCATGCATTATCCTTGGCATGAACACTTTGCTGATTCGATTCTTCTAAAGCGAATTGAATAGTCGCGAATAGTATGAACGGACAGATGGACACCCTTTGCACGATATCGCGACAAAACTACAATAGGTTGGATAATGTTAGTCAGTTCGGTGGTCGTATTCGTCTAGGCGCGCTAGACGCAATGTTGGTATCTTGTTACTGAAGTTGGTGTAATAATGCAGATGATTTTATATGAGACACGATTTTGTTTCAGCCTAAGCCTGAGGTGAGGGTGGGGTAGGTTCTAGTGATGAAGAGTCTATGACATTGGATGGTGTATTTGTAATTTCACTTGGATAATTTAACTTGGAAGAGTGAAGAAAAGTATTTTTTGATCATTTCCGATTTTAATTTGCATATTGCAAGTAATTGGAAGTGTTTCTCAAGGAACTAAGGAAATCACAAAGAATAACCAATAAAAATATACCGCTTCGTATCAAGCATAGTGAAAATGAAAAACGAATTCAAAGTGATTTATATATTAAAAATCAAACTGCTGGCCCACGTTGGGCGCTGAATTTTCTCTTAATGAAACCTATCGTTAGCCTTACCTCCGAATCATTTCGTGTTGCAAAAAGTTTAAAAATAGTTTTTTCAATATATTATTTGACTTTTCATTGCAAGAATGCTTGAAACTTCGCTGATCGATTAGCAATAAGTTGACTGTAGCGAGAGATTGATTTAATACTCTCAAAATTTTGAGTTTATAGATTTGTGTTATACAAATGTACATGCAATATGTTATGAAAAAATTATAAAATTTTAGGCCTTTCAAGATGAAATTGTAATCAAATTTTTGGTTTAGAGGTCGCTAGAACTGCAAAGCAGCTCGAAAATTACAATTATTCCTAAAAAATTACTTACAATTCCTTGAGATAGATTGAAATAGAGATTCAAATTTTACAGGTCAATAAATTAGAACCAACAAAAAGGTCATTTTTAAAATAAATATTTACTTTTTTTAAACGAAAATCCTACTATACTATAAGCAGTAACAACATTAATGAATAAAAAGTGAATTGAAATATAGCTCAAGCTGGTTTATTGAAATATAGCTCAAGCTTAGTGGCTGCAGGTATTTTATGTAAATAGGAGTCCAACTGATGGCTTAGGAATCTTCAGTTTAAATCTTTTAGCTTAATTTATTCTGAATTGAAATAACATTTTTTTTTTTAGAAAATTTAGTGTTGTCCACTAACTTCATATAATTTACCACTGGATGTAAGAGCCTACAATAAGCTCAATTCAAATTGATTTAAAAATCTGGAGAACAAAATTTTGTCTCTTTCCTACAATGGAAACTGAGCAACTTGCTATAAATCAAAGTGACTTCATTTATATTACGCCCACTATACACCTGCAGTGCAACCTTTGCATAATCTTCAGCTTTGTTAACAGCCGAGCGTGCCGAGTTCACTCTCGATTTCGTTTGCCAGCCAGCCAGCCAGGTGCCAAAGTGATATCGCATCGTTGAAATCTGCGTGTTCAGAGTGCGGAACCATTTCGGTTAGGGTCTAGAATAGGTCGCAAAAGAAGTTTACGTCCGGTACGTGGATGATGATAGCTGCCTTGATAGGATGTTTCGATCAAAGATGCAAAGGTGCTTTGAAGCTTAGATACCAAATGTATGGAATGATGGTTAGTCGGATGGAATACGAATACGATCTACGTAAACAGTTGCTAAACATGCGTACTTGAAGCTGGAAATGATTTCAGTGTAATAGCGTGTATGTGCAATTGCCCGAAGAATCAAGCATTTTTGGATGCAATTTTGATTTGGTGTAATAGATGCAATATTCGCTCGCTAGGTATCAGTATAGTGTTTGTTTGTATAGTGGAAATGAAAATGATACTAGGAAAAAATCTATTCATTGCCATAGCAAAGAGTTTTCAGTCATTTTTCTTTTGCACAGTGCAGTGATCTTAGACAGGAAATTAGAGATGATTAATATCATGTGTGTGCTTTAAATTATGCAAAAGAAGTTCAAGTGTGACCTTTGAAGTTTGCATAAAGCGTCAATTAATTTTTCGTACACGAGTAATTCATCTTTATGGTAAATTATTAGTCGTTTTCATGGTTCAGTAATAAGCATACAATCGCGATTTATTGCTTTTTGCTCACTTACATGTCATCAATAATTTAAATAAACCACATTTTTATTTATTCATAACGAGATCTATAGTATGCCATATTTAGTGGATTGAAGATCATCTCTTTGGAATGTTCGTGGGTGAATTCAATACTTTTTTCACACATATTTCATGATAAGTATGCCTGATTTCGAAAACTAAACCTATTTATCATTCGTTTGATTTTTGTTTGCCGACAGTCCACCTTTTTATCAATGAACGATAAAAATGGCCAGTACGTTGTATTTTCGAAAATATATTATAGAATTAGCCTTGGATGCATGTGTGAATTTTATTCTTGGTAGCCAGGCTGGCGACTGCTCTACCTCGTAATGGCTACAATACGCAAATGGATGAGATGAGTAAGATAAGCAAGTGTTTGCATAATAATCAAACGTAAACATGAAGATTTATAGCTTTCGAAAAATTCTTAAGAATTTCTATTGTTAATAAGATATTTGTATACTTGGGAGAACGTTACTAGATACTAGTTTGCACCTAAGAATTATTTTATTAATTGTATATGGTCTTGTCAAAACTTGTGCTTCTATAAACCGAAAAAGTTGAATTTTAAGGATGTGTTTTTTTTTATATACATATGAGATTTATATACACATGAGTGGCTTTCGTTGATATTGAAGGGACAGTGACAATGCAATCTAGATAGGAAATATTACGTTGCTCAACTCTATGATGTGGATTCTAGATTGCTAGGACGGTTAGATGCCAGAACTAATTAGTAAGCAACGTTTGAAGGAAAAATAATGTTTTTTACGAATAGCCTATTCAAATGCGAACAGCTAAGCCTAGTAAAAAGTAGAGATCACACTATTCTTGATGTCTAAGATATGGGTGAAATTCCCATCACTTCATAGGTTAGATTCCGTCATCAAGCGTAATCACTATCCTCAAACATAAGAAAATCCTCAATCAACATCATAAATCAGCGGAATTCCTTCCATATTGTCAAACAGAGACAGCTGTGTTTTAAATAAAAAAAAAACATAATTAAAAATTGAAAATTCTGATTATTTAATTGCCACACTTCCAGCAAAAAAATTAAGGGAAACAAACTGAGCAGTGGGCATTCCGTGCACTAGTGCAGTGATTAATAAAAATTAAGATATCTTTAACCAAATGGAATTGTTTGTGGGGGATGGTTAAAAATTGAATTTTTTGATAAAACTATTATAAGTGGTTTCGGAGGTTTACTTCGCAAACGATCCATATTCCCATATCAAATATTCTCCAGTGGGAAAAGATTTAGAGCCAAAAAACGTACCCCTATATTTCTATCCAGAGAACATTTTCGTTAAAACCAAGTAATGCAAATTAGAACTTATTATGTTTTATACTTGTTTATGATAAAAAAAATGAAAATTGTGAACCCTATGTGGGCGCTGGGTGCCTAAAAATAGGCAAGTATTTTTTTCAAATTTAGATTTGTCATAGCTTTTGGCAGAAAGATTGGATCATCGTGAAATTTGCAGAGACTATTTATGTTGACTAAAATTGTACCCAAATTGACTCTCAAGTCTGTGCAAACAATTCTGTAGCTACAGCAGGCACGTGAAGAAAAATCCTTAAAATCATCGATATTCCTGAAAAAAAAACACAGCTTTTCAACCCATTGCTTCCGACTCAAGCAAGAAATTTTAACGAAATTCACTCAGTAGATGGATCTTACTTTAACCCAAATTTGGTAGAAATTTGGTTGAAAAGTTGGGATAGAACTGCCAGCTATGGTAATTTAGGTTTGCAAAATCTTGTAAATTTGTTCAGTAAAGTAAACCTTTTTTACAGTAACTTCCAAAGCAGTCATGAAATCAAAACGAAATTCATGCAATAAATGGGAAATTCATGCAATAAATTAAGTCAAATTTCTAAGCAATTAAATTGAAAAATCGTGAAAGGGCTGCCAGCTAATTTTGATAAGTTTTTTTTTTACATTTATTTACTAAGTGATGTTATCATTGAAGTTTCAAATCGGAATGATCCTGCAATGACAATTAATAATAAATAATAATATTTTGCAGGTGGTAACCCTAAAACTCCTATCATTTCTATAGTTTCCAGTGCAGTCATCCAATCGAAACGAAATTCACACATTGAACTTAACATGGGGCGGATCTAGTATTTTGGCTGTGGTGCTAATACAGGGCTGCCGGCACCAAACACTTTCGTAAATATTGCACTAACAAATGCTTCCATTATTTATTCACATGCAAAGCATTTACAACAAAAATAAGATACCATTGTTTTAATTTTCCGAATTTTGGAAATTTTTCGCATCGCAAACTTAAACATCGTTTAATCGCTGAGACTTTCGATGCAATCCTCGGATGAAAACCAAATTCAAAGGATAGTTTTTTTCAAAGGATATATGTAGCCACAAAACAGTATTTCTCGTCTGTTTGCTTTGTGTCAGAAATGGTTGATATGATACTACAAAAAAGTGTATTACACCTTTCCTCATATTTTAGTCACTGAAAGATAATTTCTTTGAAAATCAGTTTTCTAGCAGTTCTAATGCGCTAGGATATTTTTTTTTCTATTATACACACATTTCTATACAAACATTTGGTGAATTCCTTAGAAGACAGTTGCAAAATGATTTGTGCACACTGGGTCTACTGCCAATTTTCATCGAATGCCTTATATCCATAAAACATTTCTCTTTGTATTTGGTGATCATATTTCTAGATCCTCTCTGGGTATGGCCAATAAATTCAACGATCTTGGCGCCGTGTTCGACACTAAGCAAAGATTTAACCACGACATCATCACCCTGCCATCTCGTTTATCTGATTTTGAAATTTTTATTTGATGTGGAAAGGGTTTCAATCTTAGATATATTATGTAGTGCGCGAGTTGAGAAGTGCTATAGAACTTTCAGGATTAGTTTTAGAGTTTTGTTATGAGTTCACCCCATATAGGCTTAAAGATGGATTTGAAAATAAGCATTTTGTTTCCATAGCTTAGCTCAGACCATTTGTTAATGTAAGTTGATTTTGTCAACTACATTTGAAATGTGCAAATTGAAGGTAAGCTTTTGATAAAAAAAACACTTCGAGATACTTGCAAGATGTGAACCTTTCAATGTCGATGTTAGATAGCTACAGTTTGGCTTCAGGTAAGTATTTGGAAGCTCTTTTCCGAGTAAAGTAAACTGAAAGCGACTTTCCAGCTTTGACTTTAATTGTCCATTTATAAAAAGATTTTGGGATAGCATTCAGGGATGTTTGCACGCCAGGAATGATTGCGTTCGGAGTTTCGCCTGAGGCAAAGAACGCAGTGTCGTCTGCAAACATTGCCAGCTGACAACTTCTGGCTAGAGACGGAAAATCGGATAAATATATATTGAATAAGACGGGACCAAGAACAGATCCTTGTGGTACGCCAGCAGGTATGCTACGTGTAAACAGTGTAAAATCTACCATTTAAAGGGTTGCATAAGTTTTGAAGGAAAGAAAAAACAACTTTTTAAAAAAATTGTATTTTAAAAACCAAAAATCTATTTTATTTGAAATTTATACATAGAAACGTTAAGCTTTTCAAAAAAATGTAAAAAAATTTCGGCTAATAATGAAAATGGCCAATTTTCCTGCAGTTTTCATCGTACAGCCTTTTTTTTTACGATAGGCAGAATATTTCGGTGCAGGTTTATCTGAAATCAAAAATTCAAAAATTATCTTATAGTTTATACCCTTGGCTCATGATTGAACGAAGGAATTGAAAAAAAAGTATGAATGTATTTTCATTCATATTTTTCTTAGCATTTTTCCGATTCTCATCGTTTTTAAAACATTTTTTTCGTATAAAACAAGAAAGAGTCAATCGATTGAAAATTCCTTCGTTCAATTACGAGCCAAGGGTATAAACTATAAGAAATTTTTTGAATTTTTGATTTCAGATGAACCTGCACCGAAATATTCTGCCTACCGCAAAAAAAAGGTTGGACGAGGAAAACTGCAAGAAAATCGACAATTTTCAATATTTTTACAACTTTTACAAATTGTTTTACAAATTTTTGAAATACTAAGCTTTTCTATGTGTAAATTTCAAATAAAATAGATTATTGGTTTTTAAAATACAATTTTTTGAAAAAGTTGTTGTTTTTTGCTTTTTTCAAGACCTATGTAACCCCTAAGAAACTCTGAATAGTTTTAACGAGCGGGAAAGGGATATTCAACTTGATAAGTTTGTGAGTGAAACCGTCATACTAACCAGCATAGTAAGCTTTTTCTATATCAAGCAGTTTATTATTTAAACTAGAGAGAATTTGATTTCTTATCCTAAATACCTGATGCGCCGTATAGTGCTGCTAACTGTATTTCTTGACTGTATTTCTTAAGTCTTTACATGGAGACCTTTGTGTAAAATATGGAACAAAATTGTTGGTTTGAGGTTTAATTGCTGTGAACGGTGGCGAATTGATGTCCTTGGCGCTTCAGAAATAGCTGCAATATTTTCACTTGAATTACCACTACGATGATAAACTCAACATCTCTGATCTTGAACTGAGCATTTTCTTTAGTGCCGGAACATTATTTCCACCATATTTTGAACTGAATTTTCTTCAACTTCTGAATAACTTTCACCATATTTAAAATAAGTTTGAATAAAGAAAATATGTTATTCACTCGTGTAGCATTCCATTTTAGCTAACTGGCATGTATTTACTTTGAACATTAAAGCAAACAGTGCTTGTCAAAAAAATGGCGGCAAATTTAAAAAGATACCTCAAATTTGAGCAACCTTTAGTAGCTCTCCCATTTATTACTTAATTTTCCATAACGTGATGTATATGTTCACTTTTGTTACTGAACATACTTTATCTATACACTAATTAATAATATATAATAACTTATCTATACACTATTCTGTTGCACTAAATATCTGAATAAATAAGATTCCTCTTTTGAGCGCCATTTTTATAAATATGCATAATTACTTCCATCATATTGAATGTCATAACATCAAAATAGAGTAATCTATGAAGCTTATAGAAAAATTACTAGTTTTTAATTTAAAAGTTCAATATTCATAATAAAACCTTTTATTTGTAATAAAATTAGCACAGCAAAATTTGCGAAAAGCAACAAAAGTAAATAATCTGTCAAACATTTACATACCAAACTAACAAAAATCACATTTAAATTCCTATGTACAATATGTGATCGTTATTTTGCAATTTGCTGCTATTCTAAACTTCATTTGCATACATTAGTCGTTATTAAGCAACACTATATTGTTTCAAGCAGAAGAATAAAACATACCCCAGTACACACACCTATGATGGTCATAACCATATGCTAATAAACCTTCGGACTATGATTCTCATCGTCATTCGTGCATCACAACCAATACGTAGCTAGCTAGAAAACAGATCTTTAACGAAGATATTTATGATCGATACTATTGCAAGCAAACACTAGTCTGGCTACATACAGGTATATGTCGATTCTATTGTTCACGAGATGCTCTTTATGCTAAAAGTGCGATTCGCAATAATATTTACGATTGTTTAGATTTTGATGGATAACATACAAAAATACTGGATCTATATGAACATAAATAGATGTGCGCATGCAACTTGAAGTTTTTGCATATACTAGATTTTTTCTCAGTTTCTCGGTCTTTAGCCCGTGTTGCAATTGTTGTTGGTTCTATGTTTAATTTGGACGCTATCAAAGTACTTTGCGAATCAATGAGGATTGTCTGACTTCTCCTCACGCAAAAGCTTGATTACACGTTCGTGAGTACTTAAACCCCACAAATCTCAAATCGGTCAAAATAATTGGCGTTGTGACAGGGCTATTCTCATCACTGAGTAAACATATCTGTAATGAGACCAACGCAGATAACCATCTTAAGGTCATGTTTTGAATCAGGGTAGAAAACAACAATCTGCAACGCAGCACAAATCCACTCTAATAAAAGCGAAAACACTCATGCTATAAATATAGTATTGCAAAGTGTTTTTTTTTGCATAGAAATCAGTGAAAAACTAGCAAATGTTGTAGACTGGGCATTTCCGTTTACCACAAAACCATTGAGTACCTAGGTAATCTGTCAACTGTAGAACGAAATCCGAACTGGGTCAGTATTAGATCAACTTGTTTTCCAGATAAGTCGGCATCTGATGTTAAAGTCTCGTTAACATCATGGTGAACTACCATTCAAAGAAGCTTGCAGATAATATTGTAATGTGCAGTGATGAGCATTCGGCACGATAAACGTAGTCGAGGTTAGAATAATTTCACAATCGAATGCGTCTAATAACCAGACATAATGTACGGAATGCAATTAACCGAGTCTTGGAATGCTAAAACGAAGATGTCGTCAAGGTTGCCGAATGAAATATACTAGCCAGGAACTTAGTCTACATATGTGTGTCTCATATAATTTTTTGTTTGACAGAAAATTTTATAGTTTCTGGCAAAAAATGGAGCTTGATTACACAGGTCTGCAAATTTTAACTCTTATTTTCCCCTTTTGGATTTGAATGCTGATCTTGGGGTACTTAGGTGTGTAGATTACGAATATGTACTTGGAATTTTCCTATCACCCTCAGTTTTTTTAAAAATCCGTTTGTGTGAATTCAAAAAAAGGTAACTTTACTTAAGTATTTTTTTTTATTACAATTAAGGAAGAATTACATGACTGTAAAACATTAGAAATACATTTGAGGGG
Source organism: Nemotelus nigrinus (assembly GCA_947369275.1). Taxonomy (NCBI): domain Eukaryota; kingdom Metazoa; phylum Arthropoda; class Insecta; order Diptera; family Stratiomyidae; genus Nemotelus; species Nemotelus nigrinus. Next base: position 202,652,548 of record OX376372.1, on the reverse strand, counting down.
CTGTATTACAATTTAAAATATTACCGAAATACTTTTGGGGTATCTTGCTTTTTTTCACCCAAGCCCCAATTGTGAGATTAATCTTTCATTATTCTTTATTCCACTTTCCCTGATAGCGACGTTCCATCTCTTCCGAATCCTGGTGAAATCTTTCGCTTTGCTATTCACTTACAGCTCCCAAGTTATCAGGAAAGTAGTCCAAATGCGAATTAAGGAAATGAAGTTTAATGCTTATCGAACATTCCATTTTTCCGTAATTTTCAATCATTTCCTCCACAATTTCCTCGGAATTTGGACTTTTGTGGTTACCTAAAAAATGTCTCACTCAGTGGCGGCTCGTAGCCTAATTTTCTGGGGGTTCACAAATCGAAAACACCTGTGTTGGGTACATGAATATTTACCTTGCACTTCTCTTAAGAGCTGTGTTTATTTTAGTTAATTTGCCGAAATATCGCAATACTACTATAGAACAAGTTAAACAAATTATTATAAAAACAACAGCTTATCAAATTCTTCAAAGGGCAATTTAAAAATCTTTGGACAGTGATATTTTGATGAGACATTTAAGAGATTTAATACTTATATTTATAGTCAACATGGTGTTTTCATCAGAAACCTTCATGGTGAGTTATGATCTTGATGGGCTCAGCATGGTTTACTACGCCGAAATTGATGCACCGATATCAATAAATTTTTATTAAAGCTTTTGCCATAGTTCCACGATAAAGTAACACTTGCTAAATGAAAATTGTAATACTTTCCAAAAAAATATTTATTCATAATTACAATTTGTGATAAGCAATGAACATGATCATTTATGGTTGCTATGTAGTGACGACACCAAAGTAACTGCTGTAAGTCAAGATGATCTCAGTTCTACAATGCTCATAAAACACAAAATAGCGTTGGATAGATTCTCCAAATAAAACAAAAAATAATTTTGATAGATAAACTAAACATTTCTAAAATAAGATCAGTATCTGAGAAAGTTGTTTCACTTTTGTAAAATGAACAAAAATGAAAGAAGAGGAGGTATAAGTGGGCGTGAAAGTAAAATTGTTATCGAAACTAAATATTTGCAAGTAGTCCATCAACAGAATATTCTCATATTCATAAAATTTATTACATAGGCCATAAACCGCTAAAGAAAACTTCGATGATTTATCAAATGATTTCTTTTTTAGTCAGAAATATTTCGCTCAATTTTTCTCTCTTTTATTTTTAAATAATATCACACTATTTATACACACTTTTACTTGGCACTAATAATTCACACTATTAATCCAAACTGTTACTCCACATTTTTACTTTTCACGGTGATCGGAAGAATGTCTGAAGACGACTAATAACAGGGTTATTATACTGAGTTGGAAGTTAACACAATTGAGTGTGTAATATGCACAGTGCATTCACAAACAGTCCTAATTAAGTGCACATAATCCCAGAATTTATAGAAAACGGGAGAACCCGTCTTGCATAAAACTTTTCATATATACACACACCCAAAAACCTTCGGAGTTTTATGACAATATTAAGTGCCCAGACTATCTCTGCTCAATCCAACCTGTCAATATATTCAAATGTATTTAGTTTTATAGCTCTAAACCTCATTAAAGGCCAGGAATAGGTGACAAAAGAAATTAAATGCTCAAATCATTACCAAGCATATACTTTCTTCCAAGGATAAAGTTCTACAATACTGAATACATTTTACAAGTATTTTAGAGCGAATATATCAGAAAATTTGTGTACATACAGACACAAAAAGAGGCATTCGCTAAAATTATCCCTAATAGTTGTTATAATAATCCATATAAAACGCTCGAAACGGCAGCACGAATCAGCGAATGGAACTGACCACCGACAACAATGTCTAAATGCATCAAATTGGTTGTCGATCGCACATTCTGAGTTTGAACCCCCTGCTAGTACCGAGCCCAGCTAAATGGATGCACCCCTAGCTTCATCGCATGCTCCTCTAGCCCCCTAATTCCACCCACAAAATCGCACGTGCGATCGCTAGTACAAGAGGCAGTAAAGATAAGCAGATAGCGAAATTGTATTGTATTGTAGCAATGTAAAGTCTCTGGGTAAAATGATCGGCACGCAACATTATGTGCTGCCGTAACAAGTAAGATATTGGTTAATGTAGTTCAACGTTTATTGTTCAATAGGTATACCTATATAATGACATATTAGTTTTGAATTATTGAATTTTTTGTGGCGGTTCACGTGCGAACGCGCTCATTACAACGAGCCGCCACTGGTCTCACTACTTCCTCCAAAGATTTTCAGGCTTCTAACTCAATTACACTCAATTTTTCATCGAAAGCTGTATCTTTCATCAATTTTCTTATGTCCAGACCAACGAACATACCTTCTTTCAGTTTGGCTTCAGACAGAGAAGGAAAAATTTGGTGTAGATATTTCAAACCCTCTCTTTCTTTATTCAGCGCCTTCACAAATTGTTTCATTATCTCCAGTTTTATGTGTAAAGGGGGTAGCAAAATTTTTCTCGGGGGACTAAATTGTCTCCCACAACATTTTTTGTTCCAGGGATCAGTTCAGTCCTCGGTGGACACTCTTTCTTCGTCCAATGTTGTCCTCTGTTTTGACTATCCCACTCGCAGAGAGAGCAAGGGTACATCGTATAGCCACCTTGTTGATCGAGCAGTATACTTATAACTTTCAGATCTCCACAGACCATCCAACCGTGTTCTTCGTCATCATCAGATAGTCTTGATCCGAGGAGCTCACCTGCATCTTTTGGCAGCTTTAGATCTCTCGTTAAGTCGTTTAGTTCTGATTGTGAAAATAATTGTGCTCCACTTGTACTTGGTTCAAATTCAGCATCAAGTTGAGATACCTCTTGAACATTACTGTCATTCTCTTCTCTTGCAATGATTCCAAGTATGGCGGTGATGACGGTGCAAATTTCTTGTCACGATGCACAGCGGGTGTTACTGATTGCAATGTTGGATATACCAAATCCTTTTTTGTTTTTGAATTGAAGCCTCTAGTCTTGCAGCAGCAAAAATAACAGTCTTCAGTGTGATTCTGAGGTTCTCTCCATAACACAGGCGATATGAGCTCAAAAGTATTGTTCTTTACTTTTGACCACTTTCAAAGCTCACGTCGTAAAAACTTTATGCGGGACTCGCTGTTTATTTTGATTGGCGATTGTTAGACCGAAATACATATTGTAAACGTTACTTATGAATTCGGTAAAGCTATGCTGCTGTTTTCTCAGCATAAACTACTCACAAATGTAGCGAAAATTGTTCGGAGAGTTTAAACACTTTCGCAATGATATTTTTCAAGTGAGCGTTACAAATTGCAAGGAAGTACTGATTCTGTAAAAACAATGATAATGCCCTCTTCTAACGATTTAAGTTAATTTCTATAAAAAAAACATTAAGTCTACTAGAAATGAGGTCTTTAGCAAATGACTCAAACATCCACATTTTTTTAAAATTAAGTTATATTTAAAATTAAGTTATATTTAACTAATTATAATTGAGAACTTATTCATGACTGTCTAATGTAACCATTCAGTGCGTTTTTTGTTTAGTAAGAAACGGTTTAAATAAAATATATTAATTAAAAACTAGGAAGACTTAGGTAATTTTGGCAATAAAACGATGCTAAATAACTAAAAAATCTGGCGTGATGGAATTTGTTGCAGCAACTTCCTAAAATAAGACGAAACAATTTTTCAACACATAGCGCCACTAGTGACATCTAGTTGCAATTAGTATTATATACACACATTTAAAATCAAATGGAATTCTGAGTTATTTTGTCTCTACTGCTATGTATACTAAAAACACTGAAATTAAGAATATACAAATTAAAATCATGTATCAAAAAATAAACTAAATATCGTTTGTTTGTTTCAAACTGAAATTGGCGTCTTAAAATCATACATCAAAACATATGGGAAAGGAAATATACGAGAATCTGCCAACTTTATAGTAAAGCGAAATTGGAGACCAGGCCGCCATTTATTGTGTGAATAAAATTATGGGAACCATTAAATTTTATTCAAATTCAGTTAAAAATATTCAATTAATATGTTACTCATTTGATAATCAAGGAAAATTAAATTCACCAATTTCTGAGATAAGAATATAAGAGGTTCAAATAACAACAACTTCAGATTTAATGATTATCATAAATGTGGAGAATTTCCCCACTCAAGTTGGAGAACAAAAAAACACAATAAAAGGCAGAGCCAACTCGACAATCGTTCTATTTGCGATTAGGCTCATTCAAGGCAACACATTCTGAAAGGTATTGTGCTTAAAACATGCTAATTGCTTTTTCCTATCCTTTTACTAACCGTTTCATCAGGAATTTCGAATAGGTGTAAACACATGCCGATAAGGCTATTTTTACACAACATTCAAATTCCAGCTTACTCACTTATAAATTTAATAAAACATAAGAAGTGTAGTAAATAAGACAATAACAAATACACGTGTAGTAAAGGTTGTGTAATACTAATGTACGGTACACCAAGAAATTACCGTTTCGTATGGTATGTTGATATGCTACAAAGCTTATAGAACATACAATATACCAACGGTAATTTTAATCCCGTACCATTTTGATAAAGAAATAGTTGTGACTGAGTGAATTTTATTGAAATTGTAAAATTAAGTTATTGTTGTAATTTTTTGGTTAAATGAATTTGAATTTGTTTGCAATAAAGTTTGTATGAATAAGGAACTAAGTGATATTTTCATACCGCTACACACCTAAATTATTTCGTATTCAAGGATACTAATGCTGTGCATTGGTGCATAAAGTTTGTGGAATATTTTTTGGTGGCTCCATAGTTTGTGCATTGTGCACATTGTGGAACAGAATTTTTTAAATATTTTTCCCATAATCAGCGCCCCAAAATTTATTCAAATCAATCATCAAAACTGAAAGGGGAAACCATTGCAGACCTGTGTTATTATATGCATACAAAACTCAGAATATTGTGAGTGAAACATTGAATTCGGGTTATTAACTGTCTTACTTTGATTTTTTAGTAATGCCCTACGATATTGCGCACTCAAAACATCGAATAAGCTCCAAAAATTCAATCAAGTTAAAGTATACATTTTTCAGCCAAAATGATGTAAAAATACATATCTCAAGAAGCGTTAATATATTTTGCTTTGTACCCTGAAATCTACGGTGCATAGTCATATGAAGTCTAATGGTCGTGGTCGATTAACCAGTGAACAATATTAACAACAGGAAGTTTTTTTTCACTTATTTTTCATAGAACATTATTCTGTCATCCACCTGCTGAACAGTACTCTTGCATACATTGATTTACTTGAACTAAAATCAGCCATTATATTCTGCAAATTTAATAGCCGTAAAGTATTCCTCATGACATTCTTAGAATATGAGATAATCAACCTGAAAACTTAAACCTAGCTCAGTGATTTTATTTTTTTTCCCCGTTAAGACCAGGCAGTTCCGCAGTTTATACTTTGTTTGTTTTAAGAAAAAGATAAGATGAATCGGACGGCTCTGAATACTTTCGATTGAATTCACGCTTGGGTGGTTTTAAAACTGAAATTTTTTCTAAGTTTAGTTTGAGCAGTAGTCCACAGCAAAGCGGATCGATGTGAAGTCATTTTATTTTTGTAAGTTTGTAGCAAGTGTGAGTTGCAATTTTTAGTGGACTTGGATGATATGAAGATTAATATCCGAGACGGATGTGGGTTTTTTACTTAGCTGTGGATACCATATTTTTATGTTTTACGTCTTTGATGAACTTCAAATTGGTAGATTAGAACACATGTCCTGCTTGTTTTTTGGTGCTATAGTTCTGCTGGTTTCAAAATACACAGGGTTTCAAAAAACGATGAATGGTCGAAAGATTTTTATTTGGTAAACCTTTTTTTCAATAGCTTTTTTTGTGATAAAATATGACCACCGATGTACAAGATGTAAAGACATTGGAAATGATTATTTTCAAGGTGTAGTAGATATTATGTTACTTGATATCGTAAGTACTAGAATTATAAATGTAGTACAGCATCTAAGACTCGAAAACTGTGAAGATCAGTCGCGTTTAAGTATTGAACAGTACTGTAGAAACCAATCTGTACAGACCCGACAAAAAAACCGATTGTGATAAATGTTTTTGCGTGTGAATACAGTTTCAATTGAATTTTTTTTAATCGCTAATAACAACATAATTGATAGAACAAAGTATCTTTGCAAATTAAGAGGTCGAAAATAGATTGAAAAAATTGAAATACAATAGGTTACAAAATTATTAGGGTCAGTACTCATATTCTTATATTTTCTAGTCCAAATGATTTTTTTGAAGAATAAATTGATTCCTATGCTGGTGAGCCATCAGTAAGATGACGGGAATAACATGTAGTATATGAATATATGCTCGTATTGTAAGGCTGATATAACAGCAAAACAAGTGATCAGATAGGTAGGGAATGGTGTTTTACAAAAGAAAGAATATGACTTATACTACAGCGTTCATCCAAAATACCAAGTGTTCGGGGCAGGCTTCCTCGCCAGCCAAAAAATGAACCCTACCATCATCGGCTTTAATGCTATCAATGAAAGGCTATGTACACTTCGCGTGCGAGGCAAATTTGTAAAGATCAGCGTCACAAACGTTCACGGGCTTACGGAGGAATCAGATTATGAACAGGTCGAACGGATCCTCCATGCCTGCCCAAGGTATGATGTAAAAATAATCTTTGGAGATTTGAACGTCAAAATATTTCAAAAGCTGGTATTCAGGCATTACACAGGCACCCATAGTTTGCGTTAGAACATTAATGATATTGGACCTCGAGTCATAAAACTAGAAGAATCGAAGAACTTGGTATTTGCGAGAACCAGGTGCCCGCGTAAAGATATCCATAAAGCTACCTGTGTATCATTCGAGCGAGCCACTCGTAATTAGATAGATTACGTGTTGATAGACCGCCGCCACTACTCGAACCTGATATGGTACGAACGTATCAAGGTGCCAGCTTAGACTCAGACTACTATCTTACTCTTCAAAGCTTAGACCATTGAAATTCATTTCTCTTCTTGATTGATGTTTGTGAATTCTAATTCAAAAATTGATGGAATTCCTAATAAATAATAATTCAAAATGAATGAGGTGGAAATCAATATAAACCCATTTGGCGCCCAATGTGGTATTCAGATATAAGTAATTTATTAAATGAAGTCAAAATAAAGCACTGAAAACTAGAATATTGGCCGGAAGGATAAACGCATCTAAAAAATGAATATCTGAAGATTTATTTTCTGCCTAATTTTTCAAACATACTTTTCAAAAAGAAGATATCAGATTAAAAGAATACATGTATTCACTAAAATATTGGCTCAAAAATATGATTGACTTGGAAAAAGTACAAGGTATACAGATGTGGAAAATGAGCTAATTTAAAAAATTAAAAAAAAGTGTACTTACATCGATAATCATCATAGCTTGGATATCGGTTCCCATAATTGCTGCCACCATAGTTTCCTGGTTTAGCTGTAATCACACAGGCAAACGAAAAAAAAAACACAATTAAATACTGTTAAAACGACATTAGTTCGAATTGAATTAGTTCTGTAAGGTCTACAACAAGTGTGAATAATAATGACCGTGACATTGAAGGTGTCTGTCTGACTGATTTCACTGTAAAGTAACGTAGGGTATTCTATTCAGTACGCTCAGTACAGTGAAACAATCAAAACACTATTGCTTAGTATGAGATGTAAAATAATGTGTGCCCAAGAAAATTCACATCCATTTTGATCTAGTACAACGATATGTGGTAAGTAAGTATGTACGTGAACTCATGAGTGTCTTCTATGTTTCTGTTTCTTTATTTGATGTTGATGATTTGATATGACTATGGGTACTAAGAAAATATAATTCGTATTTACTAGCTACCTGAAATAATGATGGTAATTAAATGAATGATTTCATTATAGCGACAAAAATTCTGATTCGCCTATGGTAGAAACGCGGAAGTGTTTTCCTAAGAAGAGGATGTGGCTACTTCGGGCGGCAATTTTAATTAATGGAAGCTTTAATTGTTTTGGATGAAAATATAAAAAAAAGCTTTCCAAGACTGGTTATTTTGTTAATTACATCAGAGGAATATTTTGCATTGTATTTGTTGAGTGAGATTAATTAAGGCCAATGAAAAAGCAATTTTTATTATGTTGAGGGAATTTAAATAAAAGCGGTCACAGATTTTAATCATTATCATGTATTAGAACGATTCTTAGTCGTCGATTAAATTCAGTGACAAAACTGAGCTCATGCTTTCCATGTTACTGTGTTTTTTTACTTCTTTTTATTTAATTTATTTTCCAAACATTTAGAAAAAAACTTCGTTTAATTTATAGTATTTATTATTGATTTAATCGGATACACATCGATATCGTATTTTTTGAACGTCATTTTTTGAATTGGATATATCATCATAATTAGAAAAATTTTTTGAAATCACAATAGTGGTAAGGTTAGAAACAACTAGCACCACCTCATTAGTATGTAACCGAAAAAAAACAGCATAAATACTTCTTGCAGTAGAATAGTGTGCCGAAAGCCTTCCTCGCACTTTTTGCTATGCTTTCTCTCTATATTAGCTTCGACTCAAAGATTAGTCCTCGTTATTTGACCCTCGAGCTTAAATTAATGGAGACTCGGTTTGATTTCAGTAAGTCGCATAGAAAAGAAATTTGTACATTTTGTAAATAGTAATTCGTTTTACTTGGATTAGCATACAAGATGCACTCACAGCTTCAACGTGAGAGCATATCAAGAGAGAGATTTAACCTTTCCAAAAGCGTGGAACGTTACTTTCCTAACACTACTAGGGCTATGTCACCCACATAAGTAACCATTTTGCAGCCAACCCGGTCTAGCTTTCTTAACAGAGTATTTATTGTAAAAAAGGACTACCCCTTCAGGAGTGCTCATATGATGTTGAAACCTCATCGCAAGTGAACATATAGGTACATCTACGATTGCATCGGGTTCAATGTTGTTAATAATTTAGAGTATAAAGACCAATTCAACTGACTTGTATAAGATGCAAGCGATCTGTCACTGCGAGATAAACGTTAAATCTGTTGGATTTTCGATTTTGTATTCAATGATCTTTTTCAAAACTTTAAGCAAGACATAGCTAACCCATATTGGACGACAATCCTTAAATTGCCTTGCTTTCAAAATGAACACTACTTTTGTTTTGTGCTTGTTGACGGCAATATATATTACGAGTATCTCTTCCATCTATGGTAGCATTAGTTCTATAGACTATTGGATGTCAGCGGAAAGAACGCCATCAGGGCCCGGCAATTTGAACAATTTGATGGAGTTTATGGGCCACCTTGATTGGGAGTTAAGTGAACACAAAGTGAAGAGCTGATTGCCTTTTTCACTCGATGCGTTGGGGGGATATGATTCTCAGATGCCGTCAGTGTTGTACATGTACCCCATAACGTTCGGTGCTGAATTTAAACCCTCACGAAGGCGAATTGATTTATTGAGACCTTCGCTGCTACTACAGAAAGATCTCTATGACGATTTCTTTACTTTGCGTACGACTTACTTAAAAGCTTTCAATTTCATTTTATACAGTAACCAGTTATTAAATCTTTTTGCATTGTTTAACTCATTCCGCAGTCTATTTGCCAGGCCATGATTTTCACCAGCCAATATGAACGCCAAATGAGGAAGCTACTTGCTCAGTTGAGCTACAGATTTCTACATTAAAGGATATGCACTTCTGATCAGAGCACAAGACTCTTAAAGTAGTGTCAAGAACTTTTTTACGCATTGAAGAAGGTCGGCTCGTTGCCAACATTTACGATGAACATACCGTAGGCCAAGATTAATTCGAAAAGAGTCTCACCTCAGCCATTTGCATTGGAACTGCTTCATACGTCACTTCCACTCATAATAAGTGACACTTCCAGAATGATGGCAAATTCGTATCATGATTGTGAGCCATGTAGGAGGAAACTGGCTAGCAAGTCATGTACACGACAGCGAAATCACATGACAAGATGACACCTGACTCCGCCTTGGAAGACATTCGCATCTTCAATGCGAAGTTCCATTCCCTTGGAAACCCAGACGCGGAGTCAGCAAAAATAGACCACAAATAGTTGTGGGACACATGACTTCGCCCCCAGTTCTCAGACCGTGTTCGAGTTGATAACAGAGTGCAGGGTCAATAAAATTGTTAATTAGAGTACCGTGAATAAAAATTGTTAATTAGAAGTGTTGCGGTGTTCTTTCATCTTAAACTAACATCTAACAATACAAATCTAGCAAGAACTCCGATTGCTATCGGTTGCAAATGCCATGCTATTTTTATCATATATATGGTGAAGAGCAAGGACATTAGTGATATTATTAGCAAGAGTACAGACACGTGATTTCTCTTAGCCATGCGGTGTTAAAAGCCTGTACTCATTGGTGTACAAACCCAGTTGCTTACAACCGATTGCATTTGGATCAAACGTAGCTCCTCCCCTCTCTTCAACAGGTGACGGAGCAGCTTCGGATATTGCCTAATGGCTTCGGGATATTTTCATTCAGAGGCTTTAGTGTCATGAACAAATGTTCCTTTTCTTACCCTTAAGACCGGTGCTGCCTCCTCAGTTCCCGAAAATTCTCAACAGGCTCTCTAAATTTAGCGAGCCTCAAATCCTTCGCAGGAAGACTGGCTTAAGGAGCCTGATCTCTGAATCAGTTAGCTGGGAATTGTGTTTTCAGCATCACCTTTAATTTAACATAAGGCCAAAGCTCCTCCATTTGGACTGCCTGATTGTAGAACGAACGTTGCCAAACACTTAATATCCAAACGAGCCTGACTTTTAACACCATCCCGCGTCAGACAAGGACACGACTTTGGTTTCTCCAGGTTCAATATACCATGAGCATAGACTGTCTTTTTTCCAGACAGTTTTCTGCCGAGATTATTACTGGCATCGATTACAGCCTAGATGATGCACTTTTTAGCCATCGCGTTGAAAGGTCTAGCTAGCTCTAGAGCGGGCGCCATTTATTTCGATTTCTTGGAAGTTAATCTGCTCTCCAGCAAAATATGCAGAGTTTTGTGCGAACAAGTGTTCTCCAATAAAACGAGTTGGTTATTGGAGGGACTTTTTGTGCTTGTCGATTAACATTCCGTACGAGACTTTATCTAGCTTCCTCAGAACTTTAAACGCTGGCTTTCTAATTCCATAAGCACTTGTGAGGTTGTTGAATAGCCTGAAGATGGAGCAGCACTAGAAGCACACTAGTTCACGTTTGGCTTGGCACATTTGCCGTAAACTGTACGCAACTCTAGCAACGAACGGGCTTTTGAGCTTTCCCGATCAAGGCTTGGAGACTAAAGATCAGTAACCCTGTGATCACTGGAAAGAAAAGTATAAAGAATGAAGCGAATTTTGTGCTCGAGACTAGTGGATCTGACTCATTCGTCAAAGCTTCAGTAACCCTGAAAAAGTATTCAGAAATTGTCATCAAGTGGTTCTACTTTTTTAACCCTCCGAGAACACACCTATTTTTTCCATCATCGAGATAAATTGGGGTCAAATTGACCCCAACCACTTTTGAAAATCTATAGAATCGCCGCCAGTGAAGATTTTCATCTGAAAAAATTTGTAGATGTAGATTGAGCCCTCTTTTAGTAGTGCTCATGCATTAAAAGTGCCTTAAATGTCTTTAACAAACTTAAAAAAATTCGCGAAAAAACAGTTTTATCGAAAATTAGCTTTTTACAAAAAAAATCGTAACTTTGTCAATTTTCAATATTTTTGGCTAAAAACTTAGGAGGATACACTCAAGGTATGGCAAAATCATAAAAAAATGAGCCTTATAGTGACCATTGAAATTTATTTTGCATATTTACCGTGGCGATTGTGAGGATTTTAAAATTTGCACATTTAAATTAAATCATAACTTTGTCAGTTATATATATGGATACTCTCAAGACAAAGTACAATTATAAAAAAAAAATAGCTTTTCATAAAGGTTTGCAAAAAAAGGTGTAATCATCTGAATAATCAGATTCTGATTGCTCCGAGACATGGAGGAATCACTTCGGAGGAATCACTGTCGCCAAAATTGTTATCGTTGTCTTCAGCTAACAAATTATTGCGTACACTAGAACGCAGATTATACGTCATATTGCTAAAAACAAAAAATAAAAGCACTTGCAAACTTATTTTTTGGCTTTTTTAAATTAAGTAAAAAAAATTGAATTTTTATTAAGTAAAATAAATAAAGTAAAATAATTTTTTATTAAGTAAAAAAAATTGAATTTTTACCTCAAAATTGACGTCGAGTACATATGTGGTCTATTTGACCCATTAATCTGCTTCAAAGGCTTCTCAACGACAACTGACGACTTGGGACTGTATGCAAACGGCGTAAACTGATCGTCAAGACACAGAAATACACTTAGGAACCTATAGTACCTCCCTTTTCCCGCAGGCCTAAGCGCTGCGATCGGCCAAAAAGGTCACTGGGGTCAATTGGACCCCGTGTGTTCTCGGAGGGTTAATATATCAGTTTTGACCTAGTGCTAGCGAAGACTTTGGTAGTGTAGGTAAAATGGAAGAAATCATCTAAGAGAATTGGTACTAGACTCTTTGTTAAATCAATCCATTAAAAGTTACGAAAGTACTGATTTAATTAAAAATGAATCAATTTCGATTGTATTTTTACATCTTGAAAGCCAAAATTTCTATTGCCGTCAATACAATAAAGCGATTTCACGTTTGATATTGGATATGAGCATCCCTTAAGTTTGCGGATGGTTGGCATAGACCAATGAATTGACGTAGAAGAAAAAAAATCAGATGGGGTCAGGTCACGCGAGCGAAGTGGCCAGTTGATAGGAGCATGATTCGATTCTTTAATTTTGACTTCAATAAGTCGAATGTTTGGCCAGCAGTGTGACATGTGGCGCTATCCTCTTGAAACCACAGGCCAACCAGATTATTTTCTGCTAATTTACGTAAAAAACAAACGGTTAATATGGCACGGTAGCGCTCACCATTGACCGTTACTGGGTTGCCAAGATCATTAAAAAAAGTACTGACGAATGCCACCACTAGTATGAAAACCGCACCAAGATGTCAATTTTTGCAGATGTTCACTTGACCAAATTCGGCAATTTTGCTTATTGACGATTCCGTTAAGCCAAAAATGTGCTTCGTCGCTGAGTATGGTTTTGCGGTAAAAATCAGGATCGGCATCGAGCATGTTTAGTACCTATTCACTGAAGTCACGTTGCTGTTGGTGATCTTGCGGCTTTAGCTCTTGTGTAAGTGCGCTCTTTTAGGCACGTGAGCCTAAATCCTTACATAAAGTTCACCACAAACTGGTTTGAGCAATGCCTAATTCCTGGGAATGCCGAGGCATTGATAAATTTTGCTTTCGTTTTACGCTCTTCACTTTGCGCACTTCTTTGTCTCACTGGTACGACAACATTATGAAGTGTAAATGTTAATTCAAATTTTTGCACTAAACGTTCAATTGTTCGTTTATCTGGGCGATTATGACGACCGCAGATTCGATGTAATGCGCATAATGATTCTCAAATCTCTAGCCGGAGGATTAAAAAGTGGTCGTTTTTCTCTGAATGATGGCCGTTCTCTGAAATTGAGCGTACGAGAATCAACGCGTTATAAAGACAAGTGAAAAAATGAAAATATAGTTTAGATCAGTGTTAAATTTCAATACGGAGTCATCCCTCGATTGTGCAAATGTTGGCTGATGCCTGCGAGTCAGTAAGCCAAAAACCTTTCCTGAAAGATTTCAGAAAAACCGGAGGAAAAAAAATGCGCGTAAAATTGATGTAACAGAACGCGAATTTTCATAATAAATTTGCACAATCTCAAAACGTTGCTGAAGCATATATCTATCAATGATTGAAAATTGCCAGCTTTCAATTATTCAAACGTCAAAAAAATTGACAGAAATGTCACTGCATGAGAGGGAAATTTTAGCAGAAAATTATGGCAGCTCTAATGGAAAACATTATACATAAATTCGAAGAAATAGCGTTTAACATGATAAACGTCCTTTGATCCTACTGTCGTTTCGCGATAAAAACGTTTTGAAAATGTTATACCTATAACACCAAACCAATAGCTATTACTCAAAATAAGTCGAAAAGTACTGATAAATTCTTCAGTGTTAGATATAATAGTTTCATCGTTACCAAGGAGTGATAGAAAAATGAGCAGAAGTTAGTACTTCATTCCAACGAGACGAGATATACATATGTATATACTTTTTAAGTACTATTGAAAAGTCGGTAAAAAATTTTGTTTTTGGAAAAGTTGTTTTTTTGAATAAAATATAATACTTCGGTAAAGCCTGTAATGATCAGTATTTATTGATAACGATGAAGGTGAATGGAAAATGACTTTATACGTAGCCAAACTATCAGGACTTTATTTAGATTTTTTTAGTTTCTACTGTTATGTCTGCAAAAAGACTTGGATTCCTTTTTTTAGGTATGACTGACAATTGGGCTTTACTTGTATTATTAAACAGCCCCCAAAAATCAGTAAGAGTTATGAGGTCAAGCGAAATTCAAACTTGCATCTTATGATACAATCGCTAAGTTACACTGCTGGATGCATATCCCACTTACTATTTGCTGTTGATCTGTGTTTTGTTCACAGTTGAATTAAATAAAACAACTTCAAACAAACATTTTATGAATGAGTACGGACCTCGTGTAAGTGGATACAATTTTTTTAAATATTTATAATGTGCCCCCCAAATGAAGTTCATTTTCAATTCATTGTCCTTTATATGCGCCAAATCGAAATTACATATTTCTCATCTTGACAGCTGACATAATTAACAGGGATTGAGACTACAACTTTTAATACTAAAATACAAGGTTAAACAACATATGAGATGGGTCTCAACGTTTTAACCGTACAGATTGCATTACTTGTAAACAAATATGAATCTCTAATCATTCAGAATAAACATACGGTTTGCATTGTTGCTTTTTTCAGTATTAACTATACACCAAAACTAAATGGGAACCGAATTTCAGAAATGCTTACTAATATTTAATATTTATAGGATGCTAAAATAATATTTATGGCATAATTGAATGGCCATATTTGTAATGTAGCAAAAACAATTTTGAAACTTTAAGATACGAAAAGACCGAAAATATTATGGAAAATATAGGCATATGTTGGTAACGTTAATTCTTTCCAATATAACCAAACTACTTCAGGGCCTTAAGAATATGAAATTTGCCTTAAAAATACGAAGCTCGTAGATTTCAACCAAACTCTTTCTCACCCAAGTCTCAAGTCACACCTCAAGTCACATGTTAGACACTCCAAAAAAATTTTGAAAATATATTCAAAAATATACTAAAAGTAACCCCACGACAAATCTTCTCCAGTCTAGGAGGTGAAGCTGGTAGAGAGCTTCATTCGCAAATTTACTATCAATGTGAATACGAGTGTGGAGTGATTAATTTCATGGCTCACTTTACTCCTGATCAACTCAGATACCTATGTAGTGCTAAAAGTGCCCAAAGCTCGGAGCGCGATCTCTCGTCCTAACCTGGATTCCAACCAGGGACCCCAAATACAAGTAGTCAGTGCTCGACTACATGAAATTCTATACTGTATGCCCTTGAATAAGAAACATAAAGAACAGGGAGAAATACTAATCTTTTGGTTATGTTTACTTTCTTTATGCTCATGCTCACTATATTTTCCGACTTTATTTTTTAGTAATGGTTGTATTATAAACTTAGAAAATGTCTATGAATATCAGCTTCCACCATGAAATCCAACGCAAATGTGATACAAAGTAACTAAACACTTCTAGTGAGCAGATTATTTTCTTTCCATGCATCACACATGATTTTATCTTCACTACTTACCAGTCCACCTAACTTCTAGATAATCATCAGGATTGAAATAAGTCTCAATGGGAGCTTCCGTTGTGGGATATTTACCTTCTGATGTAGTATCATAGTCTGGTCGTGGTCTGTCGTATGGTCTAGTTGGTCTACTGGTGCTTCCAGAAATCGGTGATTGCTGAGATTCTGGTCTAGGAGGTGAACCACCTCCGTAGCCGCTAGGGCCGTCACTTGCAGGCGGTCGATCATAGGCTGGATCGGGCCTGTATGCATATTGGGTATCAGGTAGTGGTCGCGATGGAGGCCGTGGATGGTATGTAGACGGACGATCATTATCATACGTAGACGTAGGACGAGGGTTGAAAGGAGACGTTGGTCGGGATGATGGATCGCTTGATGCTGTTCCATAAGAGCTGGACGATGGACGAGTGGAACCATATCTTGTAGGCGTTCCATAGCTGTAGCCGTTGCCGTATCCTGAGCCATATGCAGGACGTGCCGTGGTTCTCATCGGTGGTTGATAGTCCCCACTTTCGGGCAGTGGCCGGTATCTATCATCTAAAGTAGGAACGTTTGGAGCGTATGTGGCAGGAAATCGACCTCTATCTCCGTTCGGTGCAGGATAGTTAGGCTCGTAGAGCATCGGATATTTGTACATTGGGAAGCCATCGTGCGAAAAATAAATTGTATCGCGATCTCTTTCATCGTATGTTGAAGCAGTTGGGAATGTTGGCCCAAAGGGTCTTGTAAAACCATCAATATCTCCCTCATATCCACTACTGGGGTACGAACTGCTTGAAAGAGGACGACCATTCCGATCACTAGTCGGATACGGACTCGGCGAAGAAGAAAATCGATCATCTGATGTAGTAGTGCTACCGCCATTAAAGGCACTTGTGCCACCAGTCGTAGTCGATGGCTGACCATTCGTTGAAAGCAAAGTTCCATATGGTGGTGATGCTGGTTCATTCGCATTAGGTTGTACGTCTGGTGACGAATTTTCTGTATTTAAATCAATACAATCTGATATTCTTTCGTATAAATCAAAATCTGGGTCGAATATTGTTCCCGGAGGGCGACGTTTCGATTTATCAAGAACTTTTGATGAAACTTGGCACGTTCCATTTCCTCGGCTACTGATTCTATTGAAAATAAAAACAATGTTTGAGTATACATTAAATGATGTTAAAATGATGTAATTTATTCTTACCCGAATGCAATTGTCTTGCATTTCTCGCCTTCTTCAATGCAAAGTTTCTTGCATTCAACAAGTGAATTCATGTCGACATTCTTGAAGGCACTTTCGAATGGTAGCATCGACCCCAGAACGATTCGTTCGAAACAATCTAAAATGAACAATTGAATTCGATTAGATAATGGTATAATTGCAGTAAGTTGTGTCATGTAATTGTATTGAATAAAACTAATCATCCATGACTTATTTAGCCGATAGCGGATAGTGAAAAATAATAGCGAGAAGAAAAAATATTCTATTAGCTGGAATTTGATACAACTTAAACTTAATTGAATTTTTAAATTTTAGTGAGGCTGATTTACAGAATTTGTACCTTATACATTCTTGTATCAGCAGTATATCTACTTATACGAGTAGCATGATTTGTGTTAAAATATATTAGTTGATGGGCACAGTTTGTAAAATTATTCAACAAATAATTAAAATTTGCGATAAACACAACATAAAATTAATTATAATGCTGCATTAGCGGTAAGCGAAAGGCTTTCTTAATTTTCGCTTGCTAAAATTTACATTCTTTACTTTCATCTTTAATTATAATACTATAATTTCATTAAATTTTAGTTCTTACAATCAATCTCTTTTTATGACTTTTTTTCCCTGGTCTACTAATCTTTCTATAATTTTTTTTGATATAGCTTTTAATGAGATTTGTCAGATGCGACTATAACAGGACTGTTATACAAACCACTGAAAGTTTGATAATACTCGATATTTCAGTCGAATATTTAAGCAAATTATACTCTTATTATACATTCTTATATAATATGATATAATATAAATTCATTTTGAGCTTTTCTTGAGGATTAAAAATCTCTTCTTTTCTATTTTTGTAAGCAAGGAGTGCTCTTTTTCACTTTGATCTCAATAGAAGAGAGATTCAAAATGTATAGTAAAATATCTAAGTTACGCGTAATTGTTTTTGCTTTACCTAAAAATTCTGTGAATTTGTTGTTTGTCTCGTTTTTGATTATTCTAAGTACAAGTTTATAGAACTTAATATCGAAACCGTTGCCTCCAAGCATATTTTAGGATTCCGTAAAGATGTGCTTGCAATAATTATTTTGATAAAAATATCATATCAGGTCAAAATACAACATATGAACTAAATTCATTCGATATCTGGTGAAAGTTTAATAGAAGTCTCATAAACCTCACCGAAATTATGAGTCGAAGGTTTCAACGCATCTACCTTACTTTTCCAAATCGTTTGACACGGTCCACTTTTTCAAAACCTACCATTCTGCTGCTGAACTTATAAAATAGACGTACAGACATTCAGCTGTATAAGAAAAAACATGGCAATCGAAAAAAATTAACAAAGTGGAACCAGTCGCCTGCATTTTGCGGGTCATCCAAAGGGTTTGCGGATGAAAATGTGGCCAAAGGCTCATAGTGTGTACTGAGGAAGCGATTAACTTCCTCTTTTACTAGTTGGCTGTTAGGAGCAGAACAGTCTGGCAGAACGGCATTCAGCAGGGATTGGAAAGTCGATGCAAACAACTCTGCCTGACGGCCAGGGTTGCGTACAGCAACATTGTCAATCGTTACCACCCACTCCTGGCTTTTGTATATGTATGCCAGAAAGCAGATTAATTTCTTTAAACATGTCGGGGCCTGGTCGGATGTCAGCCGGCTGTTGCACAAGGCGCTCACTGCGAAATTTACCAACCATCTCAGCAATTATTTTGCTGAGACAGTTGATACTCGAAGGTAGTGACTTGTAAGACGAGTGATCCCTCCCGTGCCTATGAGAAATCCGCTTTAACTTGCAGCGCCAAATATGTCTCACTTTCATGTGCTTAACAATTTCCGTGTAAATTAAGGTAGTATTTAAGTACTTTATTGCTAAGTCAACCCCAGGTATTGTACTATCTGGGTAATAGTTAATAAGTGTAAATCGGAAAATTAATAAATGATAAAAAACAATAAAAATTAAAACCCAATAAGAGCCAGCAGGCCAAAATAGGATAGCCGCTAAATATAAGTTCTTTTAAGTTAAATACCCCTTTAGTTAAGTTATCTATGTACAATTTATTGAATAAAATTTCTAAATAAAAAAAAAATAACAATTTCCGGCGGCAGCGCTTGATTCTGATATTTGTTAAGTGTGATCAAGCGTGTATTGTGGGTAACGGTTTCATCTATGATGTCATTGATGGACTCTATCAGAGTATCAACCAGACGGTTTGTTAAGTTTGCCGTCACAGAAACATCAAGATTTCCTACCACAACGTCTATGTTGCGCTGAAATTTGCCCCAATCGGTGCTTTTAAAAGATCTTATTGTTTTTGGGGGTCTTTCCATGAAGCTGAAGAAGGAGCGGAAATGAAGTTGAAGCTTCACGGCAAAGTGATCAGACATACCAGCTTGCGTCCAGCAGTGTGGGAGATCGATACTGCTGCACAGTTCATCTGACAGGAGAAAGAAGTCTATGGTTGAGTTACTACTTGGTCTGGTTGGTGAGTTCGGAGCAACTACTTGCAAGGGAATGGAAGGACTGCTTAGTTGCAGCCATTCGACCAACACCCTGCTATTTCCATTTGTCATGGTATCTCCCTATTGTGGGTGTCTTGAGTTCAAATCGCCACCGATAAGCGAGTATTTATATTGAGATATGATTGAGCTAATGACTCCGAAATCATGCAACAGATTTGACTTTGACGGACTACATCGAACGTACAGAGATGCTACGAGGATTCGCCAATGGTCCGTCGTTTTGACTACAGCTGTAGCAAACGCACAGCACTTCAGATTCAGTAGTGCTGAGCCTACATTTTGGCAATCGAAGACAGTGGCAAACCCTCTAAAGCTGACTCTATGGAATTCTGAGAGTCTGGTTTCTGTTATCAACGTAAGCTCTGATTTCAAAGCATCAAGGAGGTTTGAGCAGACTCTTTTTGAGATCATCCATCAAGATAAGCGAAGCGCTATTGAAAGTGGCCACGTCAACCAACTTATTTTAGAAGGGTAGTCAGCAGCTTAAGTGTGGCGACCAGCCCCGCGGCATCAGTTCTAGCTGCCAATACTTGGCTGATAAAGTCATTTACCAGTCCACAATTAGCATTAACAGGAGATGAACCCTGTGAGGTTGGAGCTCGCTGAGCAACATAACTCGGGGATGCCTTACCTCCTATTGCCTGTGCGTAGGAGATACCACTTCGCCTGTAGTTCAAGATGCTCTGTGCCGCAAACTGCTGACGTTCCTTTCGGGCTTGAATATTCTTCGATCCCAGCCACCAGTTCCGTATATGCCGGGCATACACGATAGTTGGCCACAGTTGACACATGCAGGCTGTACGTCGGCTGCTTTTGGGCATTCGTTGCATGTGTGACTCTCCAGGCACTTCACGCAGCGATGAACGATGATGCAATTGCTTGCCACATGCCCGAAGTTTTGGCAGTTTTACTTTTTCCTCAAACCACTTTTTGCCAGAGAATGGACTGTATTTTAAATACAGCAGCTAGCTCCTGAGCAGGCTCAAACTGCACTAGAAAAAACCCGGACTGTGGTCTAAAGTTTTCGGCCTGAACAGATTTCCTCAGTTCCCAGTCCTTGCGGGTGAGGAAATGCGTTATGGACTTTAACTTTAGGTCAGTGAGTTGCACCACTAGCTTGTTGTGGATGTCCGCTTTTTCAATGCCCCTAAGTAGGCCACGGATGACGAGGGACTTAATTCTTTCAATAGTCGCATATTGACCACTGCTCTTGATGTGTTCGAACACTTTTTTATGGTCTTCTAAAGAGGAACATAGGATGTGCAATTTATCACTCGAAATATTCTTTATAAGAGGCACAATACCTAGCACCTTCATCTCATAGATGAATTTGGAAACATTCATCTCATATGCCGTGATGGGAGAGGACTTTTACGGTATTTTGAGTTGGGACTATCTTAAGTGTAGTCTGCGTTATATTGGAAAGAGTTACCTACTCCTTTGTCTTTTGTTTTTTTTTCTGGGTTAATCACCAGGTTAAATTCCTGGTCATGGTCGACTTGCGATTTTGAAGTGAAAACTATATATTTTCGAATTTTATGCACAAAATTCATTCGATATCGACATATTAACTTGAATTAATGATACCCTCCGTTAACGTTCAGGCTGATATTGCATACCAGGCTGCTATTACATTCCATTTCACGAATGAAAATAGCCTACTCTCTAAGTAAATAAAAGGACTTCAAATAATAATGCAAAGTTAGGCCAATTGTTCATTTTTGGCCATCTTATTGTGTGAAAGCTCAGGAAAACTTTCTAATTTTTAGGATGGAACTTCGGCCATTTTTCGTTTTTGGCCAGAGTCAGAGGGTGGCGTGACCCCATCAACATCTGGAGTCATGGTCTCAGCATTATCATATAACATTCGGGCCAGCTAAAAATGTTGCCTTTTTCATCCCCTCTTATGCTTTCGATATTTTCAGTTCTCTTTCAGGTAGCCAGCATACGTGCTTTGTCACGTCTCGACTGGGTCTGGTTCGCCAGCCCATGGCAGGGAGCTAAGTCTGATCCTTTACGGAAAAAAGCTCCTTCCTATTTTCCTTATTTTACATAGCAGCTGGTATACTTTCATGACGGATAAAATAAACGTTATTTCTTGAAGCATATTCACTCCATTGCTTCATGAGCCAACCTAGCCGTGGAGAGCTAGCAAAGCGGCAAACCAGCAACTGCCGAGGTCGGATAAAAGGGTGCTCTGCTAATGCGGACAAGGGGCCCTTACGGCCATTTTTTTGGCACCTTGCCCAGCGGCAAGTAATTTTTTGTCTTTGCTTTTCTTGGATGGTTTTAGCCAACCAGCTCCTTTGACAGGCGCTTGACTGAACTTTGGTTCAGCTAAGCTGTTCTGCCAAAGCGTTAAACCCTCATATTTCGCTATAAAGGTATGAACAGTCCATTTGATCATTTCAAAATGCCCGTCAAAATATCATTCATCTAGGGATTCCATTAAATTATTCACAAAATCTTCCCCAAAAATCATAAATTTTTCAATTTTGACTTCTATTTTGTAAAAAATCGAAACTTTGTTATATGTTTCATATCGCCTTCATCCTGCTTATTTAATCAATGGGCAGGTCGAAAAAAATACAGTTAAATGAAAACGACTTAAACGAAAGCTAGTTTTGAAGTAAAGTAAAGTAATCCCACGAAAACCCTCGTACGGGTTTAGAGGTTTATTTATTTATTTAATATATTCAGCAGACAAATCCAATTACTGAATATTATAAAAAAATCATAATAAAATAATAAAAAAAAATGAAACAGAAACATAATAATCCTAATGAAAAAAAAACAGAATCAAGAATAAAAAAAAACAAAAATAAATAAATAAATAAAAATAAAGTACAAAAAATTATAAGAAATAAAATCAAGTTAAAAAAGTACAAACTAAAAACAAAAAAAATAAAATAAAAAAAGAAAAACTACAATAAGTTACGTACTAGTATATAAAATATGATTTTTACATTAAACACAACGGTAGAACGCGTGCCATGAGCTGCTTCACGGACAGAAACGTGGTTACTCATGTCAGATCCTATAAAATGATTTTAGAGTAGGCACTCATCTAAGAAAAGTATGCGCGATTCGAGGGAAGGAAGATTTAGGAACGTAAGGCGGTGAGGAAGCTGGAACTTGAAGAACAAGGTACGAGTAAATCTGCGTTGAACAGACACCAACGCAGTATTTAAGTAGACATAATGAGGACACCACACTTGACAGCAATATTCAAGGACACCACGTGCAAAGGAGAGAAAAAGGTGTACACAGGTGGAAATATTAACGAAGGATTTAGAGGATCTAATAATGAAACCCGATAATTTAGAGGCCCTGGCAGTTATATATGAAATATGCTTATCAAATTTAAGCTTAGAATCAAACATTACACCAAGATCTCTAAAATTATCAACAACATTAAGAGGAGAGCCAGTAACAGAATAGGAGAACATTAAAGATGACGTTTTACAGGTAAAAGACATTTTGTGACATTTCGCGATGTTCAAAGTGAGAGCATTGGTGCAGCACCAAGTCTGTAAACTATCAAGGTCATTTTGTAAAAGCGTACAGTCATTTTGTGACTCAATCACTCGAAACATCTTCAAATCGTCAGCATATAACAGATAAGAAGATTGGAATAAAGGAGGTAAATCGTTTATGAACAAAAGAAAGAGAAGAGGACCGGGAATAGATCCTTGCGGAACACCTGATACAGGAAAAAAGGAAATTGAAGAACAGGAATTAGCAATTACAATACAGGTACGACCATATATGTAAGAGTTAAACCAGCAAAGAAGAGGACCAGCTATGCCACTTTTCCTTAGCTTTTGAAGAAGGAGGTTATGGTTGACAGAGTCAAAGGCTTTGGAGAAGTCAGTATATAGAACGTCGACCTGTTTTTGATGGTCAAGAGCGGATGCGACCATATGTGTGAAGGAAAGAAGGTTGATTAATGTGGATTTACCTTTGACAAAGCCATGCTGCTCATGAACTAAGGTAGGTTCGATAAAGGAGGAGACTCGCATGTGGACTACTTTCTCAAAGATCTTGCTGAAAAAAGGAAGAAGGGAAATGGGACGGTAGTTTGAGATGCGTGTACGATCACTAGCTTTATGTATAGGGAAGATATTGGCAGTCTTCCAAAGAGAAGGGAAAGAACTAGAAGATAAACTTATATTAAACAAGATAGAAAGAGGGACGCACAGAGATGAAGAAAGAGATTTAGCCAAGATATTTGGAATACCGTCGAGACCACTATCGGTATTGGCGTCGATAACCTCCAACAGAAGTTCAATTTCTAAACGGTTTGTCCGAAACGAATGTAATTCAGGAGAAGATGCAAATATAAGATTTTGGGAAGGAGGAGGGCATTATTGTGAGAAGAAAGAGGAAAAGTAAGAAGCAAAAAATTCACACACTTCAAGCGGAGAGGAAGCAGCTGTATCACTTAAATGCATACCATTGGGGATGCTCGGAGAGTTTTTCAAGGAAAGAATGAAAAGGATTTCGGTTGGTTGGTTCTGATTTACGCTACAATGCCCGCAATGTAAGTGCACATCGCCTGTGTGGCAGCTTCTTTCGCTTTAGCGCGTAGTTCTTTATACAAAAGGAGGTCAGCAGGTGAACCAGATCTTTTGTATAAATTATGAGCTGCATTTTTGGCTTCGAGTGCGACTGCGACATTATTGCTGAACCAAGGAGCATCATTCCGTTTTTTAAGACGATGAGTTGGTGTGAATTGCGGAATAAGGTTTGAGAGGAAAATATACAATTTGCACAAAGCATCATCAATGTCAAGACCACGAAAGAAAGAGAGCCAGTTAATTCTATTTAATTTAATTGCCATGCCAGTAAAATCAGCTTTGTGAAAGTTGAAACGTACTAGAGAAGGGATTTTGCTCCTCATAAAATCAATATTAGAGATTTCAAGGACAAGAGGGGGATGATGTAGGTCAGAAGGCACATAGGGAAAGAGAGCAGCACTTAAAGAAAGTGATGATTTTGGGAGATTTGACAAAGCAAGGTCCAGACTTATATTGTTGGCATTTGGTATGCTATTAAGTTGTGCGAGGAAACAAAGTGAGAGCTTCATCACAAATTTACAATCAATGTGATCACCAGTTTGGAGTGATTATATCCACGACTCCCTTTACCCCTGATTGATTCCGGAGCCTGTTCAGAGCTAAGTGAACTCAAAGCTTGTTGCGTTATCCCTCGTCCGAACCTGGACTCAAACCAGGGACCCCACACACACAAGAAGCCAATGCTCTACCCACTAGGCTACTCAAGCGTACTTTTAAATGAAAATAACTTATTAATAACAGCATTTCGATGCACTCGCAGCACACGTTTGCAATTAGCTCAATCTCGATTTCGATAAAGATAGTTTAATAATCAAAAAATCACAAAAGCAATCAAATATTCATTAGGGCCAGATTTCATTGCTGCTTGATACTGCTCGGTGTTGGGTCTAAATCAGAATATTTAAAATAATGGTTTCTGGGTGGTTGAATGTTTTGACCAACATAAAATAAAAAAAAAATTGCCATTACTCTTAGATACTTTGATGGTCTAGTTCGAAGCTGAGGTGAAACCTATTACGAGCAGTAAAACATTGTTTTACTGCTTTAGTTAAAAGTATCATGCCAAACTGTGGGTTTTAGAAGTTGAACATGTTCTTACAAACAGTTTTCATTATCTTTACTTGCACGGTTGTGGTAATTTGGAGTGCTGTACGTTACACGAAAGTGTTAATTTGCCTAGGTTACCGAACTAACTTTTACCCCCTTTTCAGCCTAGCAGCTCTATAAAGATTAGGAATTTCGAATGCTTTCCGAATGAAACGTGGCTAGAAAAAACTGAATGTTATATGAAAGCTCAGAGAAATCAGACCGTGAGGTTCTATATTCGAACATTTCTCAAAAAAGAAGTTGTGGCTGGAAAGGTATTCAATTAGTCAACCCCATTTTTTTTCACTCAATCATTAATATTTTCATGAAATATTTGTTTGTTGCATGAACATATAGTTACGAATCCAAGTGTTCAAATGGTTTAATGGTTTCCGACCGTACTTTATCGATTTTTGGATCGATACCTGCAAAGCATTGGCAGATATGAAATCGATGAATCCGTTTAAAACCTTAGTTGTGCGCACCATTGCTGATAACTCGAATGTAAATCATTCATGTCCGTTTTCGGTAGGTATTTGATTTTTCTGGTTTTGTTTATATGTGTAAATAAACGTTGCGCCTATTGCAGGGAGAGATTATAGCACCAATGGTTGAGCCCAATTTATTGGCTTACGTGAAATTTTTTCCTTCTGGTACTTATAGAATGATATTTACATTTGCAGAAAAATTACGCCGTCAGGTGATTTTTAGTATGTGGGTCAAAAGTGTTATTAGTAACAGTGCTGATTTATTTTGAAATGCTGTGCTAGCCTTGTGAGCAATTTTCATTATAAAGATGTTTTTTTACAGCGAACGTATTTGAAAGCATTAAACGAAAATCGTGGTAGCATAGTAGTTTTTTACACTGAATTCAACTTTAAATAGCACAAAAATAAAAAAAAAATATTTGAATAAAAAGTCCTCTTTTTTTGTTTGAAAAATATGAATTAAGAAAGAAAGACTTAAAAATATTGAGAGAAAGAGATTTAAAAATATTACAAAATAGAAAGAGTTAAAAATATTATAAATTTATGTAGAAAAGTGTAGCAACTCTTTGAAAGAAATGGTGTCGTCACATGAGCAATTGGTTTGGACAAGCAAAGAATCACAATCAACCATAATTAACAAGTAGCCAATTAAACACACATGAGCACAAAATTTGTTTAAACTTTACAACATACTGTTCATGCAATCATCGGAAAACTGAACGACAATATTTAATATCTAATAATATTTTTAGAATATTTTGAAAATCCGAAAAGCATAAAATAACGAGTATTTTGCGTAGCAGCTGTCGATGGGATGAAGCGATCAAAGGCATATTCACCTCAAATCTGGACAAGTCACACTCAATCGCGTGCAACGAGTTTGAGTATTGTATTTTAATTGCTTTCAAATAGCGGATGATTATTCTCGAAATTTTAATAGATCATGAACCAAGCAATTAGTTTAGAGTCAGAAAACATACCACATTATTTTATATATTGCTCCTAAGCTAGAAATAATTTGTTTTTTGTAAAAACTCGGATAGATTTTATTGGCACCAATGAAATAAAGTTCGCTTATAAATTGATTTGAAACATCAAATCAATCAAAGTAAATTGATCACATGGATTTTCATGAAAAATATGCTCTTTTGCTACGATAAAATCCTAGTCAAGATTTCTCAGTATAAATAATTCACATTAAACCAATAGTTTTCGCGGCCTTCGCCCTCGAATAAAGTATTTTTTTGGCAAAAGGTTTCTTAACGGACTTTTAATACCAACTGAGAGATAATTCCGTTGAGAAACCTTACCTTGGGTATTTTTCGCAGATTGGCCTATTTTTTGTACATGACTAGGTTAATATAATATGTAAATCATCACGCATGCGACTGTCGTCTAATATTTCCATCTTGCTACGAGAGCGCACAGCTCAAACAAACGTCGCATTATTATATTTGCAGATTTTTAAAGCAGCTCTAAGACAATTTACCTGGATCATTCTATGCACACAGTAGCTACATTACAAAAACACACTATCTGATAACAATTCAGTAGCATGATACGAAAGTGTAGTTCTTAAGCTATGGTCTGGGCAAGAATGTTGTCAGAGATTTGAGAAAAAAGAAGGAGCACCGTTCTTCTGAAATCTCATGTTTTGTCAAGTACTACGACTACCATTTGTTCAGATTAAAATTTCTTGCGACCCCGAACTTAGTAGTACGAATTATGTGTAGAAATAAGTATAAGTACAAAACCAAGTATATTAAAATAAATAAATAAAAAAAAAACTCTAGCGCACCTGAACCGCTAGAAACACTAATGTTCGAAGAACAGTAGAAGAACCGTGCAGATTTTGAGGGCATATTCTAACACACGAGCTGCTTATTACAGCCAAACTGTTTCAAACGCCACGTTTTACTTTGGTCTCAAGAGTGCATTATAACTCATATGGTGGAAAGGTTTCAGATATTACCACTGGCATGAATTTCAAAGTTTATGAGGGCAAAACACTTGTTAATTATATTCGTTATCAGTTGTTTATTTAACAAAACTTTGAAAGCAGCATTTAATATAACATCAATGAAGAAACTGCTCAGTGCCTGCAGCACTGTAACTGAAGTTGGTGTTTGGCGCTGCGATCCGAAAAATTTGCAGAGCTTTGGGAATTGAAACATTGGTTATTTACTTTCATTGTAAATGTTTCCGGTATGAATACTAACTGTAAGCATTTATTGATACAAAAATAGCACAACCGACTCGTGCTGGCAACCTTTTGCCAGTATCAAAGCCAAAAATATATCACATCTCCTTCACGTTGAAATTAACCTACCCCACAAATTTCTTCTCGATCCGATGACTGCATTCGACGTTAAAGGAATATAAAGAAATTAAGGGTTATCAGCCGCCACATTTTTCAAATAATCGAAAACTTAATATTTGCTGTTTATTGTCACTACAATATCATTGCCATTTGAAAATTTTACGATAAAATCGCTTAATAAAGATATTGCAAATAAACACAAAACCAACAATTGCTGGCAACCCTATCGTGGCTTTTCAACCAGATTTGGCCTGAATAATGTCTATAATAGGTTCCATTAATTGTATGAAATTCGTATTGATTTCATGACTGCATTGGAAGTTATAGGGCAAAAAGCGTTTTTTTCCTGAGCGAATTTTCAAAACCAAAGAAACAAAATTTACCATAGCTGGCACCACCAATCGAACTTTTCAACCAAATTTCCACCAAACACAGTTTAGATTATGGTTCAGCTACTGTGTCAATTTCGTGAAAATTTGGTAACTGAGTCAGAATTCATAGGGCAAAAAGCAGTTTTTTTTTCTATGTAATTTTTCAAGATGGCACCACTGGCACAGAGTTGCCCAGAATTCAAAATCGCTTCTATCATACATGGTCCTATTTAAGTTCAATGCATCCTGTAAATTTCAGTTGTATCTGATGATTGGTTCGTGAGTTCCCGTGAACAGAAATTTTTGATGCTAAAAATATAGGTAAATTGGGCAAGGGTTACCATTCTTGTCCGACATGAAATTTCCAAAGCTTTAATTTGAATATGTTGGTAAAGCAAAAGATTTGTATACAAGCTGACTTTTATTGTAAGCAAGGAGCATTTTTTTAGGAGATTCGATGGTTTGAATGTTTTCACTTTCAGTGCCTGCCGTAGCTACAGGGTTGTTAACACGTTCATCAAACTTAACAACAACTTAACAACAATAATGTGATCTGTAAGTTTCATAATGTATTGATAATCTAGTAAAAAGTTATCGCATTTTAAAAATTTTCAAATTTTTCCAATCTCATTTTAGGCGCCTAGCGCACACAAAGAGTTAACAATTTCAAAAACATTATGTTATTCACATTTGAAACACGTTCAGAATTCATTCTAGATACTTTAATTTTGCAAAAATTATTTTTTGACAGAATAATAGGTATATTTAAAATATCACTAAAATGGCCGCCGGCGCCAAAGGGTTAAAGATTATTAACTTTTTGTAAAACCTGGCACTATTCTGCATATACACAAATGTATCCTGAAAATTTCAGTTCAATCGACTGGCGCGTTCCTTAGATTTTTTCACTAAAATTTTTTGATTATACATATATATATATATATATATATATATATATATATATATATATATATATATATATATATATATATATATATATACATATATATATTGAAATTAACTATGATTTCATTCAAAAAGAAAACAAAATTGATGTCAAAGGTTACTTTCACTTATTTGGCCAAAAATTCATATTTCAGTGAGTGTCAGGACGACAGATAGTTCAAGAAGGGCTGGACGCAGAAATGCTAGCACTAGTAAATCACGGGAGGTCAGTCACCGTCCATATAGGAGACGTAAATTAGAACTTATACCGTTGATCGAGCGTGCAGAGACCATACCAGTGGCAGAGAAGTGGACATTAAATGTATCACTGTCATCATCCTAGTAAAGCAGCAGGAATCGGGAGCAACTGAAAATAGATACAAGATGCGTGTGCAACTAACCGAAATAGGAGCTCACGAAGACAGGTTGAAAATACAACTTGGCTCGAGGAAGAGAAATCGCCGAAATGGAGACGAAATGACTAAAAGCGAGTATGCCCGTGAAATCGAAGAAAGATCTACAAGAAACCCCCAGGAACTTGTAAGGAATATGGTTGAAAAGTTGGAATAGAGCTGCCAGCTATGGTGATTTTCGCCTCCTTTATCTTGTAAATATGCTCATCAAAATAAAGTTTTTCCCCTATAAGTTTCGATGCAGTCATGAAAACAAAACGAAATTCATGTAGTACATGAACCTCATTGTAAACCAGCTGTTATAGGAATTCCGTAGAAAAATTATTAAAGGGCTGCCAGCTATGGTAACTTTTGAAATTTTCTAACATTTCTTGGCTATGCGATGTTGTCATTAAGTTCTCAAATGGGAATGATCCTACAATGACAATTAACAACAAATATTAACGTTTTGAATATTTGAAAAGTTTTGAGGGTGCTAATCCTAAAATTCTTTTCACCCAATCGAAATAAAATTCACAGAGTGGGTTTAACTTGAAGCAGATTTGGTGAATTTTTGGGAAGCACAGGATTGTCAGTACCATACATTTTCGTAAATATTGTACCAACAGATGTTTTCATTTTGTGTTCATATGCAAAGCATTTACAATAAAATAAGCAACCAATGTTAAAATTTTCCAAGTTTTCGAAATTTTTCGGATGGCAGCCCTAGACATAGTTTAATCGCTAAGAATTTCGATGTTATCACTGGATGAAAACAAAATTCAAAGGATAGGTTGATTTGTTATGGTAGACTTATTATTGCTGCTGCTTTGGAAAAGTGTTGCACGTACTACACATTTTCATTTGAACATTTGTGTTTTAAGAGATGCTGTCATGAAATGATTTTTGATACTTTGAGTAAGAAACAATTGATATGATACTACAAAAAAGTGTATTACGTTTTTCACATTTTGGAGTAACTCAAAGATAATTTCTTCGAAAATCAGTTTTCTAGTGGTGCTAATGCGATAGGCTTTTTTTGTACTAAATGCAGTGGAAGGATGACTGTAATCTCTTCCCATTAAGTATTCAATTTCGTCTTATTTTATTTTTAGTTTTTCTGGTGTTAATTTTTTTTAATTGCAGTCTAAAGTGGAGACTGGGATTGCTTTGTTGGCTATTGAGAGGTTCCCTTTTTTTTGAAAGGTGAGTAATGGGGTCAATAAAACATTTGTTTTTTTTGATCAACCAACAAATCGTGATATTCAGCTCTAATTATCGGTCGAGCAATATCAGCCACACCAAATTGCCATCTGAAAGATCGCCGTAAGCCTAGTGAAATGTTAAGCACCTTGCTTTAAATGGGCATACCGTTGGCTGCTTGGAGCTTATACTCTGAGGATTTTTTATGTTTCAGCTTTTTATTACACGTAATCACAGAAATATCAGCTCCTGTGTCGATTAGAATATTTAATCCTGTTTGCTGGTCGAAAATATGGAAGCATTTTTTAAAAATCATTTTGACATTTTTTTACAATGTCTTGCATTAGACCCAAACTTTTTGTGGCAGTAACAAGTGAAATTTTGCTCATGAGGTGAGGATGATGTCTGTTGCTTTGAACACGTAACACAATTACGAGAACGAAATTGAAATCGATTGCATTTAGTGCGACGATTAAGCTGAAGAGCAGCTAACAGCTGCTAATTTCAGTTAGTTCAATTTGCAATAAGTTTTCTATCTGGGAGACGGAGGCCAATTAATGTAGCCGTTGTAGACCGTTGTAGACTTAAGAGGAAATTGTCGGATGCTTTCGTATCAGCTCTAAGTTTCATAGCTCTTAGAAGCTGCGGTGCCTTTTGAACACCAAGTTCCAAGACCAGTTAGCAATTCCCTAAGGATGCGATTTTTGAATGTCAAGTACTGACCTGTTTCCGATGGTTACTTTGCGCTATCATCTACCTGAGTTAAAATGTCTTTAACTGGTTCACTTGCTAAGCAGTCGAGTCCTTTTTGACGCCATATGATCTGAACTGCACCTCAACTTCCGTAAACCACAGATCCGGTTGTGTCCTCCAAAACGGCGGCATTTGAAAATTTGCGATACCATTAACAGACTGCTCGGCATTACCGAAGTTGTCACCCAATGGTGGTAATGGCAGACCTTCAGCAGCATCAACAGTATTGTCCTTGGACATGATGATGAAATTATTGCTCAAATTGAACTTGCGGCGTCGGAGTCACTGATACTTGTCCTGTGCACTTATACTAATTTAATGAATTAGTTAATAAGAACCAAAGTTGCATACAGATTAAGGAGGGAGATACAAGTAAAATTTTCCAAAAAATCAATTTTTTTTGTCTGTATAAAAAGTTAGTATAGCATCTTAGAAATATGTCACCTAATTTTCAAAACTTAATTCAAAGTATTTATCATGTTAAAACTTATAAACGTGACACTCTTGTACTTTGCGTTCGAGTGCCTTCAGAAGTATAGTTGAGCGGCCAATTTTTACTATCTATTCTTAACTGCCCTTACCTGCAGACTTTTCTATTGCTAAAAATTTGGGTGAACAGATATTTGGAAATCAATATGCATAATGATTCCAAGAAATGGACAGTTTTATAGCTAATACAAGGTACATTAGTGAAGGTCAGAGCTGGTGTTGCTGTTAATTCTGTTCACGCTAGTTTTGGAACTTATTCAGTACGGAAAGATTTCGAAAACGAAAATATCAAAATGAGTTCATATCCTAAAGGATATAAAAATGTATCAACTCGGACAGCATACCCGCGTAAATGAAAATTTTATGGAAATCAGTACTCCAAAAACAGAGATAAAACAGAACAACCGAGTGTAAGCGCGAAAAAACTTCGTGAAATACGGTAATTATATAGGAGATGGAGACTCAAAAACATTTAAAGGAATACTTGACATAAATCCGTATGGTGACTATTTTCAAGTGGTAAAAAGCGAGTGTATTGGCCACGTGCAGAAGAGGATGGGTAGTCGTCTTCGAAAGATTAAAAAAGATCAAAAACTTGGAGGAAGTGGTAAGCCAACCGAAGCGCTTATAAACAAGTTGGCATTATGCTACGGATTAGCTATTCGGAGGAATGTCAACAGCCTCGAAGATATGGAAAAAGCTGTAATGGCCACTTATTATCATATGTGCTCCACGGACGAAAATCCAAAACATGAGGGCTGTCGACCGGGTCCCGACAGTTGGTGCAAGTGGCGGAAAGCTGAAACATCTGGAGAAAATCCAAAACTTATTCAACACCCTGCACCACTACATACAGAGGTCCAAGAGTATATTAAACCAATATTTGAAGATTAATCCCGAGATGATTTGCTCGTAAGATGTTTGGTTGGCCATACGCAGAATGCAAATGAGAGTTTCAACTCGACTGTTTGGCGTCTCGCTCCAAAGCACTTACACTCAGGGTTAAAAATCATTGAAATTGCCGCGTATACGGCAGCTGGATTGTTCAACGAAGGGAATACATCTCTTTTACAAGGAATGAACAATTTAGATATAATAATTGGCAGACAATGTAAATCATACGCAGATAAAATAGGTGAGCAGAGAGTGACTTGAGCAAATCGGCGCAGCTTGTTAACTACTAAAGAAGTACGTCAAGAGGAACTTCTTGAGAAAAATGAGCTATACGCAGCTACAGTAGGACTTTTATATGGCGCTGGAACTGCTAACTAATCGGTAAGCTACTAGAATCATTGAATTTTTATGAACCCAAACTTTAAACGCGTTTTCCTTAAAACACAATTTTTCAAATCGGCGTGGACGATAGCTTAAAAAGTTTTGTATCTATCGCATTGAAATTTCGCACACATCTTTTAAGTGGTATTAGTTTCTATATGAACCTATTTGTTTTGAATTTTTTTTGAAAAATAAAAATTTGCCTAGCAAAAACGATTGAAAAATTTGGCTGAAAATTCAAATAATGGTTATAAAGTGTTTCATTCTGCAAATTTTTATTTTTCATTTGTTTTTTTAGGTTCATCTACGAAACATAACCTTAATAATCACACAAAATTTATTTTTTATTATTTTCGATTGACACTACAGAGGCTACAAACTACGCCAACTGACAACTCTCGCTGTGACCTTCCCGAAATACTGGAATGAAAATCAGCCATTTTGAAATATTTTAAAATTGTTTCTTTTTTTTTTGTAATAGACGAAAATATAAATAAATCATATGTAAAGTTTGGAAAATGTAGAATAAATTATTCTTTGATAAAAAAAAATCATCAAAATTGACTAAAATTCGCGGGTCTATATGTATTTCTCCCCTTAATTATTTATTACACGAGACACAATTTAAGACAAAGGCAACCATTTCGAACGAAGGCTACACTAGGCCATAAACTAACAAAGCACACTAATGACTGCTTGATGAAGCAAGCGCTAATATATGTTGACTGGCTACCGCAGGCAACTACGACCCGAAGTAGCCATGTAATCGATTAGCTTTGATTGCCCAGGATTGGATGAAATATTGAAGTTCTTTTCGGATGAAATATTGAAGTGCGTGGGAAATGCAAGTTTTCCATTTTCTGTGGATACATACTTCAGTTTTTTGAATGTATTCAATATCAAAGTCCAAAATGAGACTAAAAGCTGAATTTCCGTCCGAGGGTTTGATTTGAAGGAAAATCAACGACGTTCCTGTGTGGACCAATTCATTTCAGACATTGGATTCTTAGGTCATATTGGCTTACTCTTACGAGGTAGGATGAAAAACTTTGTGTGAACATCTCGTATGACCTGGCCACTGAATCCGAATTCTAATTAGGGTGTTATTTCAGAGCTCTTATTCCCAGATCGATTTAGATTACTAGGTCGTTATTAGTAATAAGCGCAAAAAGGGCAATATTTACTGTTGTTAGGTTAATAGTGCGTCACTAATTTGGACTGTTATTGAGACAATATAATCAGGTTCAGCATGGCAATTTTCAAACAACGAGCGTAATGACTCGCATTTCCGTTGCGTGTTGTTTTTTTTCTTCGAAAAAACAAGCGTTATCAAATTTTTGCTTATTCGAATCGAAATTTTTCTAATACTTTAAAGGATGATTATATTTTAATTTCAGCATAATCTCTCTATTTATTATGATGGTTCAGTTGTACTTAATTTAAAACCATTGTTTCTTTCATTAGTTCAACAGGCTATTCCAGGACTATGGCCATAAAATTACTTTTAATCATTTTAGCAGAAGCCTGCTTTATCTGGTCTGTAAAAGTTGGTGCATATTTGCTTGTTTATTAAAGACAGATAATCTATTTTTTTATACCAGCCGCCGAATTCTATAAGGCTTAGCGGAATCGAATGCATTCCTAATGAAAAGTGGTTCAGAAATACGAATTGCTCTCTGAAAATTTTAAGCAATCGTAGTATGCAAATTTATGCATATTCGTATCTTTATCGTAGTTTAAGAGCACCAATGGTCAGTGGTTTATTTTAATTCTGATCCTAAAACTTGGTTTTAATTAATTGATATAAGGTTAACGCTCGAGTCGAAAAATGGGTTAACGGATTTCGACCGTATTTGTTCAATGTATGGGCCGACGCCTGCAAAATTATGAAAAATACACGCAGTCAGAATGGAGTAGTGAAAATGTTTTTGGCAATGTTTCTGGAAAATTCGAACCTGAATCACACTTGTCCTTACCAGGTAAAATTATCGTAAAAATTGATTGATTTAAAAAAAAATCTTTGTTTCTTATAGGGCGGGTATATGTTACATGCAGTAGATCTATCTTTATCAATGATTCCATCTCTACTTGTGAGCGGAACTTATCGACTGATATTGACTTTCACGGAAAACACCAAGGAAAACGTGGTTTTTGTTCTCCGTGTAAAAGGGGTACTTTCTAGTAAATTGGAAGAATAAGGTGCCCCTGCAAATGTATATGATAGTTATTATATGCACATGACTTTGTTTGATGTGATGAGTTTAATTTTCAGAATAAATTTACAATGTCGAACTAAATTATTCGTTTTTACTATAAAAGGTGCTGAATATTGCGGATGGATTTGGTAGATTGAGATTATTGGAAATAGTTTATAATTGAATTACATGGGCGTTTGTTTGATTCGGCTTATTCTAGTGAAGTTTAGTAAGCAGCACAACTGTTTTACTAGTTCAAATTCAATAATTTTCAAATTGTAATTTCAATTATATAAATTATTTGTGAGTTATCTATTGCAAAAAATGCAAGTATAAACAATTAACATTACCAAGCCAAGATGCCACGCCTTTGGACTTCTAAAAAGCCCAAACCAGTGTTTTTACTAATGTTCGAAGAACATTAGTATTAAAATCGGTTTGGGCAAAAATTCATATTTCTATATCCGATTCAGCTGAAACTTTCAGGATACATTGGTGTATATGCACAATAGGTCCAGGTCTCACCAAATGTCAATTATCTTTAACACTTTGGCATCGGCGACCATTTCAGTGGTATTTTTAATATACCTATTATTCTGTCCACAAATAGTTTATGCAAAAATTAAGTTAGCGAAATGAATTTCGAACATGGCTTACATGTAAATCAGATAATGTTTTGGATTTTTTTAACCTCATGTGTGCGCTAGGTGCCTAAAAAGAGGTCGGGAAAATTTGAAATTTTTTAAATTGCGATAACTTTTGATAGAGCTTATTAGCTTAGAGCTTAGAGCATTATGAAACTTTCAGGACATATTGATATGATTAATGCGTCAATTTTTGTTGCTTTTGATGAGCATGTTGGTAGTCCTGCAGCTAAGGCAGGCGCTGAAAGTGAAAACTTTAAAATCATCAACTCTCCTAAAAAATTGTCGCTTTTTGGAAAAAAGGCAACTCATATATAAATCTTATGCTTTTTCTACATAGCCAAAGTAAAATATTTGAAATTTTACAACGGACAAGAACGGTAACCCTTCCCCGATTCACCTATATTTTTAGCATCAAAAACTTCTGTTCACGAGAACTCACGACCCAATAATCAGATACAGTTGAAATTTACAGAATGTATTGCCCTTAAGTGGGACCAGGTCTGATAGAAGCGATTATGTAATTTGGGCAGTTCTGTGCCATTGGTGATATCTTGAAAAATCACTAAAAAATAGCTGCTTTTGGCCCTATAAAGTCTGATTCAGTCACCAGATTTCGACGAAATTCACACAGTAGCTGAATCTCACTTTGAGCCACGTTTGATAGAAATTTGATTGAAAAATCCGGCTGGAGCTGCCAGCTATGGTAATTTTAGTGCATTAAATTTTGAAAATTCGCTCAGGAAAATTAAGCTCTTTGCCCTATAGCTCCCATTGCAGTCATGGAATCATAACGAAATTCATATCGCAAATTGAACTTATTGTAGACAAAACTTGTTGGAAAAACAATGTTAGGGTTGCCAGCTATGGCTGGTTTTGTTTTTTTTCGGCATATCTTTAGTAAGCGATTTTATCATAAAATTAGTAGCAATCTTGTTGTGAAAATAAACAACAAATATTACGATCTAGAAAATTTGAAAACTGTTACCGGTGGTAACCCTAAATTTCTTTGTATCCCTTTAACTTCCAATGCAATCAGATCAATACGAAATTCGCAGAGTAGGTTGACTTCAACGTCAGGTAAATGTGACATATTTTTGGCTTCGGTGCTAGCAAAGGGCTGCCAGCACGAGGAGTTTTTATTATTTCCGTACCAATAAATGCTAACATAAGCATTTAAAAATAAGTTAAGAAAATAATTAAACAATGATAGCGTTTACAGCAGACGTTTAGTCCGCGGACTATACACCAAATTCCATCTAAAGTATTTAGTCCACTTGCTGTAAACACTTAGTACCCGACCCAAGGAATAGGTCAGTACACAATTTTAAGCGACCTGACCTAAAATAGGTCGCGGACTATATCGCTGTAAACACATTCGACCTAAGCCTTGATTTTTGCGCGACTATTAAAAATATATGTAAGTTGAATTTAAGCTCGCAACCCTCTCGTTTGACTCAAAATCATTTAAATAATCATGCTTGAGAGACAAATGAAAAGATAATTACAGTGTATGTACTAAAATCAAACTAAATGACAGCTGCGACGTATGTACAAACGAGGACTAATTTCAAATTTTAGGTCAGGTCGATGTAAACACCATTTGGTTCAACCGCTGTAAACCCTATCAATGTTTAAATTTTCAAAGGTCTGGACATTTTTTGGATGGCAGTCTCAAACACCTTTCTATCGCTGTAACTTTCGATGAAGTCATCGAAATTAAATTGGCTTAGAGTATATTATTACTTAGGGTGTCCTTAAGTAGCTAGTGGTAGAATACACACTCAAAATCTGCACAAATTCTCTATTGTTTTTCGAGCATTAGTGTTTCTAGCGGTTCTGATGCGCTACGGTTTTTTTTAAATTATGAGCAAGTCGTTTTTGTACTTTTGCTGTAAGCAAAATATTGCTGACATCATCGCTTCCCCTTTTGCAAAAAAAAAAAACGTAAAGTATTACAGATGAACTTAGCTGAGGCACTTTACTGCAGTTTGTCAAATCAAGAACAATAGGTTTGGCGCGAGGTTTTCAAATGCACATTTATTCAAATGTGTGCAATATTGGTATGAAAATCGGATATCTCTCTGCCAAAAGTTTTAGAGTGCTGCTTTTTGTCTATCTTTTGAAATAAATGCATAGTCTTTCAAAAATATTGTGTCAAAATTTCAAGTCGATCGGAGCAAAATTGACGAAGCTATGTGTATTTGAGCATTCATTGCTCTTGGCCGGGTTTTTAAAACTGCTCGACAGCTGTGCGTTTTTCTGAAACTTGTTATTTTTGAAAATCCTCTCAGGGCTATCTCGAGAAACATATTCTTTAACAGCTGCATTTGGATTTTTTTGTTTCATATTATTCTGTTGCGAGTTATGATGGACACTGTAAAACAATTTTTTTTTTGAGGCGCATCCGCAGATTCATTTTCATTCGCTTAGTTTTCAATATTTCGCTATGAACGTTGAGGAAAACATTGTTCAAATAGTGCATTATTATATGGAAGTCAATTGAATAAACTAACTCTCCCTCTGTACCAAAAACAAATTCTTAAAAACGTACTTTTTAATCACCAAATTAATCTTACACCTTTATAAGAGGGGAGGGAGCATAAATACTTTTGTTTGCTTAGAAGAACATAGAAGGACAACGTGATCCTTGAAAGTTAGTTTCTTGAGCAATTTATTTACAACTAGCATGAAGAGACGAAAAAAGAGCTATCAATCTTTTTGAAGGAGATGACAAGATTCACCACACGGAAAAAGTGGAGATGAAGCAGTTAGTAGCATGCGTCAATAAACACAAATCAACACATTTGGAACCTGATAGCAGTATGGAAAACACGGGACTAATTTCTGTGGCTTTCGGTTACTAGGAGTCTTTACTGGCCTGGCTCAACAGATAGCAACCGATATTCATTCGTTAGTTACCTCAGATGATTCTCTCATGTTTTGTTTCGAATGTTTCGGGTATTCTCCATAATCGGCGGGGTGTCTCTTTTGCTTAAGTTGGGACATTGCCTTGGAATTACATACATACGTCCATGTCCTATTAGGATAAGTACCGTAAGTTCAGTTGCAATTTATCTTTTATTTATTTATTTATTTCAATATTCATCACAACAGAATACAAATTCCAATTATGGCAATGAAATAAAAAAAAAGGATAAAACAAATAAAGATTAATGATTACAAAAAGAAAAATACAATTCAACAATCTAATGACCCAACGCTCAGGTCTAGAACAAATACTTTTAAATATCTTTTAAAGGTATAGAACGATTGTGGCAGAGTTCCAAGCCCCAATTCATTATGACGTCTAGGGATTCTGACGAAAGGAGAAGAGAAGCACACCTTTGTACGCGCGAATGGAACAGTGAAGACTTCTTGAGACCTGTTGCCCCGTAACAAACTGCGAGGTCGGAATGAATCGGTGAAGGCAGATACAATACCTCGCTGCGATTTGAACAGGAAGCACTCGTCAAGCAACAGCCAGCGTGACTGCAAAGAAGGAATTTGAAGAAAGAACAAACGGGAAACATATGAGTAGTAAGGGATATTATATTTAAAAAATAAAGAGCGTGTGAACCTACGCTGCACACACTCGATGGCCTCAGAAAGGTATAGGAAACGTGGAGACCACCCTTGATAAGCATATTCAAGGACACAACGAACTAACATTAAAAAAAGACGAACACATGTACGTATGTCAGCGAATTTAGAGGTAGAGCGAAGTACCAATCCAGAGACTCGGGAGGCTTTAGCGGTGAATTCAGCAGCATGGAAATTAAATTTTAATTTCGGATCAAAAGTCACACCCAAGTCTCTAAATTTATTAACGGACGACAGATAGTTAGTGGAAACTGAATAAGGAACTTAAAAAGAAGATGATTTGAGGGAAAAGGCCATATGTTTACATTTGCTAACATTTAAGGACAAGGAATTGCGGTTGCACCAATTAAGAACAGCACACAGATCATTCTGGAGAATAATATAGTCATCATCTGACCTGATGACTTAGAGCAATTTCAGATCGTCAGCATACAGTAGACAAGGGGAATCAATAATGGAAGGAAAGTCGTTAATAAAAATTAAGAAAAGTGAAGGACCAAGGATAGGCCCTTGTAGAACACCAGAAGAGGGATGAAAGGGAGAAGAGGAGAGGTTGCTAATAGTAGCTTTGCACTGACGGTTACTGAGGTAGGACGAAAACCAAGAAAGGATTGGCCCAAAACAACCAAACTGTGAAACTTTACTGAGTAATATTCTATGGTCAACAGTATCAAAGGCTTTAGGAAAGTCTGTGTACGCTACGTGCACATGTTCCTGACAATCTAAGGCAAGGGCAACTGTGTCTGAGAAGAGGATAAGGTGAGTCAAAGTAGAATTACCCCTCATGAACCCATGCTGTTCAGGAGCTAGAATAGGATGAATCATGGGATACATTCTAGAGAAGACAATTTTTCCAAGGATTTTACTAAAACAAGGGAGAAGAGAAATAGGACGATAATTGGAGACGGAGGAAACATCGCAAGTTTTGAAAATTGGGTAAATATTAGCAACTTTCCAGGCAGAGGGAGAAACACCGGATGATAAGCTCACATTGAAAACGATAGAGAGGGGGACGCACAATGAGGAAGACATAGACCAAGCATAAAAATTGGGAATACAATCAGAACCACCAACGGAATTCCGCTCTAGGCTGAGAAATAAATTCTCAACTTAGATCGGATTAGTATGCATAAGAAAAAGAGAAGGAGGAAGTGAAGGAAAAACCAGGGGATGTACAAGAGAGGTAGAATTTTTAAAGGAGGAAGAAAAGAAGTTAGCGGAAAACTCACATACATCTTGTGGAGACGAGGAGGTAGAGCCATTGAAAGCTGTAGCCTGGGTCGTTTTTATTGTGTCCGCTAGAAGAAGAAGAAGACTAGTCTGGTAAGAAGACTAGTCTGGTCAGCAAGACCATAGAAGATGTTTTTTTTTGAGGTTTAAAGAATACCCTCTGGTTGCATTTAATTTATTATAAAGAAAGGAATTCTAATTTTGTGGATCTATGCCATTTGTAAATGTGGCTTATCCGCATGATCTGATATAACTCTATCCTTGCTCAATTCTTCCTCTTACCGAAATGACTCACTATCGGAATTTAGTTTCGATAACGAATAAATACCTCAGACACATACCAGAAAGTCTAATACAGGAAATAAAAGATATTACAATGCATAGTAAT
The DNA here is from genome assembly GCA_947369275.1 of Nemotelus nigrinus. NCBI lineage: Eukaryota > Metazoa > Arthropoda > Insecta > Diptera > Stratiomyidae > Nemotelus > Nemotelus nigrinus. The sequence continues at coordinate 202,610,906 of OX376372.1, read as the reverse complement.
ATGGGTTGGGCTGCTAGAGAATAACCTGCTAGAGTCTTTCTATCTTAAACAAACAGGAAGACTCTTCCGGCAAGATAGCTTACCAGGGCCGTATATAGCACAACCACTATATTATTCGCGCAACCAGAAAATAGGAGGTTGGTATACATCTCTGAGGTTTACATCAAACCAGACAAATTGGAATTGGATTCATATATGATAAAAGCGTATCTTTTGTGTTGACAGGCAGCTTCTTTATCATGTATTCAAGAACTAAGTTGAACAGCAGAGGGGCCAGCACATCGTCTTGCTTTAATCCGCTATTTGTATTGATTCAGACTTGTGATGTTATCGATGCCATCGTCATTTTGGTCAGTCAAACTAGTTTTGCTGGGGATTTGTGATTATTGTATATCGAACGTTTCGGTCAAAAATATCATATGCTTGTTAAAAGTCCACGAAAATCTGGTAGACGTCGATGTTCAACTGTTGACGAATTAAAAATAATGAATATAATAACAATAGATGTTGAGGTATTACAATATTGAAGTAATACAAAGACTAAAAGCTATATTTCGGGAGCGATGGCCCAATGTGATCGAAAAAGTGTTCAACAATGTCAGATATTGAATACCTAAGCCTCGTTACTCATCACATATTACGCTGCGATGCGGAGAGCATTTCTGTTAGTTATCAACGTGAACAACAAAAACTAAACTTGAGGACCCATGACGAGTGAAACCTAATTCGGAGACTACATTAAAACTCTTATCTTATCTAATGATTTGGATTAGTTGATCGTTACGTGCGAATAGTTCCTGCATTTGGTAATTATTATGGATTTTTGATGGATGCTAATCATATATTGTAAAGATCACAGCCTATGAAATAATCATACTCTTGTTTCAGATAACGAGCGTAATGCGTTCAGGTTCAATGCAAGATTTAATTTTCAATCAAGTGTTTTTTTAAAATTATGATGCAGTTTTAATTTCAGTATAATCTCATTATTTTTACGATGACAATTTTTCAATGGATTTATCATTATTGTTTCATTGACCGTTTCAATAGCCAAGAAGTGAGTTTAGTTTTTTGGATGCCTTAGCTCCAAACTGAGTCAGAAATATGAATATAAAATTGCTTTTAATCATTTTAGCAGAAGCGTACTTTACCTGGTCTCTGAAAGTTTGTACATGGTTCCTTGTTTGATAGAGAAATATAATCCGGTTTTTTTTATACCAGGCTTTAAATTCTATAAGACTCAATGGAATCCAATGCATTCCCAATGAAAAATGGGCTAGAGATACTAATTGTTCTTTGAAAATTTTAAGCAATCGAAGTGTGGTATTAAATGGATACACGTATCTTCATCGCAGTGTCAGAGCACCAAAGGTCAGTGGTATATTTCAAATCTGTTCATGAAACATGGTGTTGATTTATTAACAAAAGGTTAACGCTAAAGTCGAAAAATGGGTTAACGGATTTCGACCGTATTTGTTCAATGTATGGGGCGACGGCTGCAAAGTTATGGAAAATATACGAAGGCAGAATCGAATAGTGAAAATGTTTTTGGCAATGATCTTGGATAATTCGAACCTGAATCACACTTGTCCTTTCGAGGTAAATTCTTCCTTATTATTGATCGATGTTTTTATTTATATTTTGGTTTGATTCCGTTGAATCTTACAGGGCGAAATTAAGTTTTTTGCAGTGGATTTTTCTCTGGGCATGATTCCATCGTTGGTAGTGAGTGGAACGTATCGGCTGACATTAACTTTTTCGGAGCAAACCAAAGAAAACGTAGTTTTTACTTTACTTGTAAAAGGGTTGCTTTCGAGTAACTTAAGAGAATGAAGTGGACTTCCTAACAATTAAGACTATTAAAATGCATTAAATTATGCGCTATTTAATTTTATTTTCAGAATAAATTTGCGATTTTAATTTTGGAATTAATTTGGGTTAAACCGCTTGAAATACTAATGTTTGACGGATAGTAGAGGAATCGTGCAGATTTTCAGTGCATATGCAGCCACACGTGCTCATTATTACATCCAACCTGTTTCGAGGGCCATCTACCACTTTGATCTTAAGAATGCAATAAAACTCATAGGGTGGAAAGATTTTCAGGGTTACCCTTTGCATGAATTTCAAAATTCAGGAAACAACAAAAATGTCTGGTGCTGGCAACACTTTACCAGCATTGAAGTCAAAAGTAAAATTTCAGATTAAGTCCAAAACATCTTGTAAATTTCGTGTCAATCCAATGACTGCATTGGAAGTTATAGGGGTACAAAATCATTTGGGGTTTCCACCCGTTAAAGTCTTCAAATTGTTGTTATCCAAATATTTGTTGTCTATTTGTTGTCTATTGGTCAAGATCATAACCATTTAAAAATTTAATGAAAACATCGCTTAATAAAGAAATGAGAAACAGTTAAAAGAAATATCATAGCTGGCAGCTCTATATTTTCAAACAACTTCCTACCACAAAGGCCTACAATAAGGCCCATTTACTACATGCATTTTGCTTTGGTTTCGCGATTGAAGTTCTAGGACAAAAAGCTTTTTGTGTTGAGCAAATTATCACGATTCAAGAGGCAAATATTACCTTAACTGGCAGTTTCAGCCTAATTTTTCAAAACTTGGACCAGGGTGGAGAGTAAGCTGCTGTGTGAATTTCAGTAAAACTTTATGACTGGATCGGAATTGATGGGCCAAAAAGCCTTTCCTGTTTTAAGTCGTTTTTCAAGATGGCACCACTACCACAGGATTGTCCACATTTCAAAACCACTTCTATCAGACCTAGCCCTAGTTGAGGCCAATACATTCAGTGGAGCTCAATTGGAACTAATTATGTGATCGTGAGCTCTCGTGAACAGAAGTTTCGAATGCCAAAAATCTAGGCATATTTTTGTCCTATATGCAATGTCAGGAGTTTAACTTTTGCTGTGTAAACATATCATTGAATTTTTATTTTAAAAGCGCAAATTTTTCAGGATGGTTGGGGGTTTGAATGTTTTCAATTTCAGTGTATGCCGTAATTGCAGGATCGCTAGCACGTTCATGAAAAACTTCATACGCCTACAATTTAGTAGCACTAACGCGTGTTGTAAATTTCATAACAATTTCATAACTCTGTCAAAAGTTATTGGAATTTAAAACTTTTGCAAATTTTTTCGATCTTATTTTAGGCACCTAGCGCACATATCGGGTTAAAAATTTCAGAAACATTATCATATCTATATGTGAAACACGTTCGGAATTAATTTTCCACACTTAGTTTATTTGAAAATCATTTATTGATAGAATTATAAGGGTAATTCAAATACCATTAAAATGGCCGTCGGCGTTAAAGGGTAAAATATAACTAACATTTGGTGAGACCTGGACCTGTTTCACGTATATGGCAATATGATGGCACGTTATATATATATATATATATATATATATATATATATATATATATATATATATATATATACATATATATATATTATATATATATATTTTATATATATATATATATATATATATATATATATATATATATGTGTGTATATATATGTATATATTTTTATGTATTTGGCCAAAGTGACTTTACATAAGTCTAATCAAATTGAGTTAAAAATTGAGTTAATATTGGAAAGTAATTACTACTTTGGAGTCCACCGCGTAAACTCTGTATCGACACTAAATGTCACTGCATATTCATGGCTTCCCGCAGGCTCCCTGCTTTTGAATTTGTGTGCAATCTCATGTCTTGTACCTCGTTGCCAATTCATTTCCTTTCCTGCATTGCCAGCAAATTGAATTTTTATTTACAGGACTGTTGTAATAATGCTTTAACAGTATCAGACTTATTGAGGGATGTCATATTTCAGGATCCAAATCTGCAGCCCATAGTGGAATGGATTATCGGTCCACTACTCGAATCCCTAGGCCTGGAGGACTGGACCTTCAACCACTGAGTTTCTTTCTCTTCAACTGAGATTTTGAAAATAAAAAAAAAAAATAAAATAAAAAAATATTGAATTTTGAAAGAATGGCGTACGGTTTTCCAAACAAAAATTTTTTGGTAAAAAAAAACCTACAAAATCAGCCGTAAAAATGAAAATTTTCAATTTATCAGCAAAATCTTACGTACTTCCCTAGAAAATGATGTTGTGAAGCTTGCACCAAAATTTCAGCTCTAGCGAATTGATCGGATACAAATTGGCTGAATAATCGTGCGGGCCGTATCAAAAAATGTGGTTTCGAGAAAAACGCATTTAAAGTTTGAAAACATAGGGCGGCTCTTTCACGTTTCTCATTTTCGCTTTGTGGATTTATTGCCTTTTTTGTGGCAAATGTTGCTCTACTACCTGTCATACTAAATGGTAATTTACTAATGAGAAATGTCGCTAACGGATACCTGTGGTAGGTATAAGGACTTTGGAGCAGAGCGTGCCGTACGCGCGCCGCATAGGCCCCGACCGCACGGTGGGGCGTCCAACGTTAATGCTCATAGCTCGAAAAAAAAAAAAATTTTTGTTTTAAAATAACTTAAGACGTTATTCTAGACATGTTTCCCTGCCATTTTAGCAAAACCAAACAAATAGATTTTTTTGAAATTTCTACATAGGTGTTACCCCTTAATGAAAATGTCATTGTAACTAATATTGATCCATTCAATGCCCCTAACAACGAAAGAAAATGTCAAGTTCCACTTTTTCATCACTATCTCCCATGGTTCGGAAATACAAGAAGATTTTCGACGCCTACCCTGACATAGCGGCCGTTGTTTACTTGGCTAGTGCTACTGCTGATCGGCCTTTTGCACCATCACCACGTCTGTTAGCTCCAAAATTTGTTGGAAAAAATATTTCGGCTCGGCACTATCATGAAAATATAACCAAAAATATCAGGATTTTAACGATTGCCTGCCAGAAACTCGAACTGAAAAGTTTCTTCTTTTGATCCCGAAGGGAAAGAGGGACCCTAACCCACAATTTATGTACAGACCTCACTGTATGCTTGATACGGCGGGGCAGTTCCTGGAAGGCCTGTTAATACCACGATTGCAGGCTGGTCTTTCGAATAATCAACATGGGTTCCGTAGAGGCCAGTCAATAATAAATGCCATCTAAAGGTGCATTTAGACTCTCCCCGAGAGCCTAGTACAAGAGTACGAATAGTCTCCCAGTGTATTCTCGCTTGTTTTTCTCCATTCACTTACATGCCAAAACATGGCAAGCACGAGAGTGTAAATGGTTGTAGCCATGATTTGAGATTATTTGAAAAATCGTCGAAGGAATTGTCCGGAAAAATGTTACTGCCGGTACAGCACAAAGAACCATTCTCGGACCTTGAAAAGCCAGAAAATGTGCTCTTGGTAGGTTACGCTGTTGATGTAGTAGGTGTCATTACCTCTAGAAACCCCTCAAACCTACTCAGCTCAAATTAAATCAAGTTATGAGTTGGTGATCATGAAAAATGAGATTGGAATGCTGATGAAAATAACGATACCAACCTTCAAACTCATGAAGGTTGGCTCCGAAGTAATTGAGACCCAAAAATCTGCGAAGTATCTTGGAGTGACTCATGATTCTAAGCTGACTTATGGGAAGCACATTCGAAAAGCATTTGACAAGGCATTGGGAGCTGTAATTTCGCTGAGCAGACTCATGGCAAACGTTCGCGGTCCTGGTGCTTATGACAGTAGCTTATTCAGATATGAGCCGCCGCTTAAAGTTAGCAAATTATCGAACTAGGATGGAGGTGCAGAGGGGTAGAGGGGTGAGAAGCACAGAGGGGTGCTACGAATCGCAAGCAGCTACAGTACGGTATCAGATAATGCCATGTTGGTCGTAGCAGGGGTAATCACTGCCGATTTATTGGCGAACGAGAGCAGGGAGGTCTTTCTGAATAGCTCAGAAGAGAGATAACAGCTACCTACTCAAGCACGAGCGCGAATGCTTGACCTTTGAGAGAAACGCTGGGCTGAGAGTACAACGAGATCATGGACGATTAGACTGATTCGCGCCATAAAACCTTGGCTTATTCGTGCCCGCGATGAAACAATTTTCAGCTCAGCCAATTTCTATCGGCTCATGGAAACTTTAGGAAATACCTTCATAGAATGAGGGATGTCAGGACGGTATACTGCAAATACTGCATTAAACAAATTTATGATGCGTTGCATACTTTCTTCAAATGTCTCCGCTTTAGAAGAAAACGGGAAGCGCTCTTGTCCGCAATTGGCCCTGCGACGCCGGGGCGGCTGTGAGAGCGACGCTGCATTCGGAAGGTGCTAGGATACGTATTTCAGTATATGCAGAGATTATTGGGGCTGAAAATAGAAGAGAGCTGCATTACAGACTCCTCTTGAAAGACCGAATGAAGACACCTCATAGATGCTAGTGGCACAGCCCAGTTTAAGCAATGCCAAAGCGGTTCCGGCTCCGACACCTGTGTTCGGTGGGTGATGTTTTTAGTCGTTAAAAATCTTCCATCATCTTTCATTTTTCGCAGGAAACCTGTGAAAATTTTTCAACACCCGTTCAAAAAGAAAAAAAAAAATACAAAGACCAAAAGCTGAATTTCGGGGGCGATGGGCAAATGTGAAAGAAAAAGTCTGAATACTAAGCAATAGGCATCCTGTGTGAATGTAACAATGTCCGATATTGAATATCTAAGTCGCGTTAGTTTATTACACATGTGACTAAAAAACTAAAATTTAGGACCCACATCGAGTGAAATAACAAATTTGTTTGAACACCGTGCAATCTAATTGGGAGACTACATTAGGACTCTTATCTCCAAAACGATTAGGATTAATTGATCGTTAGTCTTTATACGTGCGAATAGCTGCAGCAGGTAGTAATTATATTGGATTCCCAATATATGTACACATATTATATATAGCGGAACTCATAGTCTATTAGATAATCATTCGCTTGCAATAACAAGCTTCAGATATCGAGCGTAATTATTCCTGGTTCCACTTCATGTCTCACATGCACCCAATGCAAGCTTTATTTTTCAAGCGAGTTTTCGGAAATGCGGCAGACTCTGATCGAAATCTCTCCGTTGCAATTTTTAAATTATGATGAAATTTTAAATTCAGTATCATCTCATTATTTTTACAAGGACAATGTTGCAACGGATTTATCATCATTGTTTCATTGATCGTTTCAATAGGCAAGAAGTAAGTTTGGCTTTTTGGGTGGCTTAATTCCAAACTGAGCCAGAACTATGAATATAATATTGTTCTTAATCATTGTAGTAGAAGCGTACTTTATCTGGTCTCTGAAAGTTGGTGCGTGTTTGCTTATGTGATGAAGAGAGATAATACATTTTTTTTATACTAGCCTCCAAATTCTATAAGATTCAGCGGAATTCAATGTATTCCCAATGAAAAATGGGTCAGAGATACTAATTGTTCTTTGAAAATTTTAAACAATCGAAGTATGCTAATATATGGGTACACGTATCTATATCGTGCAATGAGAGCGGTATTAGTAAGTAGCACATTTTAATTCAGCCCAAGCGTGATTCTGAAACTATTTATATTCCTACAAGGTGCATTTTACACTCGAGCGATGGATGAATGGATTTCGACCATATTTGTTCAATTTATGGTTTGACGCCTGCAAAATTATGAAAAATACACGCTCTCAAAATCGAATAGTGAAAATGGCTTTGGCAATATTTTTGGAACATACGAATTTGAATCACACTTGCCCTTTCCAGGTAAATTCTTCCTTATAGTTGATCAATTTGCATCAAATCTTTTTATTTACATTTTGGTTTTATTCCATTGAATCTTACAGGGCGAAATAAAGTTCGTTGCAGTGGATCTATCTTTGTCAATGATTCCATCGCCGCTAGTGAGTGGGAAGTATCGGATAACATTAACTTTTTCAGAGCAAACCAAAGAAAACGTAGTTTTTATTTACAATGTAAAAGTTGTACTTTCTAGTGCCGTAATAGAGTGAAGCGCACTTCCAAACAATTATAGCCTTTGAAATTCGTGAAATTATGCGCTATTTAATTTTATTTTCGGAATATAATTGGGATTTTGAACCAAATCATTTGTTTTGTGTGCTTTAAGTGTTGAAAACAACGCTTTTCTTGATCTTTTTGGATGATGCGTAGTGATTTAGAGGTTGAATGGGTGAACGGTAAGGCTTCTCAACTAGGCCAAAGTCTAGCCAAGAGCCTACCAAAACTGGGACGAATAAACATCAAAGATACCAAATTAAAAAAACAAATGATTTGCCTTTGAAGCTATTGAAATAAATTACAAATTGTTTATATATGGCCACACTAAATATAACTTGGACTTGTAGACTTATCAAATATAGTAGTTAGTTGCATAGCTGAACCCGTGTGTTTAAGTTCAAATAATTTTCACTGCGATTAATAACAGGTTATGGGCCTTTGTCACGGTCGGTTGTAGTATCGAATATTTTGGAACGATACGAGTATATACTCGTATCGAGTATTTTCGTACTTGCAAGTATTTTCGTCCCGCGTACTAGATACTCGTGAGTATGAAAGCAGTTGCAAGTATGAAATACGAGTTTATATTAATATTAGGATACTATTACGTCACTGTTTGATTGAAATGAATCAAATGGACGGAATTTATTGTGTAAATTTTTGATTACATGTGTAGTCCACAAAAATACTCGTACCTAGTATTTTTGAATTTCGTACTAGGTTACTGGCTGTTCCAAAAAAATACCTGTTCCATATACCTGTTCCAGTATATACACCTCATCTCTAGTAATATTCATCAAAAGACAGCTCCATTCACACCTCAACAGAATGGTGTCGCCGAAAGATTTAATAGAACAATTGTCGAAAAAGTACGATGCATGCTTATCGATGCAAATTTAAAAAATGCATTTTGGGCTGAAGCGGTATCAACGGCTGTATACATATTGAACAGAATCCCATGTAAAGGTAGTGGTAATATAACACCAGAAGAATTATGGTCAGGCAAGAGACCAAGGCATGAATCACGAGATTTCGATAGGCGATATCGCCTATCGTCAAATAAAAACGATAACGATTATCGACTTAGGAATGTCGGCATCATAACCTGAACAATTTGATGTATCGAAATTTTTTTTTGAAATATAACTCCATGGTCGATTTTCGTGCCATTTGACAGCATCTGATGTATGGTAATGACATTTGAAAATTCAAATAGTGAGCCGCCAACAAGTGATACGTTTGTCGGTAATTTAATTCACGGCGAAAATCAATGGAAGAATTCATACTTTTTGATTCTTCATCTGAAGATGATAATGAAAAAGTGTTGCGAAGGAATTTGAGAAATTCTAGTAATCCATTGGAGTTACCGGAACAGAAGTAAGAAATAAAAATCATAAATATCTTGTAATTCAAATGTATTTTGTAGGTTCATTAAACGTTTTCGTGTAACGAAGGAAGCGTTTAAATATACAAAAACTGACAACTGACACTTTTGTTTGTAAATTTTCAGGAAATCCAATGAAAGTGTTTTCGTACTTTTCATGAATTTCCCCCACCACATGGAGAAAACTCGATTTGGACTCAAATCGCGGCTGCAAGGATCAGATGATTCAGGAAAATTCAGTAAAATTCAGTTACTGAAGTTTACTGAATTTTCCTGAATCATTTGGTGGGGGAAATTCATGAAAAGAACGAAAACGCTCTCATTGCATTTCCTGAAAATTGACAAACAAAAGTGTCAGTTTTCGGTTTTTCGGAGAACAATAGTGATTATAATGTCATCCCAAGCGGTGATAAATTACCGCCACAAAAATATTCGTTCTTGATAATAACATTACGCCGAAAACCGTTTGACAGTTTTCAGTATTTTTCAGTGCTCAGCCCCTACTGAAATTTACTGAAAGAGGAGAAATTTGCAGTTTTCAGTAAAACGGAGTACAAAAACGGCTTCATTGCAATTAATCGTAGTGCGCGAACAGACCTATTAATTGCAATGAATCGTAGTTCGCGAACAAATCTATTATGTCACAAGCTGGAGATGGATATCGATGACATATCGGTAGTCGTTTGACTATCGCCAGAGATTTCGATAGTCGCTGTCGTTTTTTGATTTTCGTGATTTCAAATCTCGAAAATTTCGACAGACGATATCGTCTATCGTCGGTTGTGATTCATGCCCAACTCTGAAATCAATGCGTGTTTTCGGATGTGTTGGGTTAGTTCACGTTCCCGTTCAAAAACGAAAGAAATTGGATGCTAAGTCGGAAGAATGCATATTTCTTGGTTACACTAATGAATCCAAAGCTTATCGACTGTACAATTGCATAACTCGCAAGATGGTAATAAGTCGTGATGTTATTTTTATTGAAAACAAACGAAATAAGCAGGTAATCACTCATGATAAAGATAATACCGATTATTTCTTTCTCATTGAAGATGATAACATCGATGCTAAAAAAGTGACAAAAAGTTGACAAATTTACCCGAAGATCATCGCACAGTTGACTGCAAATGGGTTTATCGAATGAAACGCTTGGATGATGGTTCCATTCGTTATAAGGCAAGGCTGGTAGCTAAAGGATTTGCACAAAAAGAAGGTATATACTACAACCAAACTTATTCGCCAGTGGTCAAATACACATCAATTCGTTATTTATTAGCGATTTCAATCAAATACAATTTACTTATAAAACAGTTGGAAGTAGTCACTGCATTTCTAAAGGGTGAACTTTCCGAGGATATTTATATGCTTCAACCAAAAGGATATAATGATGGAACTCAACAAGTCTGTAAGCTCTTGAAGTCATTATATGCTAAGCAGTCAAGCCGTGTTTGGAATGATAAATTAAATAGTGTTTTAGTCTCAACCGGATTACAACGCCTCACAGTAGATAAATGTGTTTACTATACGATCGATGATTGAAAAATTTTAATTGTACTGGTATATGTGGATGACATGTTGATTTTTTCAAATCATGAAGCTGCTGAAAAAGAAATCATTGATATTCTAATGAATCGATTTAAAATGAAAGATCTTGGAATCGCGTCATCCGTACTTGGTGTACGAATATCTAGTGATCAAAAGCTGAATACTATTTCTATCGATCAACAAGGGTACATAGCCAGGATTCTACAAAAATTTGGTATGAACGAGTGCAATCCGTCATCATCACCACTGAATGCTAATCAAAAATTATCGATTGATGATGGTCCCACTTCTGAAATAGAAAAACAAAAAATGGTCAATGTTCCATATCGCGAACTAATTGGAAGCTTTTTGTATGCAGCTCAATTAACCAGGCCAGACATTTGCTTTGCAGTAAGTTTCTTAAGCCGTTTCAACAACAATCCAGGACGCCTTCATTGGGGCGCAGCAAGACGTCTTTTAAGATACCTGAAAGGCACAATTGAAAAGAAATTAGTTTATAAAAATGACTCAAAGCCAATTTTTGGTTTTAGCGATGCGGATTGGGGGTGATATTGATGGAAGAAAGTCAACATCTGGCTATGCATTTATATTGCAAGGTGGTGCTATTTCGTGGTGCTCTCAATCGCAAAAAAACAGTTGCGATCTCATGTAGAATTCCTGAATAGTAAAATTTTGATAAATATCCCTGTGAGGAACACCAGGTCCAATCGTTTCCTAAAAGAATATTCTCATTCGATCACATATGGAGCTAATGAGCCAGTAAATAAATGCTGCAGAGTATTCAACAGAATAAGCAATTTATAGTCCCCTACGATTTCCAAATCATCCATCAAGTCCTCTCTTTTCCATGCCATCCGTACTCTTAACCTTACGCTATAGCTTATATGTCAATGTTTTATTTATTGATTCCTATTTATTAATTTATTTGTTACTTTTTTTAATTTTTTTTTACTTATTTAATTTGTTTGTTTTTACTTTTCCCTTTACTGTATTTTACTTTTCCATTTTATTTTTAATTTGATATTTTGTATGTGATTTCGCACCTTGTTTGGTGAATAAAGCAGAGTCAGAATTATCATAAGCTGTCCTATCGATCCAAGAACCTATATGGTTTAAAGAATTTCAGTGTGAAATTTTTCCAAATACTTTATTGGAAATTGAAATATACTGCGATAATAAAAGTGCGATTCAAATTTTAGCTAATGGAGGAGCGTCATCATGAAGAACTAAACATGTTCACATCAAGAACAAGTTTATTGAAGAAAATATTGCCAACGGAAACATCGTTTTAAAATATGTTTCAACAGACGAAATGACTGCAGATATATTAACACAGGCAATGACTCCAGCAAAACAAATGAAATTCACTCAATATCTTGGTCTCCAATAGATGCACGTTCTTAAAATTTTAGAATATTTTGATCAATTAACTTGAATTTTGTAACATAAAATTGATTACTACATTTTACTTTATTTGTTGTTTGATAAATGATTTATGATTTATTTATACAATATGAATTTGAAATTTAGGAGGTGTATTGAAATAAATTACAAATTGTTTATATATGGCCACACTAAATACAACTTAGACTTATCAAATTAGTTAGTTGCATAGCTGAACCCGTGTGTTGTTAAAATAATTTTCACTGCTATTAACAACAGGAGCAGGGTGTTCTATCAATGTCCGCAAGGGCTCGTAGACCACATTAGCGGAACTCGGTATAGATCACATTCGAGAAGTGTCGAGGTGTCCGATTGTAGCTCTATACGGTTCGGGTGTGACCAGCTTGCTGATGCGACCAAATTTTTACTGCACCAACGGATCCAGTGGGACCACGTGGAACAGAAAAAGGAACGGCGAACTTTACAATTGCCAACTGCGGTCCTGGCACGCGATATGTTAAGTTTGACAAAATACACGGAAGCAAAGAATGCGATATACCGAAGCGATCCGAAACAGTTTACTGCGTGAACTACAAGGTAACTGACCACCCGGATGACAGAAAAATAGAAGAGCGTCGCACTGCTGCCAAAGTGGAGAAAGAATGCAAAAGTGACTTTGTGGCAGCAGTAGTTCGCAATAATGTCTGGCCTCGTATTTCACATGCCAGCCACTTTGTGGCAGAAAATAAAAAAGCCATCGCAAAAGTCTCGCTACTTTCCCAACCCAAACAACTTATTCTACTGCGAATAAACCACAGCCTTCCATCATCTCCGTAGTCTTTGGAGAATGTCAAAATCATTTTGGCAGTAATGTTTTTGAGTTGAATCATCTCAATCCGAGAAACGAGATACTTTCACTTTGCTCGTTTTTCGTCTAGCTGGCAATGCGTCCTTTTAAATTCGCAGACCTAAACATAGCGACTTCACTTCACATCTACAAAAGGAACTTCGTGCAAAGATTTCTGAACCACGAAAGTCCTGATATTTACTATACTAAACTCAACTTCCGTCATCATATAGCCATGGATAATTACAAAACCATCTGTAAGTATACCTCGGATGACCAAAATTCAAATAAAGGGAGAACGTTGTTCTTCGTTAAAGAGCGCATCAAAATGCACAGGCATTTGATTCCAGGACTTACAGCTATTGAAGATAGTTAGTCTTAAGCTTTCATTTATTATTACTATTTATTTATTCATAAAGCAAGGTGCAAAATCACATATAAAATATCAAATTAAAAATAAAATGGAAAAGTAAAGTAAAGTAAAGTAAAGGAAAAAGTAAAAACAAACAAGTTAAATAAGTAGCAAACAAATTAAAAAAGTAACAAATAAATAAATAAATAGCAATCAATAAATAAAACATTGACATATAAGCTATAGCTTAAGGTTAAGGGTACGGATGGCATGGAAAAGAGAGGACTTGAAGGATGATTTGGAAATCGTAGGACGTACAAGTGAAGTGTACAAAGATCTTGTGACCCACAGGTTACGAAGTTCTTTGGCACGTCTTTTGATGAAGCCTAGTTGTTTGTTTGCACGAGAAAGTATTTTATCGAAGTGTAAAGAGAAGCGGAGTTTTTCATCTAAGATAGCCCCAAGGTCAGCAATGTTACCAACTCGAGTTAGCATATTATTGCCGAGGAAGTACGTATTGTGTGTGACCGTGCATTTTCTGGAAAAACTAATAAACTGGCATTTATCAATGTTGAGAGAGAGCTTGTTTACATTGCACCAATGATCAAGTGAATCAAGCTTGGATTGGAGAAAAAGGGCATCCGATTTGGATTCAATGGTCTGATAAACTTTGGGATCGTGTGCGTAAAGTAAATGAGGTATGTTAGCAAGGACGCCAGATAGGTTGGAAATAAATATATTGAAAAGAAGTGGGCCAAGATGGTACACCAGAGGTAGCAGTAATGTTTTTCGATAAAAGTCCTTGAAATTTTACACATTGTTTTCGATTGTGAAGGTAGGAAGTCAGCCATCTAAGTTAAGACCCAAAAATACCGAATTTCTGTATGTTAAGAATTACGGTAGAATGGTCAACTCTGCCAAATGCCTTACTGAAGTCTGTGTAGACTGCGTCAATTTGGTATCCTTTTTCCATTTTGCATAGAACGTCTGAGATTCAGTGCAACGCCGATTCACCCGCTCGTTGTTCTATAAGTACAGTATTTGTAATTTGTAATTTGTAATTTATTGAAGACAATTCATTTTACAGGCAAGATGCCTAGTTACAAAGTAAATAAAAATAAAAATATTATAAAGAATTGATAAAAAAGATATAATAAAATATTAAAATTAAAAATAAAAAACACAATAAGAATAGAAGAACTAAAATAAGAATACAGTAAAGTAAAAATAGAGAATAAAAGGACAGTAGATATAATAATAAAAGAACAAAATACAAAAATACAGGATAAGAATAAAACTACAAAATTTGAATAGTAAAAATTAAGTAAGTAAAAATAAAGAAAAAAAAAGGATTATGGATGTGTAAATAAAATAATTAAGCAGGCGAAAAAAGTGCACTACGAACTAGACTTTTGAAAATTGCAATTGACTGAGGGAGAGAACCAAGCTGAAGATTATTATGCGTCCTCAGTAAACGCAAAACAGGCGAATGAAAAAAAACGTCTGTATGTGCAAAATGTACATTGAACATTGAGGTTGCTCTGATAGGTCTGTCATGATGGCGTGACGTAAGGAAACTCGACAAAGATGAAGATAAATAGCCGCAATAAACTTTAAAAAGAAAACATTCATCGAGTTAATTTCTGCGCTGGTCAAGTCGGGGAATATTAAGGGTTGATAAACGTTCACTGTAAGGACAATATGGTAGGTTGTACTTGAAAATAAGGCAGCGAGTAAACCTTCGCTGGACAGATTCAACCACCTCAGGCAAATAAGAGAAACGAGGACCCCACACTACAGAACAATATTCAAGGATAGAACGAACAAGGGATAGAAAAAGACGCACACAAGTGGAAATGTTGAAGGAATTGTGGCAAACACGTATAACAAAACCAGCGATCCGGGACGCCTTACGAGTAATGGTACGAATATGAATATCGAACTTTAGCTTCCGATCGAAGGTAACTCCGAGATCAGTAAAATGATCCACAACTAAAAGGGTGATGTCACAGATATAGTAAATAAACTCAAAAGCACAAGGCTTCAATGTAAAAGACATTGAGTAACATTTGGAGATGTGCAAGGACAAGTAATTACGATCACACTAGGAAACAAGACGATTCAAATCGTATTGAAGAGCAAGATGATCGGAAGGAGCATTGATAGCACGAAAAACTTTCAGGTCATCAGCGTACATTAGACAAGGAAATTCAAACACATTAGGAAGATCGTTGACGAAGATATGAAATAACAAAGGCCCTAGAATAGATCCTTGAGGTACACCGGAGGTAGGAAAAAAAGGAGTAGACGAGGAACCAAAGAGAGAGACGTAACAAATACGATCAAATACAAATGATGAGAGCCACGAGAGAAGAGGCTTCGATATACCATAATGCTCCAATTTAAGAAAAAGGAGCTCATGGTTGACCGATTCAAAGGCCTTAGAGAAGTCAGTGTTTATGACATCTACTTGGTGGTGATTATCTAAAGCAGAAGCAACAAAATGAGAAAACTCTACAAGGTTAGTGGTAGTACTTTGGCCTTTCACGAAACCATGTTGTTGAGCAGGAAAAACATAACGAAGAGAATCATAGACGCGATTAAAAACTAAACGCTCACAAATTTTGGAAAAACAAGGAATGATAGAGATCGGGCGATAGTTAGACACTAGATTTAGATCACGAGACTTGTGGATAGGAAAAATGCTTGACACTTTCCAAGAAGTTGGGAAAATACCATTACTCAGACTAATGTTAAAAATGATGGACAAGGAAACACAAAGAGAAGAAGCAAGTTTTTTAACGAAAAAGTTAGGAATTCCATCAGGGCCAAGAGAAGAGCTGGAGTCAAACGTAGATATAATAGATTGGACTTCAAGAAGATTGGTCTCAAGTACAGGTAGGCAAGTGGTACAGTGAAAGGGAGGAATGCTGGAGATATGAGAAGACAAATTAGAGTATACAGAGGAAAAGAAGTTAGCAAACAGATTACATATTCCTTGCGGAGTAGAAACACTGAAATTATTAAAAGAAACTGAATCAGGTATAGATGAAGAAGATTTTAAACTACGCACATATGACCAAAACCTCTTAGGACCATTTGATCTAAGTGACAATTCAATGTCAGAAAAGTAGTTGTGCATTGCAATTTTAGTTTCTTTTTTAGCAGCAGATCGCAAACGAGAGTAAACGGCATAATCTCTTTCAGACCCTGACTGCAAATACTTCAGGCGAGCAGCGTTTTTAGTATTTAAAGCACGCAAGACATTACCGGTAAGCCATGGAGCATCATGCGGTTTATTAGCCTGACATATAGGGGTGTTAGCAAGTATAAGTTGATGAAGCTTGTGGTAGAAGTAGATAGCAGCGCGGTCGGGAACAAGTCCACGAAAAAAACTAAACTAATTTATAGAATTAATTTCAGCACTTAGTCTTTCATAGTTCGTTTTATGGAAATTGTAACGACTCACCCTGCACCTCTTGCGTAGAATAGAGCTCTGGAGGCGTATATTTGCTGATAGTGGAGGATGATGGATATCAGATTTCACATAATGATAAGAGGCAGACGACAGAGTAAAAGAAGATGGATCAAGGTTGGAAAGGATAAGATCAAGAATTCTACCATTACTATTGGGGAAAATGTTAAATTGATTGAGAGAACACGAAGAAAGAAAAGATGACAAGGAAATAGATATGTTGTTACAAGACTCCACACAAAGAGAAATGAGGTTCCACTGAACAGAAGGTAAGTTAAAATCACCATAGATGACAATTGGAGTGGAAGGGTAGGTTACATTAAGCTAAGATGACAGTTCACAGAAAAAGTTTTCAATGGTGGGAAAAGGGCAGTTACACGGAGTATACAATGAAGCGATAAATAAACAGGATTTGTCAGAGAAGGAGACACAGACTGCAACAAATTCAATGGGAGGAGAAGGAGAAAAATCAGAGCAGAGCTTACTTCGAAGAGAGCTTAATACGGCTACAAGGACAACACCACCGTCCACTTTACCAGAAGCAATTCTATTACGATCATTTCGGTAGACATTATAGCATGGAAAGATTTCCGAACTTAGGATGCTTTCCGTAAGCCAGGTTTCTGAAAGGCATATAAGATGATCCTTTTCAATAAATGAAGCAGTTCTAATTTCTTCCAGCTTGGTTCTCAAACCACGAACATTTTGATAGTATAAACTAACACTGGAAATACTAGAAATTAAGTGTGATTTCTCCTGACGAGGCTGGAACGAAAATTTCCACGGTTGACAAAAAGTTTAACCAAAGTCCCAGGCGGCCAAAATTCCGTGTTGTGATTACAGTATGCGCCTCTCCATCGTTCAAATTCCTTCCCTTGAGTCACGTAGAGTGTTCCTCGACGAGTGCTTCCTTTATAAACTTTCTAAAGGCAGTATATTGGTTGACCCCAGCATTCAACTTTCAGTTAGGGGCCGTCCTAATAGAACATTATTCAACTTAAATGTAACATTTGCCCTTACCGACACCTATTTCTTTTTCCCCTCTTCTGCGTTTGCCTCGTCAGCACAATAGCCTTAACCTTGGTCCTCTGCCTCAAACGTTATCTGTGTTTAAAAGTACTTTAAAAAATGACGTTTTCTCTTATAATCGAAATATGTCCTAATTTACTCAATTTGTTTGATTCTTTTGCGGTCGATTAGCTTTTTATTCTTTTTTGTATTATTATTCCATTCTGAATTTTATTAATTTTCTTGGTTTCCATGTTATTTTTCTTTTTCTCACATATTTATATAATTGTTTGTATTTTTATTTTTTCTTCTTGTCTAACCTATAATTGGATTTGTTCTGTGGATTTGGACAGCAAATAAATAAATAAATAAGCTATGATTGTCAAATTCGTGGTATTTGAGCGACCTTTTCGAAAGCCATGTTCTTGCTCGTTAAGACGGGAATCAACTAGGGGCGAAAAATTGTCGTATACCACCTTTTCGAAAAGTTTCGGAATCGAAGACAAAATGGCAATGCCCCTATAATTTTCAATACAGCGTCGATCACCATTCTTGAATATGGGTGTGACATACGAAAGCTTCCAACAGGATGGAAAAACTCCTGGCGAACGTGATCTATTAAAGAAAATATGCAAATGAGTTATAAGCTGCTCCACACACTTGCATAAAAAGATCGAAGGAAGAAGATCGGGCCCAGGACCTTGCAGTTCAGTTCCAAATTATCATCACGTGAAATTTCTAAATGGTTGACAAAAGCTGTTGGAGTTGAACCAGGGGAAGATAGGTGTGAGTTTGATGGGTCTGATGCATTAAAAACTTTTTGGAAACTATCTGCAAATAGGTCACATATATCTTTAGTTGAAGAAGACGTTATATTATTAAGAAACATTGACGATGGATAACCAGTAGTTTCTCACTTCACATTAACAAAATCGAAGAATTTTTTCGGGCCGCGGATTATATTTTCGCCGGTTGACCTAATGTAAGTATCATAAGCCTCATGAGACTTTGCTAAAAATTGCTTAGCAACTTCATTATACTCTTTCTGAATAGCAGGACTAACATCAGTATTTTCTCTAATCCGCTTATAAAGTTTGTTCCTACGTTTTCGCATATGCCTAAGGTCCATATCAAGCCAAACTTTATTTTGCCGAGCCAATTTACAAGACTTAGGTGACAAAAACTTCCATAGCTGGCAGCTCTATACCAATTTTTCAGCCAAATTTCTACCAGATGTGGCTTAGAGTAAGGTTCAAGTATCGCGTGAATTTCAATAAAATTTGTTGGCTGAATCGGAAGTAATAGGCCAAAAAGCAGTTTTTTTAGTCGCAGTCATTTTTCAAGATGACAGTACTGACACAAAATTGCTTGCATTTCAAAATCACTTCTATCAGACCTGGTCCTAATTAATACCAACATGCCCCGTAAATTCCATATTGATCGGATTACCCGGTTGTCAGTTCTTGTGAACAAAAATTTCGAGTGCCGAGAATAGAGGTGATTTGGTGATAGGTTGCCGTTCGTGTGAAACTCTGAATTTTGAAAATTTTCATATGAAATGGTGGGCAAAGGCTAAAATTTATAAGTAATTTGAATTTTGTTTTCAAAAGGCAAACGTTTTTCAGTATGATGATTTAAAGGATTTTTTTCACAAGCCTGTCGTATATACGCTTTGTAAATTTCACGGTGGTCCAATGTTTCTGTCAAAAGTTATAACAAATTGAAATTTAAAAAAAAGTGATATTTCTGGTGTATTTGGCAGTTGTGAGTGCCGGACTTTCTCTTAGCCACCGAGATACTAGAAATGGAGATGACATGCCCATACAATTTACATTAGAGAGGAAGGTAGTAAATTTTCATCTCTTCACTGTAAAATTCAAGCAAAAAATTGTGCGAGCTTGTTAGCGGTTTTTCCTTACGGTCGCCATTTTGAACGTTATTTACTTTTGTGGTCAGCCTTAAATCTTCCTATATTTCAAGCTGAATTTTTGCCAAATCAAATTTGACGTGGAATCCTGTCTGAAAATTTCACGCGAAATCGAAGACAAAACTAAGCTTTAAACTCAAACAAAAGTATTACTGAACATAAATTCCTACAATGACATTGAATTGCAATGTATATTTGATAATTAAAAACAAATCAGTTGTTTGGCACATACATAAGTAGCAAATTAATTAAGCACACTTGTTCGCGTAAAATCTATCGTATGTATCTGTGTGCGTACTCTAATCAAATTAAAAAATTCTTCTTAGCATAGAAATTAAATGCTGCATACATTTAAACACGCATATGTGCGCTCGTTAAACACTAACATCGGTTTAGATTCCTCCCGTCTAAGCGTCTATGCCAATTTTTTCACACTCATTGTAACTCATGATTTTTTTTCGAATTTGCATATTAAAACCTTTCCGGTTCAGTCGCCGCAATAAAATTGAAGTTTTCGCTGTAAAGAGTCATCGGCATTGGTTTGATAGCTACGTGTGTGCAAGTTCCTAAAAAGTTAAAAGTTGATTATGGTATAGCATCACCATTTTAAAACAAGTGCGAAAATCGACCCATACAGTCTCGGTACGAGAATAGAACTAGTAGACCAGATCCGAATCGGGATTGATGTTTATGACCGTATTTAGTCTGGTAAATACAAAGTAGAGTTCATCTATCTCACAGTTAATTTCAGAAGGGTGTCAAGTTCGCGTGGTAGAGTTTATGCAATTTACTGATTTAGAAAGTTTTGAGCGTAATTCATGATGTAGATGTTAGTTTAATTTATTGTTTTTATACGACTGACTTCATTGCTTTGAGTTTGAACAAAGGGTTTTACTCGGATTTACATGATTAGCAGATGTAACTTAAAAATTTCGGTTGGCTACAACGTTGTCAGTTCAATGTGATGGCTTCCACTCCGAAAATAATTGTACACAAATTATCCACCAGCCACGACTCAAGCAATTGAATGGAAATAGATCTGCAGAATATTTTTTTGAATGAATGAAATCATTTGACAATATTTCCTTGGCTTCCACGCCGCTGATTGCTGATTAATAAAGTTAAACACACTCTCCTTTCAAATAAAGAGTGAATATAATATAATCCCCGCAGCCATGATGATGACAAAAAAAAAACAATACTTTGCTTAGTTAGTTAGTCAAATAAAAAGGCAAAACTTCAGTGGCGCCCAACGTGGGCTCGGGTTTTCCAGTTTTAGGGCACATGAATTTACCAAATTAAAATGTTAAAGAAAGTAGTTATAACTTTAACTCTTACGAGGGTGAAAGCAGAAGCAACCCATTAAATATTTCAGATCATGCAACTGAGGAAAAATGTATATATTACACTATCTATTATGGATAAAAAGTCATGTCAGCGAACATTGAGGTAGTATGTGATCAGTTTCATTTTGATGATAGAGAATGAGATACACCTGTTGCGGGGTATCAAAAGCGAACAATCTTCTGGGATGATTGAACGTCTAAGTCAGCCTATACAAATCTGTAGTTAACATGTTCCGAGGAGTCTTAGAAGAAATTCTTCCTCACGTCCGCATTGAACAGAACTTGTAGCAGGTGTTATTTGTTAAGGACTCGCGTTCTTTTTGTGTTTTGGTCAGTACAACCCTCCGCCATACAGGTCAGTTTCAATTATTAATTCTCAATGTTATCTTATTTTACAATTTTTATTTAAAACAGGATAATTTAAAAGGGTAAAAAATGGACAAAGAATTAAGAATTTGAGATGACAATAATTAAAGGAAGCCATTTCAAGTCTTTGAATCTATATTTCAACCAAAGAAAGAAAGATCAAAGTTATGTCTACCTTGATTATTCAGTGAATCGCATTTTTATTCGGCTGATGGACTACATATTGGAAAAATTATATCTCACGCCGAGAATGAAATGTAGAAGTGGAAATAAGACAGTTGCGCTGACAACGCACTTTCAAACCATATAAGTTCCTTTTTAGAATCGAGTCACCCAGCGCTTTATATTTTACAATTTGATTTACAGTCTGAAGTGAATGCATACATTGCTATAAACGTTTTTTTCAGGATGCCCTTAAATAGAGTGTGATGTATGACAATCAATTTATTTGCCAAAAAATCATGATCATATGATCTTGCGTTTCGAGTAGCAGGAAAGAAATATTTTCCACATAAAATGCATCCTAGGCATCACAAAGATTAGAAAATATCACGCGATGTCCTCAATGTACATTTGCCTAAAAAGGTAAATCAATCAGCTTTATTTGAGTCCTGTGATTGAAATATTAAATTAGTAGATTACAAATCATCTCTGTTCAAAGGTACATGCTCCCAACGTTTTACGCCTTAAGCTTTCATAACCTGCCAGCTGACAAGAAAATCAAAAAATCTGAAGTAATATGTAAATAATTAGAACAAAAATATTGAAAGAGAAAAATAAGAAAATAAACACAAGATACCACGTTAAATACTAGTGCTTCTTATACCAGCATTACAATATGCAAGGCTTATAAATGAAAGCACGGACTGAAGTGACATCTTCCCAGCCCGAGCTCACCCTCAATAGAAAACTAATCGGACCAGCGTTCTCAATTTTTTTTTGGCCCTAAGTCCACGTCTATGTTATAGAACAAAAATCTCTTTTATTTTCTATGGCCTCTGCCTGTTAAGAACTTCTGGGTTTTAATGACCGTTTCACAAGTTTAGTCGTAATATATTTTATGGTTGCACCTTTCAGAAAAAAAATTTATTTATTTTGAGAATTATGTTAGCTTCGCGCTATTGAAATATATTATGACATCGTGTGAAAATCTATTTCAGATATGCAATAAAGAGGCAATGAAGACTTGAAATCGATGCCAATGAAATAATGGTGGCGATTAAAGATTTTACTTGGTGGATGAACTGGGTGGGTAGATTAGGTTAGAAATTGTACATTATTAATCTAATTTAAGTACTATTCACAATAAAAAATGTACTAACTAGTGGCTATAATATTTTGGCCTGATGGCTCTTGATATTTTTATTTTATTTGTAGCGTTGATTAAAACACGTCCATCTTCGTTACGGCTTACAATCGTAATCCTTTATTTTTCATCTCTTCTTCTTCTTCTTACCTACTAGGTCCTTACATACATTTACAGTTATTATAATCTATTGAAGAGTATTAATGCTTTTTTCCAAATATACTTAATGCTATGGTTACAAATGTTACGTTAATGTCCTTAATGCTATAGTTCGGTCGTCCTGACAAAACACTCGCCCTCGAGTGACTTACTTAGATATATTTGGAATTGCTATCCACGGCTTTAATTTGGAATGATCGATGATCCCTTCGAATGGTTTTTGAGTAAGCGGAAACCCGGGAACATCTGTCACGACATAACGATCACGATCCAACTTCCGCTTGATTACATACGGACCCTTAAACTTCGGCAATAATTTACGGTTAACGCCCGATTCAACAACACGATTTTCAATCATTACGTATTCACCTTCTTCAAATATTTTCGCGTCGCGTCGTTTCGAATCATATAATATCTTATTATTTGTTTGAGTTGTTTCATTTTTCTTAATCGCGTTGTCGCGTATTTGCTCAACGTCTCTATCCAATTTTAGCAATTCTTCTAGACATTCGCGTATTCCGTCAACGAATTGTCCACGTTGGTTGATACCAAATAGCACTCTACTAGGAGTTTCTCCGATACTGCGGTTAAAGGTGTTGTTGAACACATGTTCACAGTTTGATAGCTCTTTATCCCAATCAGAGTAATTCGAGGCTACTTTGCTTAGCATTGGACATAACGTTCGATTCATTCTCTCTACTTGACCATTAGATCTTGGACTTGCTGTTGCGTTTAGCACATGCTGTACGTTATTTTCATTTAAGAACTCAGCGAAAGCATGAGAAGTAAAACAAGACCCACGATCCGAAATTAAACGGCGTGGCCTGCTATAAGTTCGAAAATACTCCTTTAATAGTTGTATGACTTCTCTCGTATTCGTCGTCTTAGTAGGCATCAATCTGATAAAACGTGTAAATGCATCTATTATCAAGAAAATGTATTGATTTTTTCGTTTCGTGCGCTCAAGTGGGCCAAAGTGATCTACATGTATCGTGTCGAACGGAGTTTCACCTTTATCTATATTATGTAGGAGCCCTTCTGCCTTGCCTGTCTTTGGAGTATAAATCACACACTTCAAGCAATTTTGAATATGTTTATTAACTTTTTCGTGCATCTTCGGAAAATAATATACGCGTCTTATTAATTCCACCGTTTTCCCTACGCCGACATGTCCCATGTCATCATGACAAGACCTAATTACCGAGCTAATTAAGTGGTTTGGAACGTAAAATAATATTCGTCTACCGTCCTTGCGATATAAAACGTTGTCCTGAATTAAGTGTAAGGAATCTTCGTGATTTGTCAAATTATTTTTTATTTTCAGTATTTCCTCGTCTTGGGATTGACTTATTTTTAGAAATCGTATGAAAGAGTTATCTTCGATTAGTAAACATTCATCGTCTTGAAGCGAATTGTAAACACGACTTAGAGCATCAACATGAAGCAACGACCCACCCGGCCGGTGGACTATTTCAAAATCATAGCCTTGGAAAAGAAGAACCCACCTTCCTATTCGAGGGTTTATGTCTTTCTTTGAAAGCGTTAATTTCAGTGCGTTGCAGTCCGTGACAATGGTAAATGTGATTCCGTGTAAGTACATGCGAAATCGGTCTAATGCGTAGACAATAGCCAACGTTTCTAATACGTACAAGTGCTGTTTTTGTTCACTAAGAGTAGTGCGTTTACTAAAGTAAGATACGGGGTGCAAATTTCCATCGTTTTGTTCCTGGAAAAGTATAGCACCGAACCCGCATTTACTGGCGCACATGGATTATAAATAGCCAAAACAGGACTAGAAGTTAAACATTTTTTTAAGTTTTCGAATGAATCTAGTTGCGTCGGACCGAAGACAAAAAGTGCATCTTTTCTCAAGAGTTCGTACAAGGGCCCAGCAATTGTGGCGAAGTTTTTAACGAATTTACGGAAAAAGCTAGCAAGCCCTATAAATCTCTGTACGGATTTAGTATCAGCAGGGACGGGAAACCCCGAGATTGCGTGAATATGATCGTCACTGGGGTATAGTTTGTTATCATTGACTTTATAACCTAAGAACTCTATTTCGGTTTGGAGGAATATGCATTTAGTTGGTTGTAGTTCTAAGCAATTTTCAACCATTAATTCAAATATTTTACCAAGCATGACGAAATGTTCTTCTATTGTTTGTGGTCGCGACTAATATGTCGTCCATATATACGACAACTTGGTTAGTTTTTAACAAAGGCTTGAAGACAGAGTGAATAAATCTTGAGAAAACGGCAGGGGCGTTTGCGAGACCAAATGGCATTTTGATATATTCGTAATGCCCTTCATGCGTTAAAAATCCTGTCAGTTTAGCAGATTCATCATTCATTTTGATGTGGTAAAACCCATCCTTCAAATCAATTTTCGAAAAATATCGTTTGCCTTGTAGCTGATCTAAAACGTCTTCAATTAACGGTAGAGGGTATCGGTCTTTCATCGTGTTCTTATTTAATTCTCGAAAATCTACACATAAACGAGTCTTTCCGTTCTTCTTTGGTACTAGCACAATTCTGCTCGCGTATGGAGACACACTCTCCCGTATTATTCCCCTTTCGAGTAAATCGTGTATAATTTCGTTTACTACACGCTTCTCATCGAAGGATAATCGTTTTGGGCTGAAACTAATCTCTTTTTTTTCGTCGATAAGCTCAATTTTCATTTCTTGTTTAACTTTGGGCTCATTAGGACGCAGTTGATTTATAAAATTGGAGTAAAGTTCGTTTAATTTTTGTCGCGAATCGAAATCAACATTCGTATCTCCGATATTTAAATCGACTATCGCGTTTTCGGTTTCATCGATATAGTTAATACTCGCGAGCTCGTAATTCACATCGTCTTTTACCCGAATGTTAAATGATTTAGTACACCCGTCAAAAGAAACTATTAAATCCGAGCGTTGGATAAATTCGCGTCCGAGTATACAATCAAAGGTCATGGTTTTGTCTGGTACGACGTAAAATTTTATCATAGTACACATGTTCTTAACTCTAACTCTTATTTCTACACTACCGATTACCTTTAATCCTGAACCATTGATGCCAGAATATTTGCGTGGTGCGTCTTTATTATTAATATTTCCAAAAACTTTGCATCTTTTTATAAGATTTATTGCACTACCAGTGTCTAGCAATGTTCTAGCATCGATCGTCTCGGATTCATCATATATAAGTTTAATATTCGTAATAAATAAATTATCGTCTACCATATTAATACTTCTCTGAGTTGCATATCGTTCGGGGCATCTTTCAGTCGGGTGCGTCGTCCTGCGGCAAGTTTCACAACGTGGCTTTCGCTGCGGCTGTAGACAGTTCATTGCCATGTGGCCAGTTTGGTTGCAGTTGTAGCACTTAACCTCGTTGGTAGCCTGATTCCGATGTTGAGAATAACGTCGTTGATCTTCCCGATTCGGCTTCGTAGTCGTCACTATTTGCTCTCGAACCATGTTGTCTTACCATCGTATGCGCGTCAGCAAGTCTTTAAGTGTCATAATAGGCGTCGCTAGCACGGCTGTACTGAAACGATCGTCGTTCATTCCCAAGCTGATATATTTAATAAGAGCCGGCTCATCTACATCGCCTTTCGCTGCAATGGCGGATAACGTGTGGAAATATTCCTCGCCACTTTCGTTTGATTTCCGCTGCCGAGTTCGCAACTCATGATGAATATCCGCACTATTATATTTTGACGAAAAGTTCGATTTTATTTCTTCGCAGAACTTCGACCATGTTAGGTTTTCCAATGATAAACTACCGAACCACAGTTTAGCGTTCCCTTTCAGTTTTTGGGAAATCCCAAATAAAACCATTTTTTCAATCACGTTGTAAAATTCACGAATAGCGTCAATATTTTGAATCCACTTTTCCACGCTTGGACTCAGCATGCTCCCAGGATCAAACTCCGGTATAATTTCCGCAATGTCTCGCGGACTGAAAAATGGCGGCTGCTGCATCACGTTTGGCGTCGGTTCTTCGGTCTCGCTTTCTTCTAAAGGTTTCGTTCCCAGCGAACGCGAACTTGAAGGCGGTAACATGAACTCTGGATCTCGTTTGTCTGCCTTGGCTAAGTGTTCATCTCTTTTTCTTCTTCTTACCTACTAGGTCCTTACATACATTTACAGTTATTATAATCTATTGAAGAGTATTAATGCTCTTTTCCAAATATACTTAATGCTATGGTTACACATGTTACGTTAATGTCCTTAATGCTATATATTCATGTTTATCTTTGGAATTTTCTTTTAATCTTACACGCTAATTTGCATATCCAGCCTTGTAAAGTGGCTAACAATAGTCACTTAAAAGTCTAACTTATACCTAACTAAAACTAACTTAGCCTAATTAGACCTAATTCCTTATCGTAGGTCATATATCTAGCCTCTTCTATTCGTTGGAAGGCCTACATAATTAAAAAGGCCATCCATGAGCTGTCGTTTTTCGCGGGGCGCATAAATGGCTTATTAGAGACACCTCTGTACGCCCAAGTGACCGTATTAGTCCGTTTTTATGTCCGTCTGTCAGTCCTTAGAATCTTGTCGTTATTTCTACAACCCGGTCCCTAAGCGGCTTCAGTCCCGACTCCTCATACAGGAGAAAGTTCTTCGGCCACCTTTTAGTCACCGGGTTGTAGAACTTACCAGTACAGTAGCGGAGGATTCTCCTTTCGAATACCTCCGCTTCTGCCATGCCAGTTTTGGAACAGGTAATCCAGGATGGGGAAGCATAAGTCAGGATAGGCTGGATCAGAGTCTGATAGCCAATGGACTTAGCTCTGGTGGTCATGCCCATCTTTTTGGCAAAAAGAGGTCTGATGCATTGAAATGCGGACTTAGCAGCTTTGATTTTACGCCGCACATAAGGACTAAACCTCAGAAATTGATGGAAGTCAGCACAGAGGTACTTTAGAGATGAGATTGGAGCAATCTTAGAGGCTCCGAACGAGACAGGGATTTTTTTGGTCTTGTTACGGATTGTTTGAGATCCCCGATACTTAGAAGGATTGCGAGACACACAGAGCTGTGTCTTACTGCTATTTGGTTTGATGCCCCATTCGTCAAGTAGTATTCCAGGCTCTTCGCTGCTTTGACCGGGTCTTTGTTCGATGCGAATAAGAGCGTGTCGTCAGCATATTGGAGGACTTGGACTTGAGGTTGGCTTACTGGAATAGGAAGATCAGCAGTAAATATTGTATAAAGAATTGGTTCAGTGACAGAGCCTTGTGGTACTCCTGATGTCAGAGGCCCTTTGGTAAAAATTGCAACATTAACGCTGACATAAGAAAGCTTGCAGCGAGTCTTATAACCTCTTCCGGGAATCCAAACTCGATCAACTTAAAGAGGAGGCCTTCATGCCATACGGAAAGCACACACCACCGTCGGAGTGTTTTGCACATTCAAGTGAGACACAATTTGATCCTGCAAGTATGAGATGGCATGCTGCGTCCCGTGCCTGTGTCTAAAGCCACACTGGTGGTCAGGAATCACCCGCGGTAGCCCACAGTGATGTTATATCATTTCCAGACAAATTTTCTCAATAATTTTCTCCAAATTAGGAAGCAGAGAGATTGGGCGGAAATTACTGGCCTCATTGATTTTGCCCTTCTTATGAATAGGAACAATTGTAGCCACTTTTCATGTGTCCGAAAAGTAACCATTGTTCAGGGCATTGTTAAGCACAATAGAAAGAATTCTGAGCATAGAGAGTGGTATATGTTTAATAATGAAATTAGACATTCCATCATGCCCAGAAAACTTTTTGTTTTTTATACCGCGCAGCAGTTGCACCAGGTATCCACTATTAATAAAGTGTAGCTGGTCATTTGCATTTTACGGATCATCCGAAGGATTCTCGGATGGAAATGTGGCTGGTGGCTCGTGGTGGTGTCTATTGAGAAAGCGATTGACCCCAGTGGGTGGGTAGAGGAATATCAGCTTCTTAATTATTTCGGTGACAGAAGAGCGAGTTAAAAGAGACACAGATTAGTGTATGATTAATTGAATGACTAATAGCAAATCGAAAGTCAATATTATATACATATATAGTCATATCATAATATAATTTCATTACGAAACATAATTTTGTTACATTACAAGATATTAAAAAATTTCAAACTGTGTTCATCGCATCAATGTCATCTAAAAACTATTCATTATTTTAGCATATTTGCATTTGCAAATTAGTTTTGTGTTAATTTATTAATTAATATTAATTATTTGATTTAATTTTGGAACATAGTTGTTTTACCATAGTGTCCTCATATCACAGGAGAATAGTGCAATTTTAAAGTAATTTTATGTATCTTGACACACGTTTTAATAAACAAAAGCTGATTGATGTACAACACCAATTGCGGCCGCGTTTGGCTTGTATTAAGCCCTTTCCTTATTTCGCTTGTTAATTTATTGTCAAATGGATTATTTTCTGTTATTGATAAGGTTTTATTTGAAAATAAATAGGAATCTGGATTCTGTCGATTCAGCCCGTTAATTTTTTAAAAAAATTATTGATAATTCTACGCAGATTCATCATCTGTTTAAATGTTGTGCTATTAACGTGTCGTAGCTACAAGGTCATCATTTGTCCAAAAAACCTTCGCCCAATAACGCCAGGCAGTTGGAAAAAGGTACAATGAGCAAATTTCTGGAGGGTCCCTTAAATAAATTATGCTGCACTGACGAAAGCTCGACAGAGTTTAGTCAGATGCAACGCTTCACAAGAAAAATAAAATTACTTAAATTAATTTATATTCAATGAGGTTGCTGTAATCGGAATTTGGACTGTGTTCCAAAGTTCATTAGTCGTACTAGAATAGCAAAAGTGACTACATATCACATTATATTACATAAATAAATATTTATGCTATTTAACAAAGATCTCAGAAGCATGCCACAATCCCTTTAACAATAATATAGCGTTCAATGAGCAATTAATGTAGATATTTGAACTGTTTTATGCACAGCTTCAATGCCAATGACTCTCCATCAATGGCGTTGCTTTATTTGTGGTAAACCAGGTGGAAAGGATTCCAACATCGTAATGACAAAGAATTCATGTGCAAATTTTCAAAACATATACATCATAACGATTTCGTACAGAGATAACACATAAAATTGCCATTGAAGCCACTACTACATCGGCATATATCAAGCTTGTGGTGTTAGGTTCGATGCAGCTTTGTATTGTATGTTTTCCTTTGAACTGAGCCATTAATTTTATTCAGTTTCGAATTGTGAATAAACAATCATATCAAATTGTGGTTTTGTCGTCAGTGATTTCAATGTCATATCCACACTTAGAATAAATAAGAGTCGAATACGTTGCGAGAATGTTGGTTTGCGTTCAATTGGGAGAAATAATGTTGCGGCTCTCAGACTAGGTGTAGTACAAACACTAGAGTAGGGGTAGTATATTTAAATGTAAATAAATTATGATAATATAATGCGTTTATAGCGAAACTTACTTGAAACTACCTTACTTTATTGGGCTTAAATTAAATTATAAATTTTATTTATACCTAATGCACTAACTTACTATGTCTAAGATCTAACAGGTTTACGAGGGCAGTTTGATAAGTCAATGACTTTTTGAATTTCAAGCGCAGTAACTTCAAAATTCAACACTGTTCCCGTCAATTGCCATCTATTAATAGACTACTGTAAAATTTTGAGCAAACTGCGCTATTTTATTTGTGTTGCATTAAAAGTAGACAACCTCGTGAAGTTGAACGAAAATGGGGAAAAAAGTGAGTTTCGTGTGCTGATTAAGCATTACTTTTTCCGTAAAAAAACATCACCGAAACCAAGGAAAGGCTTGACAAATACGATAGGGACTCTAAAATCGTCAATAAAATCCATGAAATGATATTGTACGATCGGAAAATAAAAGTGTGCGACGTGGCTGAAACTGTAGTTATCTCAACTGAGTGGATATATCAAATTTTACATGAATATTTGGACATGAAGGTGCAAGCCGTTATGTGCCGTAGACAAATCAAGGATCGATCACACCACATCAGAGTCCACGGAATAATTAAAACAGTGGGTCATGAACGGGGCTGCAATTTTTTTTTGGAATGTACGCGGTATCATTCACATTGATTACCTTGTAAAGGGTGAAACGATCACTAGCGAATATTATTCAGAGCATTTGGATAGATTCGATATTGATTCGAAGTAGAAACGACCGCATTTTGGCAAAAAACTAGTGTTGTTCTATCAAGACAATGCACGAGTGAACACGTGTGGAGTCACCATGGCAAAAATTTATAAATTGCTACCCTTTCCAGCACATTCTCCAGATTTAGCCCCCTACAACTATTTCCTCTTTCCGAACCTGAAGAAATGGCTGGGTGGAAAGAGATTTGGGTCGAATGAAGGAGTCATCATTGAAACTAACGCCTATTTTGATAGCCTTGAGGAAACCTATTATTTGGAAGCAATAAAAAAATCGTAAAAAATAAAACGCTCCGGAGAAATTAAACGCTTAGTACCCGAACAAAAAAAACCTTTCATTCAAACAGTCACTGACTTATCAAACTACACTCGTATAGCTATGCCAAAATTTTTAGCCCAGAGTTAATGTTTTTTTATTATCTGTATGATATTCTTAGCCTTACTTATAACCTAGAGTAAAAAGTCCAGCAAAACCCCTCGAAAACGTCATTTTTGGAACAAGACTAGGAGTTGATTAGTCATAGGAGTGAAGGAAATTTAAGATAGGGGTGTGATGACAGGTAGAGAAAATAAGTAAATAAGTAAGTTCGGAGGAACTGCACGCAACCTCGAATGAAGATTGATTCGGATTTGGACGTATTGTGAATCAGGTGCCACGACAAGTAGATGTGATTCGCATTCGGGATAAAGCTAGGGTTGCCAACTCTCCCGGAATTCCGGGATTCTCCCAGAAAAAATACAGTTCACTTAAAAAATCTCCCGGCTCCCGGAATGCAGTTAATTTCTCTCGGAAATTAAACAAAAATTGCCCTCACGGAATTTTTATATTTTTATTTATATTTTAAGTTCGCTTTTATATGCTTGTTAATAATACAATATTAATGATTAAAAATCCTAAATTGCACTAGATTTGTACAATTGATTAAATAAAAGATCTGAGTGCTTCTCTATATGAGCCAATAAATGAGGATAAATTGTACGAAGATTACTGTTTGCTGCGAGAAGTGTATGACCTTGTCGCAAGTAAAACAAAGAGGAAAGACTTGCTTTGGGCTAATTTTTTTGAAAAATATAAAGAAAAATCGGGCAAAGAAATAAAAAAACTTGTTACATTCGCTCTATCGATCCCTATCGCAAATGTTGCCGCTGATCGTGTTTTCAGCATAGTAAACGAACTGTGGTCAGTAGATATATAATACCAGTTCTGGCGCACTTAAGGCGACATAGCACCTTCAAATTGAAAAAAAAATGTTATTTTCAAAGGCTTGTTTTTAATTGAATAAAAAGACATATCTTAATGAAACTTTTTACACATACTTTATATGTCTTAGACTACCTAAACAAAATTGTTAAAAATGTTTTGTGGCCCCCTGTCGCCTGTTACAATTTTTTGGAAAATACACCAAAAAAACCTGGCGTGCATGATAACTGCCCTCAGGAAAGTCTGAAAAAAAAACAAAAACGGGGTTTTGACCAACATCAAAGCGGCCTTAGAATGAACTAAAAAAAAAATTGGTTGAAAAATAACAAAATGGCGGCGTTTTTCCGAAAATCGAGTTTTTTTTTCCCCAAAAATCGGCTATAACTAAAAAAGTTTAATGCCGATTTTTTCATCCGAGGTTCATTCTGAGCATTAACATGTGCAGATTAACGTGTTAAAATTTCAAAACGATTGGATAATATTGTTTTTCTTAATCATGCACGCCAACTTGAAAAACGTTGTTTCGAGAAAATCGCGTTTCAAGTTAAAATTCAATATTTTTTACAATAAATCTTATCGAAAATTAATCTGCGATGCTAGGACCATACAATACCTTCTTCTTGCTCATACTCCTCCTCTTCTAAAGATTTTTGCTCCCTTCGAGCAGTTCTGGCCTCTTTAGATGCCTCAGTCGAGTGTTTTTCCGCCTGCTTAGTTCTTGCAGCATCTCTATGCTCTGCATGTTCCAGCGCACATTGGCCAATTGTAATTCCCATGACTTGCATTATTTTCAAGATAGCCATAAATCCTTCATTAAATGTACATACAGAAATATTTGCAGCCATATTTAGTACGTTTTTCCCACAAAAAGTATGTTTGGGGGCCAAATTCCAAACACAAGAATTATAGCTTTAATTATTACTCTGCGCGAAATTGCCCAAGCCACGCTTTAATAAATCTTCTGATGATAAGACATCATAAATAGGCTTTAAAATTTTTTGTACCTCATCATCTAAAGGTGGAGGATTCTTGAAATTGTTTAATGCATTATCACCAGCTGCCTCCGCCTTGCGCCAGTTACACCAAGTCGTTTCTCCAACAGGACAATAACAGTGTTGAGGGTTCTCATTAGTTGAAATTTTGTGGTAATATGCTGGCCTAATTTTCTTGCGCATATTTTCAACTGAATCAGGATTTCGTCGTATAGTTAGGCCATAATACGTGGCTAAATTTTTCATTAATTTTAGTGTCAGGTGAACTTTTTTCGGACCTTTTTTTGGAGATTCTACACTTTTTTAGAAACATCATTTACAGCTATTTCTTTATTTTTTTTGCCAAGGCTAGCTTATTTTTTGCTTCTTTTAAAGGAGATGACTCATTTATCTTTGTCTACACTTTGGCTTAAGTCGATGTAGCGATATAGCGAAGTGAACGAAAATCATAGAAAAAATGATCTTGGGGCGCTTCGCTATATATACTCATAAAATTTTTTTGTTTTAGAATTTCAATTTTATATTATTAAAATCATGTTTTAAAACCTTCATTCTAACATATTCAATCAAAAAACAAAAATCGATTTTTTAAAAATTTGGAGGTGCTACGTTGCCTTAAGAGGAGAAAAAGGGGTGCAAATAAGTGGAGCAATAAGGACATGGTGCCTTCGATTATCGGCCCGCGCATGACGTAAGCGATGATCTTTGAACTAATAAACAGCTCAACTGGGCTTTTAGCTTAACAGCGTTGTTTATCAGTTCAACTACCCTATTTATCAGCCCAACTGTGCTGTCAGCTCAACAAGGTTCTTTATTAGCTCAACAGGATTGTTTATCAGTTCAGCTAGGCTGTTTATCAGCTCAACTGGGCTGTTTATCAGTTCGAGATCATCGCTTACGTCATGCTCAGGATGCGCGTGCCGATAATGGCAAGCACCATGTCCTTATTGCTCCTCTTTGCTTCTCTTATTTACTCTTCTTTTACTCCTCTTAAGTGCGCCAGAACTGGTATTATATATCTACTGTGGTGAAAAAATCGTAATCGGCTTAATGAAACACATGTAAAATCAGAAATTCAGGTATGCACAAATTTTAATTACACATGTAAAGAGCTCTATAGCTTTTGCAAATCAAAAGACATTACAAGCAACTCGTTGTGTAAAGAAATATCATTTTAAATAAATAAAATTGTTTTTCACTTATTTTTTTATTTTCCTCCCGGATTTCCGATCCACTGAGTTGGCAACCCTAGATGAAGCGATTGTGAAAAGCCTTGTACATGGACTTAATTTGAAAAGGTTTGATGTTTCGTCGTTTGCGGTAGGCGCTTGAATCAAGGGATAAATTTGAAAGCTTGGTTTTGAGCTACTGAGCATAGGGCATTTTAATCTGGCGACGAATTATAACGTCTAACTGTTCTATGACGAACCAGATTGAAGAATCAAAAGGAATATCACACTCAATCACTTTGGAATATGGGCATATTACTTAAATCAGTGAAATCACCAGCGATATCAAAACGTACAATTTGGTTGTGGGATCGGGTATCTGACTGTATAAAGTGCACTAAACCATTAAGATGGGAGTGTTGAAGGGGTTGGTTTGGACAACAAATTGATGGTATCTCATAATAAGCATCTCGTCCGATAGTAGGTGAAGAATTGAGGATGGCTACGTCTCATTCGTATGGTTGAACTCTGAAGGGTGAGTTGTTTTCTAGGAGACTTTGACATAGCAACACGGATCACTGGCTCCGCAATTTACTTAAGTTAGTTTCTCGTCAGTTTTCTTCAGACATTTGGCAGGAGCATAACTGACTAGACAATTAACACATCTGCACAGGAGCGTGCAGTTTGAAGCCGCATGGCCCAGTCTTTGCCAATTTTTGCATTGGAGAACATCCTTATTTCGAATGCTTTCAAAATGCACCACAGTATTTAAAAAATATTTTACTGGCCAAAGCTTAGTGGTATGAAATCCTGGTTTTTATGTTATTCTCCAGAGATTGAGATGTCTGCCTTCCCGACGTCACCACAGTATTTCATAAGGCCGAATCGCAAAGACTTCTTCAATCCCGGCTGCAATAGTCACCACTTTTATTTCCTCAGATGACCACGGAGCACCATATTCAACTTTTTTCGTCTTCCGGAGTAAATTAATAGAATTGCTTCCTTTTATTTTCCAAGTACGATTTCGTATTTTTGCTGTCGTACTTCATTTCTAAGTACACGTACGTGTTTTGTTGTCCGATTTGTTTGAGGGTGTATTTAGCTGGTAATTTGTCAAGATAATTCTTGACAATACCAACCAAAGACTCGTCCTTTCCTTTAACTAGCAGGAAGCTTAGGAGAAGTAACGCAACTTACCGTTCGTTTTTTTACTGATCGTATTTTTTTTCGGCTTAATGAAATACATGTAAAAAGTTTCTCTTCGCATCTTGTTGTACTACTAGTCAGAGCGGGTACAGTTTTACGCTATTGAGTTATAGCTGCTAGAGCTTTGTTTTTTGATTGAGTATGTTTTGTATCAATTGGTTCGTTGACTTTGAGCTGTCGGGCTAGACAACTAATTTGTTCCATCGAAGCTGCTATACATTGCAGCTCGGCTATCTTTTTTCGATTTGACTATATGCAAGTCGCTGTGAGCGTGACGACGGTTATTCTTTCGACGACTCTACTGCATCCTCGCTTAACAAAGATGCGGGGTAGTCAACATCCGATTTCTCTTGAGTTTATTCGGTAAAAAATACAAGATTTACCTTCTTTCACTTTTTCTTGCTTCTCATCTCAATTCTCCCGTTTTACTCATATTGTGCGTTTGTTGCTTGATTTGATACAAATCAATGGAAGACGACTTAGACTTTTAGCTCCGTTTTGTTTTTGATTAAAATTTCATCAACTTATTTATTGTTCAAAATACAATCATCAGTTAAACAATTTTTTTCGCGTTTACAAGTATCTTTAGTTTTATTTTTGCTGTACTGCGAATTTTTACCAAGTAAACTACCGTAATACAAAATTCTGACTTTCCAAAACAAGAACTGTTATCGGGTTCGGGTAAGTAGTTTCAAATGGGCAATCAAAAACACGTCTGATCGCGTCAGTTGTCACAATAGGACTCAACATATAGGAGGTTGATTCTATTCTTAAGACGTTCTACATATTATGTATGTCAGCAGTTCGTGAACGCACATCAAATTATTGAATTTAACTATGATTTGACATCCAGAATATTTTAAACACCCTACGATTCCCTTTGCTTAAATGAACTGAAGAATTTTCATCATTTTTAATTACTCCAATTTATTACGTTCTTAACAGTCATTTCAGCTTTCTAAAAATTTTATATGATTCTTCGACTTTGCTGTCAAAAGGCACTAAAAAAACCCTAGTTTTATGACAATTCAATGAATATAAATTACATCTTTTACTCAGTTTCACCTGTAGAGTTACACTATAATTCATGCATAATTATATGTCATACATTCCAAACTTTTTATACCAAGCACATACGCTCAATACTTACAATCACACAAAATTAGGTTAATTTGGCATCGCAAAAACATCCATACTTTAAATTCTGGCTGAAGATTCCAACAAAAAAAAATTGACACAACAACATAAAACTCTTTATACTCACCATTTTTTGTCGACACCAACTGGTTGTCAATGGTTACAGCTTGAATTTGAACAGTGGCAGTTGCGATAACCCATAAAATTACTAACAGAACCGAAACCAGTTTTCGAGTTCTTAATTGCTTTTTCTTTTGCATATCCATTTTCGAAATCAATTCACTGCCTTACTTTTGAATTTTATTCGCGAACACTCGAATCATTAAATGATTATGAATCGAAATACGAGCACGTTTATGTCTTTTTACTTCGAAATCTGTGTAGCATCAATTTATCTTTAGTCGTTATTCATTATGATGATTGGCACACCTGGAATGATTTTCATGCGTTTCAGGCCCAAGATGTCGTAGGTTTTTCTTACGGCAATCATTCAAGAATCACAGATATCGTTATAGAAGTTTCTCTTCGATGGTGAATGGAATGGTGAATGGGAAGGAGGACAGAACAGAACATTTGCAAAAACAGACATCAAAACAAAAATCTTTAAGATCGAATCTTTGCCCAACAATAATTATTTCTGCTATGCGGAGTAACCGTTAAAATGATTTTGCGATTTTTATAGAGACCTTTATTCATTGGAGATTAACGTACGAGATGGTTTGTTTTTTTTTATATTGATTTGAGTAATAAAACTTATCTGATCGGTGTTTTTGATTTGTATTCGATTTCGGGGTACAAAAATGAGTTAGCGGGCAATTATGAAACCAAAAACTTATCATTAGTTTTAAATAGGATACTGGGACCTCTTTCTATTGTTCACTTGCGTGGATGCTAATAGCTGTTCTAAGACTTTGATTTCTTAGAGTGTTTTTAAGGTCAACTATAATACGATTTATTTGAGCACATAATTTTTTTCCGAAGATACGCTTGAATTAAATTTTTATTTCTTAGGCTTATGATTTGCTCATGTTTGATCTCGACTTTGATTGAATGCATGACAAACACTTTAGGCCTCTTTTTTTCGAGAAAAACTCAACTGATATTCATTTAAAAATATTGTGACTGAGCCCATGATCAAGTAGTCATATATTTTA
Source organism: Nemotelus nigrinus (assembly GCA_947369275.1). Taxonomy (NCBI): domain Eukaryota; kingdom Metazoa; phylum Arthropoda; class Insecta; order Diptera; family Stratiomyidae; genus Nemotelus; species Nemotelus nigrinus. Next base: position 202,572,799 of record OX376372.1, on the reverse strand, counting down.
GACGTGACACCTTCCTAAAACCGTCTTCAAAATTGTTAGCAACACAAACGTTAGTCTGACGTAACCCCCTTCTTATTATTGTGTTTATTTTTAATTATTTTTATTATATTTTTTGTCAAAATTGACTTATTGAATTCGTCTTTGTGTGTATTTTCGGATAACAATAAAAATATATTAATTTCCAGTTGCTTTTATTACTGCACAATATGCCTTGAATATATATCGCCCCTGTTTATGAACTTCGAAACTACCAGAACAGAACTTTAAACAAATCGCCTTAATTTTGATACGTGACGTAACGTATAGAAACAATTGCATTGTAATAATGAAGTATCATGGGCCGGTAGATTGACAAAAACGTATTACTTATCACTCCGATACGTACTGCTGAATATATATTGAAAAGCTGTCCATTAAACTTGCAGACGGAAGGGTATTATTCAAATTTATTTTAACTCGAAGTGTCATTGAACCTAGCAAAATCCACGTGTTGTTTGCTGGGACTGGTGCGGAAAACCAGGTGGCTATTCTTAAGCTGCTGACGTCGTCGGCAGCTGGAGTAGTCAGTCTTGTCAACGAAAATAATAGCGTCTACACCAGATCTGCTTGCTGCTTTGGTTTCAGATTTGGTGCTTATTACAGAAAGAGGGTGCAGAGTAACTCTATATAATAAAAACCGAGGTTCCGCGTTGCTAGTCAGAAATACTTTGAACACTGATTCTCATGCGGACCTACCAGATAAAACAGGTTTTTGCCTCCAGCCCGATGCACTTTCTAAATAGTTCTAGCAATGAGTTTGTGTTTTACTACCTCTGCTGACAAAAATTCGACAGTGTAATGGATATCTGGACATTGTGTTATTCAAGAGGATTGTATGGTTGAAGAATGACAAGGCTTGTGACCTTGCTGCCGGAGTTCTCATATCCCGTCGCCATAGGAATAGCAATGTAATCGGTCAAACTTGCAATCAGACAAAATTACCTTCAGAGCGCTAAGAAGTCCCGAACTGAAGAATCATCCTGTGCGATTGGAAAACAGTCCTGGACCCGTAATGGCGCGAACTGAATGAAGAAGCTGCGAAGTTTACCCTGCTATTTTCTTCGCAGTGTTGTGGCCGTTCTCATAGGCCACTGTTCTATGCGACAGTATGCGGAGTAGTTAATCTTAAGATCCAATAATTCCTATTGGAGCTATGGCTCAGAAGATGAAGTGTGCTATTGTTTGGTTCTAGCAAGGCATCCTTCCTCTCAGTTCTGACTCATCGATCCTTTATCAACTTAAAGGTGATTGTGTAGGTAATTAAAAAAACCAGATAATTTTCAGAGTAACGAGTAAGGAAGAGAAATATCCGCGGTATCACAGAAGGCCCTTTCTGTATCCATGTGCGTCTCTTAGTAGGATTCTCAAGCTGATAAGCTTAATCATTTCACCGTCATAAGGTGTCAATAAAATAATTTAGAATGTAGTTCACCGAAACTCACTCTTTGTAATATTTGACAAATTTCTAAGCCTCTCAATTTCCCTGAGAACTGCGAAATACTTAGTGAGACACATGAAGGGCTGCAATAAAGAAAGAAGTAGTTTCAAAAACAAACTCCTATCTAATATCAGTTTTCTCAAATAAGTCATTGCTGAAATGATGATCAAATATCGTAGTGAGCGTGTTGAAAATGGGGTGGCTTCAGGCTTCCGATTTTCTGCTCAATTGTTTTGTATCTAACAACCAAACGGTAAACCAGGAAGCAGCTTTTTTAATAGCCACACTCATCCACTTTTCTCAAATCTAAACACTTCACATAAAAAACATGGCAAAAGTGATCAGTTTCACTTTTTGGATATCTGGATACCAATTGTAAAAAAACAAACTATTAGCATACTCCATTTTAAATTCTTTAAATTGAATAAAAATATCTCAAAGTAAGTCCAGCAAGCGGATCCGTGGAGACGGTGATGGTGCATGTAGATGCTCGCATTTCCCAATATATTTAGAAACACATTAAAACATATTTTAAAACCATATTTAAAAGCTCTTTGATAGAATTCAGAATAGAAAAAAACCAAATGGTAAATCAATTTGCAACCAAATACTTACAAATCAGAGAACAAAAAGTCTAGTGGCCCAAAAATCATTCCTTTCTGTTTCGTTTTTATCTTTCCATCAGAGTCTATTGCATCCTTGCAGTTATATCTACATCAACAACTCTTAGTTTCCTTTCCTTTGAAAGTCGCTTAAATTTTCCTAGTCTGCATGTAGAGAAGCTCAGGGTAAAAGTATAGCACTGCTAACTTTATAATTCAGTCTGAATACTTATGAATATGTTCACACTCAAGATTGACACCATCATTAGATTCATTGCTGCCAGCAATGTGCCTAAATCCAGCAAAAAAAAATCCGGCAATAGTCAAGTTATGCTGAAGTGAAAACTCCCTTAAGAAAATCTCTAACATGGCCTAAATCTGCTTTAGTCCATATCAAAATGAAATTTACTATTAAAGTAACAAAATTAGCTTAATATAAGATTCGTGAATTCCATATTACTAGCCATAGTAGAAGTTTTATGGAGTTTTCTTGTCGTCAAAGGTGCGATTAATCTTCCGATTTTGCAAGATTGCAGGCTACTAACAAAAAGCTACTCTATGTAGTAGTGTCAATGAATCGAAACGGTTTGAAGCCATGCCATAATCCGAGATAAGATAGCAAATACCAAATTGCATTTTGCAGCACTACAACCAGGAGTTTAAATTAAGGAGTATTGTACTTTTTTGTGAATAGTACTAGCTTAATTTTGCTGTCATTCTCGGCTCCAATATTGAAAGCACATAAAAAAAACTGATTTAACCACTCCAAAAGTTACTTTACTGATACTGCTATGGCTATGTTGTTTGCATTTGCAACCCCATTTTGCAGCTAGTACAGTGTAGTTTTCTCGGCAGTAGTATTTGCCGTAATGTTGTGCAACAATGCCTTTTGACGCAAGTGAGCATTCCCCAGAGTCGGTAGTGGCTATAAGCCACAGACCAGTATTTAGTGCCACAACTGCATCCACAGCCCCCCACACATTGTCGAATTTGTCCATCGAGGGCATGAAGAGCAGTTTCAACAAACTTCTCTTTGGTGTAAGAATATTGGTACTGTGAGATTAAAGTACGAGTGATCGCCTTTTTGATCTTGTAACCAATGATCCTTCCATATAGGATAGTATTCCTTGGGTTTGAAAAGTTAAACTTTTGTTACTCTAGGAATAAATGCAACTCTTGTTTCTTGCAGGTGATGGAAGCATACGACAAACACAAACTTGCACTATATATTTTTTTCAACCTCTCTATATACTTATACTCCACACTTATTTCTATAGGCTCCTCCAAGTCAACCAACCGAACGCCGCCATTTGGACGGCTCGGTGGATCATTTCGGTCGGGAGTTAGAATTTCTAAGATATAGCGATGAGCTGATGGCCCACTCCACTTGATAAGCTGCAAATGTTAGGAAATGTGAGTTGATTGGCAATTTCCCAGGAAATGTGAGTCAATTAGGACAATTCAAGTATCGGTCCGCGAACTGGCTCAGATGCCGTCCAGGCTCTGAATGCATCCCATAACCTTCCGTGCTGAACTGAAGACATTACCAGAAAAAAATCTCTATCAGGACGTCTCTGCTTAGCGAAAGCCTTCAGTTTCGTTCTACACAATATCCAGTAATTAGATATTTTTGCGTTGTTAAACTTTTTCCTGCCGTCACTCGCAGGCCGGTATCTCCTCAATCAACCATATGGACTTTGTATTGTCTATGGTTTCGGCCTGAATCGATACTCCGTGAGAGAAGCTTCGTAGAAAATTTGGCCAGGGACTGAAACTTCAATCAAATCTTTTAATGCTAATAAAGACTACCTGCTCAGTTGAGCTACAAGTTATCTACTTGTGGTCAGAGACCAAAAATTCCTCCACTTCACGATGATGCCAATAACCTCCGTTCGAATTCAGGTGAGGCAGGTCATTTTGTCGTCAGCACATGCGATGGATATATCGTAGACGGAAATACTTCACTTGGACCGTTCATGCTGCAATTTTCTTAGCCATAAAATACTTCACTTGGACCGTTCAAGTTGCGACTTCTGAAGTCGGGTACTAGAATCAAATGCTCAAAAATACTAGTACTACCTCTATGGTAAATGTTAAACATAATCACAAGAGGACTTTTAACATGATCGGTGCCATGTAGGAAGGGACAAACTGCCAAGTTATCCGATTTATTTCCCCTGTATTGGCCATGATATCAATGTCACGAAAATCGTGAAGAACTATGCCGTTTATGATCTTCTTATCAAGAATACAGACTCAGGATTTCTCCAAGCTATCACGTGCTCTTTACAACCCATTGTTTTTGTATCAAAATTATCTCCTCCCCTGCTTTTATAGTCACCTCACTCTTTCAGAAGGTTCAAACATAGGCCCAACTCATGGATAGTCCGAACACTGAGCATATGAACGACAAGGGATTCTGCGTTTAATTCTTCCTCAGACACCACCCCTGAATGAGCAGCAAGCACCTTTCTGGGATACCTTTCCGCTGCTTAAGCCTCATGCTTCAAATTATGCTGAATGGTCTTAGCATCATTCAACCCAGAGATTTAGCCCAATCACCCCTGTACAAACGTTCGATAATATACTCTGTTCCATACTTGAAAAATCCCACTCGGGCTTTGAAAACCAGGAATGCCTTTTCATTTAGAATGGAGAAAGCTTCCCGTCGATTCTCAACAGGTTGAGACGAAAGCTAAAGAGCTTGACGATCATCACAACTTCCTCTGGATCGGAATGACATTACTTAGTATCAATATGTCTCACAAAGTAAAACTAATAATATACCAAAATTAATTTTTCCCTAAACTTTATGGAAAGAATCCTATTTTTTTTTATCATTTCTGGATGAAATTAGCTCCTGGTTAAATTACTGCCTATGTTCAGCTTTTGTATATTTTAACACCTTCTTCAGTTCGCATTTAGATAAAAGAATACCAAAACTGTTTTAGTCGCATCTTATAATAAACGAGATTTTGGAAAAATGTTCTTTCATGTAATTGCGGAGTATCAATTTTTACAAGGTATAAATCAGGTGCGCACGGGACACATTATCTGATAGTCATTTGGTTACGTCAATCATGGTAGTTTACGGTGGAAGTTGTTTCTCCCGAAAATAAGTCATTTGCCTCAGATAAGTTTTCTTCTCAGACATATTTTTTGATATTTTTATTCTTCAACAACAAATACCTTCGCGCGTCCTACAACGGATAATGCAGATTAACTTCAAGAAATAGCGGAAGACAGCTTTCAGATCCTTGCAGCCAAGGGCAACTTCTGAATTAGACTACTAGTTTTTTAGCCATTGTATTTTGAAGTGTTCCGGAAAAAAACCTAAATTTGAAGTTTGACTAATGAGTTAAACCAAAAGCGTAACGTTGCCATATTGAAAAAAATTATCTTGAAGGTAATTTACAGTAATAGGGAGATCAGCTGTGAATGCGATAAAGAAGACCGGCTTGGGGATAGAACCTTGTGGTTCTTTGCTTATTCTATATTTTGGCATAATTTTCCTAGTTCGTAAGCATTTGCCGGAATCAGTGTGCGAGATCTTTTAGTACTAGTGCTTAATATGCAAATAAGCTACTCCATCGCATATTACTATTATCTGAAACGCATTTTTCCAAAGAAAATTTTCGCAAAATGCAGTTGAATCCTGCAATCAATACTCTTTAAAACCATGTCAAGTTCGCATTTAAGAAGAATTTCGAATAATTCTCAACTTCAATGAAATCATATAAATGCTATCAATAATTACAGTATTTAAAGACAATGCCATTTTGTTCAGAATCAGTTAATCAGACCGAATCAAAGCGGTATAATTGTTGTGAGAATTAAATATATTATTGACTTCTTCAAGCCAATAACTTTGGTTACGATATCTGAATGATTTTAAATAATTTTAAATATCTTACAGCAGTGAATATGTGCATAATATAACTAAGCTCCTAAAATAGTTGACTTTCCATCAATCCATAGAGAACACGTATGAAAGAATAATTCAGAGCTACTCAAAAAAATCTGAATTCCTTCATAGTTCCAGTTTGAAATAAGTGAGATGACACAATACCAAAAAAAATCATTTTGCACATCACTTTGTTTGGAATAGCTTACGTTCATCTATCTGAGAAAGACAGAATTCAGCCAAAAATGCATATCATTTCTGCATTTCAAAATACTATATTATATAAGAAGCATTCATAAGCATTTCCCGCTCATCAGCTAACTAATTTAGATACATTCGTAAACTTACGAAAAAACGGAGTCGCTTCATAAACTTCATTTACAAACATCATTAGGCGAAATTCCCATCATTTTTTTTTTAATTAATTTAAATGCAACGAGTAGACATTTAAAAAATTTCCCTGACATTGCTCGAAACTGCACGCAAACACAAGTCTGTAAGTACGTAATTATGAAACAAAGATTCATGAATTCATTCAAGATCATCGTCTTTCATCTAGTTTCAAACATTTTGTCATAGAAGAGCAGTCTTCTGTGAAAAGATACGATAATGTGCTCATCTTTACCCAATTATACTCCAACTATGTTTTATTTAGTTTTAATTTCTCGAAAAAAAATTGATGCACCACTGCTAGGTATAATTATAAATCGTCATGGACGGAAGTAATTTTTGCATGCTTTTTGCTTATGAAAGTTGTTCCAGATGCTTGAAAAAGAAACCCAATCAAGAAAAAATTGGATGGAAGTTAAATGAAAAATACTTTGATGTTGTCATGTCATTTGATTCTTAAAATTGTTGAAAGATTATCAGTTTCGGCTCAAAGAAAACGTTAGCGGACAAAGTATTAACAGGCAGATTGCAAAACTAAAGCTTACTCATAGAAGATAATAGTCTCATGAGACTAAATAAAAGATTCAGACATTTTTTTTGCATCATTTAGAATAAACTTGATCTCGGTGAGATATTAATTCATAAATTATAAAAACATAATTGTTGCAAGGCAAACTGAAACGAGTTATTTATTGCAAATTTTCAATAAAAAATTCTCGCGTATGGTTAGGTCATTCTATACCAGTACGAACGAATATACGCTGAATGCTATCTAATATAGTTCCACTACCATTCCACATATCTAGAGAATCTTCGTAAATTAATGTCTCTATCGGATATAATAAAAATCTACTGGTGTTACAATAGGATCGTCATTGTAAAAGTGTCGCACATGTGTACTGAAATGCAATCCAACCGTAAACAATTCACTCAATCACAACGAGCCAGCGTGGGCAACGGCGGTACGCGCCGCGACAACAAATAGTTAGAATAATCAACGTTGCACTTGAACAATACCATCAAATCACCTGAGAACCACAAGGATTTCACTACGTTTAAATACGTACTGTACAATTGAGTTGTTCGCCGTTAAGCGATTTTTAAATATTTGAAATATGTGATCTTAAGTGTAGATCGACTTCCTTAACTAAACCCGTCCACGCGAAATTCAGATCGCGACGAATTCAAACCTCCCGCGATCGCTTAACAATAACGACTGGCGTTGGCTTGTTACCTTTGCGCACCTTTTACACATCAATGTATCGGACCAACTTGCTCCCTGATGTTCATACGGATGATGCTGATGTGGTTCGGTGCGGCACCAAAATGTCAGCATTAGCGAAACCAATGCTTCTGTGACAAATTCATTAGACTCTGCAAAAGCTAGGCCTTCTGGCTCTAGGTTCTCTCGGCTAGAGATTCCTCGCCATCGACTAAGAATGTAAATTTTTCGATCTGAAATAATAGATACATATCACTGAGTTGTGAGTGACTGACCACTCACCGTCTTAACTATTTAGTGAATGAAAGGTTCTTTGATCCTAACACGACAAGCAGACCATTCCAATCTACATAATTGATGGTAATCTTCTTTACGCTTCGTGATTTCGGTAATTGTTTGATAGTCGTTAACCCTTGGGAACAGTACAACTATAATTATCTCTTTCACAATTTCTCATTTTCGATTCATTCTAACACTACTTAGTACACGTGTTAAAAAATTTCGCTTACTTTCGTGGACATTATGCAAAAGTATATGCGTTTTATATTTCATGTCCCACATACTTGCGTGATGTTTTTTGAAAAGAGGGCAAGATACGGCTATGTATTTACAGTGGATCAGAACCTCTCACTAGAACGTCTTCCATTAAAAAAAGTAAGAGCACCACTGGCCATTTCAATTAGCTTCTCGCCTCATAAGCATACGTTCTCCAGCCAGGTGAGAAGTGACTCGAGGAAATTGTATAATTTCAAGGGACACCATTTCAGATGATATGTCTGGGTTTTTTTTTGGAAAATTGGTCTCCATTATTTCGGTATTTGCAATTATTTTGATTGGTCATCTTGCGAATATGAATGGCCTAAATTTTCTATAGTTGACTAAAATACAGTTTATTTTTTCGAAAGAATTCTCGTGTTCTATATTTTATACTAGCGTTTCAATTCCAAGTGTAGCTGCTAAATTAAGCCCGGTCCAGACGCTAGGTTTTGCACAACGTTTTATCTGCGCAGTCAAAACGTTGCAAAAATAAAGAGCGTCCAGATGATGCAAATCTGTAATTATTTTAGCGCAGTTTTAGTGGCGTCACCATGGGGGAAGTACTACTCTGGTCAATTTTTGCATGTTGTCTCGTGAAGAAAAAGAAACAAATGGAACATCTCCCAAGAACCCGGCGTTCACAGTGGTCAAGGAAATGGCTTCTAAAAAGACAGCACTTTTCTCACATTAAATTACTGCGTGAATTAAGTGATAAACCTAATGATTGGTGGAACTACTTGAGAATGGACATAGACACATACATTCATTTATTGGATGGAATTAGTGAAACCATATATCACAAAAGAAAATACTTGTATGTGTAAAATAATTTCGTAAAAGGCAATAAACTCAGTCAGAAACTCCCGTGAACATTGTCGAAGGTTTGCCATTTGCTAAAAATGAATAAAAAACGTAGCTAATCGTCCACACGTAACGACTTGTCGGCACAATTCACGGATAACTATGCCTAACCACTTCAGTTATCGCTGCAACTGTACCGTCTCCGTGCAGTTCTGAAAATTGCACAGTTTTCCTATCCACACGCAACGTTTTATCTGCAACGTTTAAGACTGTGCAGATAAAACGTTGTACAAAACGTAGCGTCTGGACCGGGCACTACGAGCTCTTTAAAAATATAACTCAAAATTTGATAGCTCATGGCATGGTTTGATATGTTCGACATTAGTTTTTCATACAGTTTTTCATTAGTTTTACCACGAAAACATGAGGTTTAGACTTTAATGAGTTGCCCGCTGGAATTTTTAACCAAAAATGAGACAAGAAAAAGTGATGCAAAAGTTACCTTTATTGCAATCAAATCATTAGAACGTGCATTTGCGGATCTAAAATGATGAATTCATGACAGATTGGTGATTGCTTGCTAATTAGAAGATTACATTTAAGAGCTGAAGTGTTGATGAAGTTTTACATGAATTTTATTTTAGTATTGATTACCAGGCGGTGAAGATGCGAAAAAATACCGTTTTTTAACCTGAAAAGGAGTATATCGGGGCTACATGTTCAGTTCGTACTATATAAAAAAATCCATTTGAATTGTGTGAAGGTTCATAGGTCCTGTAAAAACAAAAGTTAAGAAAATGGAAAATGATCTGCTCGTAAAAAGCAATTGATGCAACCTAATAGCAGAATAATTAAACAAAAAGTTAAAAACGATTCAATTTTATCTTTATTAAAACTTACCGCTACATTAAAATCTCTACTGCCAAAAGATTTTAAGATCCATATAGTGTGATATTACTTAAGAAAATAGGGATACACATTTTTTGTTCCACTAAAGAAATTTTTGGTCAATGAATCTAAACATGAAATAAGATTAAGTTTTTCAGACTACATTTAAGAAAGGGTTTCAGAATAGTATTGGAAATTCAGGTGAGGGCAAATTAAATCTTATTACGCATGGTGGACATGCGTAGTTGCGTAGAAAGCCATTTACGGAACCGAACGGAACATGTTTGAAAAAAATATGCGCATTGACTAGAAAGCCATAAAATTCGCAGTAGACCCATGCTGGAAGTAAAAGTAAAAAAGGAGTGGCTCATTAATACCCAAAATATTGTGAAAACCTAATTTCTTCTATGTCATTAAGACTAAAAGCAGTCATAGATAGCAAAGAAATCCTAGCATATTCGTAAAACTTTTAATTGAATCCAGATGTACGATCCAATTGGAACGACCATTTTGGAAAATTTTGATTTTAATGTTTGCATCACTCGGCAGATGGAAGTTGACTGATTTTGCTTTTAATTTGTTTTCTTTTGGGGTGTATCACTGTTTATTTGTTATTTTCTTATAACAGTAAAATAGGAAAATTTATAAATATAGTAAATTAGAAGGCGACCGTTCTTTACTTGGTTAGCTTTACTAGTATAAAGAATGTGGGGAAAAACTTCGTTCAAATGGTGGTTTTTGCATAACATTTTCTGGGCACTGAGTCTTTGTCATCCACCGAACTTTGAGTTTGTTGCTCAATAAAAAAGTCGGTTTGCTGCAGTGGTTCAATAAAGTAGTTGGAACATATATACCTACTTACATATTCGGGGAGAGAATAAACATTCTAAGTCTACGCTTCAGTGAAAAGAAAATATGTTTTACCAACTATATAATGCTTGCATATGAAAAACAGAAATATCAAAGAAAAAAGAAAATATCAATATTATAAAAAATACAAAGAGCAAAAATATAGCTAAAATCTATATCAAAAAATCTCGGACATCACATTTTTAATACAATTTTAAACTTTTTATTAGAGATTTTCAGTATTTTATTGGTAATCCTCAATTTTTTTTAGGTGGTTTTCGATCCATCGGACCTGAATTTCAGAAGTTTTTTTTTGCAAAAGGAAGGATCAATTTCTGCCCAGTCAGTTCCAAGTATCCCTTCGTTCTAACTGCATGGTTTTTCGACTGGTTGTCCAATTGAAACTATAAATGCTCCATCACGTTATCATCAGTAGGTTGCCGCGGTGTTTCTAGTATATGTGGACAATCATACAGTAGTCTCAAATGCACATTGAAGGTTTTGTGCTTTGGATCGTTATCCTGGCAGTATTGGAAGTTTTCTTGCGTTCCTAATGGTTCAGCACTTGGTTTAAAACTTTGCTTCGAATTGTTTGAATGCATTGTGTGGTCGATAATTCAATCAATTACATAAAGTTAACCTGAACCATAAGCGATTATACGCCCCCAAACGATCACCGAGCCACCTCCATATTTCACGGTGCACCGTTGATTAAGCTCTCGGAGTTCTACGTTAGGCTTTCTCTAAACATAACACAGACTGTTTGAGCGGAACAATTGGATTTGCCTTTTTTTTTCATGAAAAACACAGTGCTTCAAAATGAAAAATCTTTATTTTTATAAAATTTTGCATATTTGAAGATTGGCTTTCAAGAACTCACATATATTCCCCCAAATCAATTATTCGATTTTAAACTTGTTGCATAAACGCATAGGATGTCAATTAATTGCGCTGCCAGACTACATTTAAATTTCTACACTGCGAATCCTGCAATAAAATTTTGGGATCTATCCAAAAATATGGGAACTAACCAGACTTAGCCGACAATCAAAAAAATTAACGGTTGCTACTGAAGGATGTTTTTTTTACAAATGTCGTATTTTGAAACTCACCACTGTCAAATTAACTGATGACAGCTGCCAATATGACTGTTATTTTCACTCAATAAGATCTGAAAAATTGCCAAAATTGTTTACCAATTGTGGAAATTTATTAATCAGTGTTCAGTTGTGTACACTCAAAAATCGCTTCGTGAGTTTTATAGACTACATAATCGTCCATCAGCACGTGCTATTCAGGGAAGCCAGTGTTTCTGAAAACTCCGATCTGTCAATTTGCAGACTTGCGCAAGAAGTTGGGATTTATACGTCCAATTTGTGGAAAGGATCTTGATCTAAAGGCTTACAAAATTCAATTGGGGCTAGTTTTAAAGCCATACGACCATCGGATGCGTTGCACGTTCGGTTCGCCGTAAACTAACTGGAAGTTGATTCTCTGTTTGTTCACTGATGAAGATAATTTCTGGCTCAATAAACACGCAAATAAACGAAATTACCGCATCTGGAGCGAGCGAAATCCTCGTCAAGCCATGAAGATATCATTGCATCCACAATATTGCATGCATGTCTAGGCTGACTAACCAATGACTACCGACGCTTTAGCAGCAAACATAGCTCACATCACTGTCAAAATATGGCCCCAGTTGTTTCAAAAATAGGTCGAATATTGAACCTCTAGAATAGGCCTTCTTCACGGCGGTCATTTAGTGAAGATCATCTTTAAAAAGTAAATTTAAAGAAACAAATTTTGCATTAAAAAATAAGGCTATTCGCCTGATGCTTTTTGTTTTATTCAAATCAAAACCTTCTAAAAACACCCTTTATGTTAGATTAGGTAGTAAAGAGGGTTACCGTGTAAGCGGCTTTCATTAGGCTGTCAGTTTGGGTCCATTTGCCACCCTACGCTGGCTTCTTAGAGTTGCCTAGTGATCGCTTCGCCAAACTGAATCAGCTGGCTCAACATGATGGTACTAGCCACCTCTGTTAGCTCTTGAAAGTGGTAAGAATCAAAAATTTTGAGGCGCTTTATATTTAAAGCTGGACAATCACAGAGAGTGTGCTCGATGTTGTCCTCTTCCATCTTGGACCTCATGCATAACTTGCTGGATGTCAGTCGCATTTCGTTAGCATGAGATGCGATAAGGCAGTGCCCGTTGAGCAAGCCGACCGTCACTTTCAAACATTTTCTGCTGAGTTTGAGCCGTTTCCTGCTTTTGCTTGGATCAGGCGATGGCCATTATGTCCTGGCCACCGTGAAGTCCATCCTGTTTTCCTATTTGAACTTTAGTTTGCGGCATCCACCATATGGCAGCATCTAGTTAGCCTGCGGTGTCAGCAATTGACTGTGGTACATTGATACGGGGGCTATTACTAGCTCCTGAACCTTTTCTTGCCAATTCGACATATCTTTCGTTGCCTTTGACTCTGGTATCCACATAATCCGGATAGGAATATGCCTTGTCTTTTCATTGAGCCACTCTGCAAGCGTTAGCAATTCTTGAAGAACATACGTAAGAAGCAAGAGCGAGAATGGCTGCCCTGCTGTCGACGCAAATCATCGTTCGCTTAGTTGATGTTCCGCTAATGCACTCAACTACCATTAGTATGGTATATACTTCAGACTGAAAGACAGTAACATGTTGCGACAGTCGTCCACGCCAATAGTTAAGGCTCAAATCCGTAGAACACACGCCCTAGCCAACTCCTGTGTCCGTCATTGACCCGTCTGTGTTAATCCAGACACCAACCAGCTTCCCTCTTTTTCTGTTTTAAAAACTTGTGAAGATTCCGTTTATTTTAAAGGAGTTTTATTTATTTGTTTGCTTGGTTTTTGCTACTACAATTGGCCACCATAAAGTGATCAAATTTATGGTTTTCGGTTTGGTGGCAAAAACGTTCCCAATATCGTTTATTAAACACAATTAAGTGTGCTGATTTAATATTGGGTTTAGCCTAGTGGTAATTACTCATGAAATACCCTATATAGTTTTCGTTACTACCGTGAGTGGCATTTGCTACTAGAAAGTATTAGAAACGTTCTTTTCTTACTGTGGTATCCTCCTGTCATATCTTTCTTGAACCCCATTTGAATTCAGTAACACTTGTGACATAAGCAAATACACACAAACGATTTTAACGTTAAAAAAATGAGAAGTTCTAGACCAAAGTTATTTAAGCATTCTACGACCTTCTATCGAAAAACGAAAAAAGCGCTCGCGGTGAGAAAAACTGGGCAGAAAGTTCCAATAGCCATTTTACAGTTGCAGTGGTGTCAATAAAGAGTCAAAGTAGACATCATAGTGGATCTTCGGGACTATAAAGTTGTGTTTGGTACCATAGAGTGGCATTTTTTCACATGTGTGGTTATAGATACCATATAGTTGCAATTGTTACGTGATTGGAAAACTCGTGCAGGTTATGGGAACTATGAAGTAAAATTATGAAGTTACAATGAGTTTGTAGTGGCAGATCAGCACTTGGCCATTTTTTTATGGCTGAAATATGAAGGTCCAAGGAAAATTTATTTTATTGAGAGACACAAAATGTGCTCTTATGGAAAAACAACCTAAATTTTGTGCAGGGACGTACATACGGTGTTGATACGAACGAAAAAAAAACTGAAAAACATAAAAAAATGTTTACATGATATCTAATTTTGTTATATTTTCGCCAAAATCTTTTTTTAATTTTAACACGTTGCTCAGGCGCATTGCAATTTCCGGTCCTATAATGTGAATATTTACGATGAATTTCAGTTTGTAGGTCATTTTGGCTATGAAATTTGGAATATCATCCTCATTATATTCTCTTAAGAATTCAACTTAAAATTTCAAAATGAAACTTTGACCTTGTATTGATTTTTCGTCGTAGCCACACAAATACATTGTGTTGGTATAATACATATTGAAACACATGAGATGTTACAATCAATCAATCTTTTATTGTGCTAGTGTAGTATTGGCTAATGAGTATCAATTTGGTTTTTGAATCGTGTTCGGCACCATCCTGAAACTATCACCGTACGTAACAAAATATAGTTCCTGCCACCAAATGCCAACGTACCTTTTTATTCCCCATTTGGGTAAAATAAACGATTTAGGTACGTGGCAAAAACGTATCTTTGGCAGGTTGTTGCCACTATAAAAGCCTCTTTTTAGTGTCAGCGAAGTGGCAGCACACCAAAATTGCTAGTTGGGTATGCTATTGCCACTTTTACTGTCTTTATTTTCGCTTACTAGATCAAATTAGAGGTATATCTCGTGAAAGAATCTCATAGCACAAGTAATGTGATGACTTCATAAATGATCAAATTAAAATCCAGTCTTCCCTTTTGAACGAATGGGGGAACATATGAGTTGAAAATTGAAGTAATGGTTTATTCCAACGGAAATACGAATCTCACTTTTGTTTTTAATTATTTTCTGTATTTAATTCGCTCATGATATGCGTTTCAATATATGCAGCAAAATTAACGTGTATTCAGGGGACAAATTTATGGTTTCTTATCTTCTCCCAATTTAGTTTCGAAATGCATAATTTTCAGCACTTTGAATTCTTACAGGCTAGACAAACTAAAGCTAAAAATGAACATGAGATCTATAAAGCATATTGCGGTTATAAAAACTGAATTTTTTTCAAATGGAAAAGTTACTAATCTGATACTGGAAACTCATTAGCTACTCATTTACTAATTAATAAAACTCTCTTTCAAAATCATCAACTTATATCGCAGTTAACTGATGATTTAAATTCAAATTCAAACTAAAATATCTTCGAATTATAAGTTTGAATATGCAAGCAGGTTAAACTATCCCACAAAACCATCTATCATATACAATCGAAGCGTTTTTTTTATGTTTTTTTTTTTAAATCAACTGCCAAACGTGTATCGAGCACACTTTCTACAGAGAGAATATTAATAAATGTTCTAATAAACCTAATTGATCGATTAGAACTTTCAACAGACATGTCTATTTAGATTTAGTTTTATTTCGATCTCATTATTGAATGTGAAAAAATGTAGGTGAGCTGCTAGTATGATAATCAAATTAGATATTTCTTCGACGAGAGCTTCCAAATTAATATATTTATCGACGCATTCATCGAGACATTAAGAAAATAGTAAAGTGAACAAATTACAAGCAGTATCACGTCACGAAAATCATGCGATGAATATTTCAAGTAATTCAATCACTTGTTAACTGTGGAATAGTTGGCAATTTTATAGCGAATACACATTTTTTTGCTGAAGTATCTACCAGAGTAGATAAAACTGACGAATATACATCCGAAATTAAAATTTTTGCTTCGACAGAACACAGGCTTGGCTCTTGCTTCGAAAAATACAAACAATATCGGGTAATAGCTTTAAATTTCTGTTAGTTTTTTCTTGCTGCCGAAGTTCGATGTTCATATTCTTCCATTGCCGGAAAACATTAAAAATTGCTCGTCATCGTCCTCCAGATTCTTTTCTTTGATTCAAACAATTGATTTAGTCCGTTGCGGAAAAAAGTAAACGCGTAAGTATATGAATCTCGAGCTCAGTAACCATGAAAGTAAGAAGCACTCAGCCACGAAAATACCGAAGTTGTATTATGAACGCTTCTAAACACATTGCTATGATTAATCTTTTAAACGAGTCAGTGACACGAACATTTTCGAAGATTAACAAAGGCTTCAAAGTTGTTTGATAATTTTGTGATTTGTAAAAAGGTAGTACATGTGAACAGAATATTTATTTTGTTAATTGAAGGGAACCAACAAGGGGCTCGGCATGCATCTTCCTTATTAATAAGGTAGCATTTTCATCGCTTAAATTTTATAACTGATTTAAATATGTTGTTTTTTTCTGATTTAAGTATGTTGTACTTTGGCTCTTAAGCTATTATATTGATAAAGTGAAAACATTTTTTCTTTTTTGAAAAATAAAGCAACAAAAAAATACTCTTTTTTGAAGAAAATGTCTCTTCATTGGGATTCGTTTAACGTTGTTATTGTTTTACTAATTTGTAATAGCTACATCCACCAAAAACTATCAAACATATTGATATTATGATTCATAATTTTTTATGATTCATAATTTTTTAAACTTAATAGTAGGACGTAAATAGTCAAATAATTAGTGACAGCAGTTTAAATCGATAAATATCTGAACTCTGAATAAAAACACTAGCCCATCTAAACAAAATATACAATTAGGATGTTCCATCATTTTTTGCGCTAGGGCTCACCATCGTAGACTGACAGATCTTTAAACGCCGATTAGAGCAAATTTCGGCGCGACATAGACGTTGCAGTAGGAAGTCTTGATGTTTGTGTAATGGAAAACTGAACGAACCATCAAATTGATGATCTTATAGAGTCCAATAGTTAAGTTGTAAGTGAAACCATTGTCTAAAATACACATTTGATCATAATTCACAAATAACATAATCATGCGTTGATACCAGAAATTGATCAGAATGTGGGACCCATTTGCAATTTGGTGCTGCAAGTCAAAGCGGGTTTTTCATAGGTATGCCAGAAAGTACTCGTTGAGCAAGCCACCTCATTCGGATGCCAACTGTTTCCACGAATGCAACAGAAATGTAGTCCATGGAAATGAAAAACTTGTCTCGCAGAACGATTGTTTATTAACGAAATTTTTTATTATTTAAAAATACAATAAGTTTAAATTAACATTATTTCAGAAAAGCCTAACAAATAAAAATTCAACATAAAATGCTAAAGCAACAATTAAAATTAAAAGAAACTATTTTTGGTAGGTATGTAGCATGTATGCGCATACTTTGAAATTTTATTTCATTTATTTATTTTATTTCATTTATTTCTTCGGATTTATGTCTTCATATCCAGTAAGCAATACTTCATACATTTCCGATTCCACAGAATTTTGCTGTTGTCTTGAAGAGCATGGTTGAAAATACTTCCACATTTGCTGCTGAACAAGTGATGTTCTATTTGTTTTTTCTTTAAGTTCTTTGTTAACTCCACGACTCTTACTTACACCCTCGCAAAATACTCTAAGTCTTTCTTTATCTGGATCGCAAGATTCAAATATATTTACCGCTTGATCGAAGAAGTTAAATGCTTTAGACATTTTTTAGTGTGCAGATCTGGTCTTTAACTTCTGAAGGAGAAGAACATGCGTTCTTCGGATTCTGCTGATCGCTCAAATATTCGAAAAGCTCTTCGGTAGATAGGGGTTGTTTATTACAAGTTAAAAATTCTTCCACATCATTTTCGGAAAAATAACTCTCGACATACATTCCCATAATTTCGTTCCGAATTTACTCAAGCTCGACATTTTCGAAATCTGTTTCTATTTCTGGCAACAATTATTTCCAAAATAAAGGAATTTCGCAGATGTATTCATGAACAAAAAATATACATCGAAATTTTGCCGAAGCAAATCGAAATTTTTCCGACGTAAATCGAAGCTGGGAATCAAAATGTAAGACAACGTAAATCGAAACGACTTAAATCGAGGCCCGCCTGTATTCTGTAAACTATTTTGATTACTCAACGAGAGCCTAAAATCCCTGTAAATTCCGAATTCCTGCATTTTCTTATAAGAAACGGAGCATGACCACGGTTCAACGCCATTTTGAATATCAATCATTGACAAAATATGGCCACGTTGATGGCCAAGCAAATGGTATACCATATGACATGCATTTATGGTATGCCATCAAATATGGTATTAGCCATTTCTAAGGCAAGTCGAGTGGTGTGTCATGGGAAATGGCTAGTGAAGGAAGGTTAGTTATGAACCTTTACTTTTTGGAAATATTGCAACGAAATGTTTTTTTTAAAATAAATTAAAATTGTAACAACTTTCAATTCGTGTGAATGGTACGACATTGAAAGACAGTCAATTGCTTGACTGTTTCATTTTCACAGCTCGAAATAGTAAAAATGTTCAGAAATCGAAGTAAGCCGCTTAACTGTGAAGGTTCAATTATTAGGTAACCAGCTCAATTGCAGATCTTGACAGCCACTAGAAACAACAACAACGATAGGCTTTGAATATAAGGCCTATTGCCCAACTCGGTTTTGAGTAAGTTTAGGCACGTGGGGAATTCCAAACTGACCCCAAGAGCGTCCACTAATTTTTTCGTGATCCGAAATTGGGGTAAACTCAACTTCGTTGTCATAATAGTCTTAGACGATTTATACTTAGAATAAATAGAATAAGTTTATTCAGTATTTTTTATCCATGTATTTTAAAACCAAGTATGTATCTGGAATTCTGTCGCTGCTGACCTGGACTGCTAACACTGCCGACTCCGCTCTGTAATCGATGCCTTACAATGGAGTCCCAGTGATGCATCTTCGATGAGTTTCGTTGGCTCAGTCTGAAAATATTTTTTTTTCAAGAGGATTAATTGTAGCCGTGGAATGGATATCACAATTGTGGTATCCATCATGGGATACCATCGTGGGATACCACAATATTGAGGACTGAAATGGAAGTAGCATTTCGCTATGAATTTCTCACAAAGTGCTAGTATATGTTTCTGCAGTGAAGGCATGTTTATTCCACCATGCAAATCCTTGCTGCAGAAAAAGCGGTTAGATCGCAGGACTTTTCGTTTAGATTTTTCCAGTTTTTCGCTATTACTTCCAAATATGCTGATTAGGGGCCTGATCAATTACTGATGCATGAGTAGCTTTGTTCTTAGGAAAACTGACTTTTTCATTTGAATTAGTGATATGCACAGGCAGCTCTTGCAAGTGTATTTTTTCCATGTAGATGAAGCTTATTCTTATTGTCAAAGACCTCAGTTACCCATTTCCTCACTTCACTTATAATTTTTTGCCAGGAATATAGATTTTTTTTTGCTGCCAAATAGTTTAACTAAAAATACTTCAGGTTTTGGGACGCTAAGTCTGATCCACCACTGGCTATAAGTTTAAAACTTCCAGCAGAGTTTCACTGCACTTAATGTGGGTGAAGTCACTTCTTCAAAAGGAAATTATTTTCTTGAAGAGATCTGCAGTCTCTTAACCATTATCACACCTAAATATATATTTTTATACACACCTAGATTCTGCCTTTTTGATTTGGGTGAATATATTGCACCCCTGGTAGTTAGCTGGACATCCGCGCTTTTTATAATGCATGCAGAAAACTGAACGATTCTTGCTGGCGTCGTTCTTCCTTGGTTGGCATTCTCTTGGCTAGTGTCATCTCGTTGCACTTGATGTAGCGATACTTACTTCTTCACACTTGGCATCTAGAATTACTGCGAAATACCTAAAAAAAATCTACCTACACTAGCTGCCTTAGTTTACTGTCTGCTAGCATATACAGGGTGATTCAGACTATGGTGCCTTGGGGTATACCACGTGATTTCTGGATTTGAGCTGATAAAAAAAAATGTTTACACATACTAAATAATTGTATCTTTTTGCATTGAAATTTCAAAAAAATTAGCCCATGTATCTTCGAAACTTATTTCTGCAGAATGTAATTTTATTTCTTTTTAACATTGCTATTTATGTCGACTTTTATTCGCAACAAAATGCATCCCGCTATCTGCAACAAATTTTCTATATGAGGTCATTACATATAATCAAAGAGAGCAAACATTTTATCATCTGAGTGAGCGTGCAGAGGAAGACTTGTTAGACCTTATCTTAAAAAAGCAATTTAGAAAGCCACTAGCTTTTAAAAGAAATCAAAGAAAAACTTTTAAATCAAAGAGAATAAATAATAGGCTAAGGTTACGCCACGATTAAACTGATAGAAATATTTGGTTTAAAGAGCTAGAAAAAAAATTGAATCAGAATATTTAATTGTTTGTGTGATTTAAAGTCTTGTAATTTTCAATAAAGATAAATCTTTCACAAACTGTTCAAATTCAAGAACTCCTACCTTTTCTAGCATTCATTATGACTTTTTCAAATGAAGAATATGCAGATATTCAATTGATTTATGGCGAAGCTCAAAAAGACCGTGGGCTAGCCAGACGGCTATATTAGGAAAGATTTCCTAATCGGAGAATACCACACCACATAACTTTTGTGAATATAAACAGGCGCTTAAGGGAACGTGGGACATTTGTTTCTAATAGGTTAGATCAAGGAGCATCAAGAACTCATCAAGATGTAGAAGACGAAATATTGCGGGTGTTGAATGCAGATCGAATACCAGCACCGGGAGAATAGCGCAAAGATCGGCATCTCACAACCGAGGGTTTGGAGTACTCTTCATGATAGTCATTTAACACTATTATAAGCTTTACAAAATGGAGATACTGCTCGGCGATGCGCTGCATGCGTCAGCAGAGGCCAAAAATAACAGCAAAAGTGTTATTTACTGAAGAGGCCACATTTAGTAGAGATGATGCTTTTAATACACATAATTTGACAACTGGGCTTCAGAGAATCCACACGCCATAGAAAGGCATTATCAAAGTAGCTTTAAAATAAATGTTTCGTATGGGACAGTTGACAATCATTTGCTTAGTCTCTTCGAAATCCCAATAGTGAATCGTATCACATATCTTGCAGCTTCGGAAACTGAATTAGAAGATATGTTGGGCGATAATATCCCTCTCTCCTTGAGAAGGGATATGTACTTTATGCACGATGGTACATTACCACATTATTCTCAGGAAGTGAGAAATTACTTGTACGAAAAATTCAGTGGGCGATGGATAGGTCGCGGGGGTTAAATTCTTTGGCCTCCGCGGTCACCTGATCTTAATCCGATCGATTTTTATTTACGGGGTTAGCTAAAGCTGTGGTCTACTCTTCTTCGCAACATTCTCCACCAATTAATACTAACAATTTGGGCAGCAGAACAGTTGCCAAATGATTGGCGAAAAAGTATTATATGCCCCATTTACAAAATAGGAGACAAATTACATTGCAAAAACTACAGAGTCCAAAATTATTGAACGCAAACTGAAGCCCTTCTATGGTAACATCACAGGAGAGTATAAAGGTGGCTTCAGGTCCGGACGATCTACGGTAGATCAAATATTCTCAGTCAAACAGGTACTTGAAACATGCTGGGAGTATAATATCAACGTGCACCAGGTCTTCGTAGATTTCAAGCAAGCATGATAGTGTAGACAGAAATACACTTTACCGAATCATGTTTGACTTGGGAATTCCAACAAAACTCGTCCGCATGGCCAAGGTGACAATAATGAGCGCCAAATCACAGGTCAAAGTCAACAGTGCCCTAGCCAACAGCTTCCACACTAACTCAGGCTTAAAGCAAGGAGATGGACTTGTCCCGATGCCATTCAACCTTCCTCTGGAACACGTCATCAGAAAAATACCAGCTGATACAACAGGCACACTACTGTTCAAGTCTACGCAAATAGTAGCATTTGCCGATGACGTCAACATTATGGCAAGGACCATACCAGAAGCAAAGGAAGCTTTCCTAAGTTTGGAGTCAGATGCTAAGAAAATAAATCTACGGGTAAATGAAGATAAAACCAAACTAATGACCCAAACAAGAAAAATGGTGCCAATCAGACAAAACTTGACCTTAGGAGATTACAACATCGAGAATATAGATAACATCATCTATTTAGGAGTCCACCTTGATAAATCAGGCAGTGAACAGGAATAAATAAATAAATGCAGCAAATAAGAATAAATGCAGCAAAAAAGGCGTACTATTCCATACTCCCCATAATTAAGTCTACGAACGTGTACAGGAATAATAAGATTCGCATATTCAAAACACTCATTAAACCTGTGCTTCTCTATGAAAGCGAAGCCTGGACTTTGACTACGGACTGCGAAAAAGCTCTGGACGTATTCGAGCGCAAAGTGCTTCGAGGAATTTTAGGCCCCATACAAGAAGGGACAAAGTGGAGAATGCGATACAAAAATGAGTTTCACCATATATATGACGACCCACCTGGATCCACATGCATTAAATTACGAAAATTATAATGGGCCAGCCACTTCGAAAGGATGGAGACCAATAGACTACCTAAAAGAACGTTGAAAGGTAAAAAACAAGGGAAGCGTCCAGCTGGTAAGCCGAGAAAACGTCGGGAAGACACGATAGACGCAGACAGTAGGTCAATACTGGGGTTCAATAATTGGAGAACCAGGTCGCAGGATCGAGACGATTGGAGGCGGACGTTACTGGAAGCCAAGGCCCGACTTGGGCTGTCGTGCCATCGATGATGATGATGATGATCAACTTTACTAAGTGACAACGGCCATGAGATACATAAATTTCTGCGGATGAAGAAGGAATAAAACACTAAAAATCATTATGATAAGGAAACAAAAAATTCTGCAAGAAAATTAATTTTGTATGCTTTGCAAAACGTAGGAAATACTAATATTGCAAAGATACCTTCGGTGAACTCGAAGAACTATGCAATAACTTATTCATAGGAAGCAATACAAAATAAAATCCACTTTAAATTAACAAAATGAACAACTTTATTCTTTTCTTCTTTTCGTCCACTTCCACCTCCTCTGGTAACTTTTTACAAATCAATCAGGCAAATGCAGAGTACATTTATGTCCTTTCAGTAGACAGAACATCTCATATCACTTGTTGTTAACAAAATCATTGGTTTCTCTCAACATTTTTCTAGTTCATTTCCCGCTCACTGCACCCGTAACCGTGGCCACCTTCTCATTTCATCGCTAATAAAGTTCTTCCCTTGACTTATTCATAACTATAATAAAATTCATTAAAATTATTTTACATTTAAGGTCATTTTCATCTCATTTTCAGTTTTCTATAAAAAAAAACAACATTACAACTAAGGAAATGTAAAAAATCTTCTCGTAATATATATATGTATGTTTGCAGAAGTTGCTTCAATACGTGTGTGTATAATTTTTCTTCTTGATTTGAACTATTCTTGAAGATTTTTCGTTACATTAGCCTCGAATGAAAATCTTTTGGTTTTTGAACCAATAAAAAATATCTTCTACATATATCTAAGAGCAAACAGATCAACAATGAAAAATATTACAAACGATACATTAGTTTGATTGAAAGTAGTCGAAATTCTTAACATAGTGCTTTCTGTCATTGAAATTTCGCTAAGATTATGTAACTTTGGTTCTATTTTTTTGGTATTTCTGAATTTTATGGAGCATTCTGACTAATTACACTGTTCCTGTTAATAATTTATCGGTTTTGTCTTCGACTATGGATATAGCATTTACTTTTGTATTGTATTTCGAACGGGATAGAAAAGACTTTGTTTAAGTTTAGTTTTCTATGTGTATGCATTTCGCAAAGATCTGGACTATTTGATGAGTGTGTCGTTTTTCTTGTCTAGATAATGATAACTTGATAGCAATATGCAATCTAACGAATTCGTATTAAAGTTAATCAAACGATTTGAATTGTTGTTGTTTTACTTTTGCTTCATACAAGATTCAGAAATTTTTCTAGATTTTATGTTTATTGCTGCTGTATATGATTTTAATTGCTGGTTTATTTGTTTCAAATGGAATTTCTGTTGAGTTTGCTAGAATGATTCTAATAATATTTTTTTGTGTCAGATTTTCTTTTGAATTTTGTAAACGATTTTAGATGTAACTTTCTCATTCAACTTATAGAAACTGAATAAATTAAGGAAAAAAAGAAAAAAAAATCAGTCGCGACAAACGAAAATATGCGTCTAATATATATGTAATAAATTCACTATTTATTTGGTATTTTTTTAGCTGATATTTGTTTTGGAGTAAAATCAACAAACCTCAAATCATACAATCTGCAGATGTAATATTTTTCAAAAAGGTGCATATTAGAATAATATTTCGTTGTGAAGGGTTGATGACGCCACTCTCTTCACTTAAGTTTTTAATCTATAAAGCTTAAATCTATGAAGACTAAAAGTGAGTTAATTTGAATTTGTTTAGATAAAAAATTTTATTAAAAATGGAAAGAAAGATATAATTTCAAGATATTTTCTGTTGCCATTAATGTAGTATGTACAGCAAATACTATGTGGGAAAACCAAGTGAAAAAATCGGCGGGGAGAAGCTCGCTAGAATCGAATTAAATAAAAAAGGGAATTAAAGCTTCGTAAAAAAAATGACATCACTTTTGCCATTGAGCGCCACATATCTCTCCTGTATATGCTAAACTTTGCATAATGTCGACCAATGAAAATAGCATAATAGAAGATGGTTAACACTTGGAAGCAGAAGGCTCATAACAGCCGATGCACATCAATATCACCCACACTTTTGGAATAATTGATGAAAATTTTACATAAAAATTTAACCCTCAGAACAGAGAGATCTAAGGAAATGAAAAAAGCGTACATATATGCGAAATTTAGTGAAGCAATTTTACTACAAAGGTAAAATCTATGAATAGAACAAATCGAGAGAATCGCTACCTCAGATATTTCCCTTGGTGTCCCCGATATCTTAGTTCTACGAGCTTTTAGTTGTTACTGAGTTACTATCTGTCAAATTCGCGTATACATGGCCGACTATCTTTCTCTATCCATCTTTTGCTCTATCTCACTCTATCTTTCTGTCCGCGGAGTAAGTGAATGTCAAACTCCCTTACTACTACTAACGATCAGCCTCCGGCAAATTGCTTCAATTCTCACTGCCATTTTCATTTCCTTATATCTCTCTCTTCTGAGATTTAACCTAAATACAGGTTTTGCTAAGGTCTCAATGACAAGCTCGAGAAAAACAGATGTACGCGTTTTTGCTGCGAAACAAACTGTTAGATATGTTTGTAATAGAGAGAGAGAGAGAGAGAGAGAGAGAAAGAAAGAGAAGGGAGAACCAACAAATGCTTGAGAAAGAGATACAGAGTGATTGTGAAAAAACCAGACTTAGAAATAAAAATACATTGTGTTTCTGAAAGAGACTCTGAAGTAGAGAAAAAAAAATATTAGAACCAGAACATTAAAGACACCAATTGAGTTACGTGTCCAGAAGCATGAAGATCCTTTTCAACAGGTAAGCGACTATTCATTTCATCATAAATCTGAGCTTGCAAATTCGAGCTGTTGGGATTTGAAGTTATTAATAATTTATAAATATAATAAAATTCACGGAAATACCTTTAAAAAATTAAATAAATAAATTAATTAATTAAATTGACAGAAAATAACGGAAAATGTCTCAGTCCTAAATATAAGAGGTTGGTGGAGGAGAAGAAGAAGTTGCAGTAGAAGAAGAAAGAAACTTCGAGATGGAAAAATAAATCTTGGAGTTTCAAAACAAGTGCGAGGACATAACGCTTGGTTAGACAAAACTATGGCGCATTGATAGACACTCGGACAGAACTTTTGGCATAACTAAAGCAAAACGAAGAGCTATTTAAACAAAATAGGAAGATTACGGAAGTTTTAATAAAACCGTATTACAACCAGGAACAACAGACGCTTTAGCGAAAGCTTGTGATATGTCCAATACCTTCACTGACAGAGAACAAACACAAATAACTACACGGCTAAACCTGTACCGTCAGCGGTGGAGGTCACGGACGTTGTAGGGCAATCAGATTGCGAATCAGACATGGACTCCTTGGCCTACTAAATACAGGCTAAACAAGAATACTCTTTACTTCCACCTCCTCAAACCAAAAGTCCTGATAAAACTACTGACGAAACAGGCCACTGCCCTAGCCCCACAAACTACAGCGCAGCCAAACACAGACAACAAAGGATAGAACGGTTTCGACCTGACTGAAAAAAAGAGAACGATGGTTCCAGTGTTTAGCAGGGACCCACACAAATGGACTCAAATATCCACGTGCCTTAATTACCTGTGAATAAACTACGAATCAGGTAAAAAGGTGTATCTTGGCATACAGGTGATTCCCGCAACTCCATTAGATCACAAAAAACTAAGTTCTTTGCTGGTAAGGCTCGTGATGCTTAGTACCACGCATACTTCCTCCCAGAGGAGAAGAATTTGAATGCGGTGATTCGAGGTGTCTATGGCCTCATATCAGTGAAAATAAAAGCGGATCTCCAAGCCAGAACTCTTTTATAGAAGCCAAAAGACTTTCTCCTAAAATGAGGAATGAGACTAGCTAAAGTTCTCCTTCCGAGAAGTGAGACAGAAATCTATAGTATCGAAGCAGTCTGCCATTTGATCTGCAAAGATAGAGCCCAGTAGACTCGAGGAGTGGCATGACAGTGAACGGTTTGGCAATGCAGCTAATAATTTCCATGTTTAGGCAAAGTTCATAAAGTTCGAACAGTAGTCTCACACTGCACTAAACTGCACAAGGAGAATGCCAAATATACAACTGCTATGGCAGATGACCAAAGAACCCCAAAAAACATGAAGAAGACGTTTGTGTAGTTGGCGAGAACAAAGCACCCCACAATATCCCCAGCTTTTACACTCACAGCAACTACAAGGTTGGAGTCTAGCCCACCCACCCAAACTAACCCATCCCACCAAAACTAAGAGTAGGCATAAGGCACAGCGAATCTTGCCCACTATCACACAGCTGACTATCATTACTCATCTGTTCTGCAGTTAGCAAGAACAGATCCAGAGCATGGTGGAGAAAATAGTGCAGAGATTCTTGCAATATTTCCAGCTCTATACTATAAAAATAATAAACATTAATGACAATTATCACATGGAATACAAATTCCATAACGGGCAACACTGGAGAGCTGATGCAATTACTACATGACTATATGGGGCATCGACATCATACTCATCCAGGAAACAATTCTAAAACCCGCTGATTGGCTCCGCATCACTAATATCCTATACCGTAGCGATAGATTAACCGATAGATGTGGAGGCACTGCAATCATATCTAGAAACTCCCATCATACAGCATATCGAAGCGACCGTTATCAAAATGCACACGGGCTCTTTGAAGCTCGTGGCAATATCTGTGCACATCCCCCTTAGAAATACCAACTTTGACCTGGATCTTAGCTAACTATTCGAACACTGGAGAGACATGAAATGCAGCCAAGCTGGAATCGAGCAACAAAGCCTCATGATGGAAAACTGCATTAATCTGGCTCAGTTCATAGTGATGTCCTAGACATCACGCTGACGCAAAACTTCCATCATAATCTGCGAATGGCTGTTCTCGATGAACTTCCATCTGACCACAGAAGGTACTCTTTATCATTGAAAATGTCTTCATTGACGAGCCTCTGTAAATAAAGAAGAGAACAAATTAGAATGCTTTCCGGGACGTAATGGCAAATGAACATTTTGAAGAAATACTTGGAACGGCCAGCAATATAAATCAAGGCTATGGAGTTAGTGTCGTGAACCTGTGCATTCAAGTCGAATTTGACTTCGACTCAGCAAGTATACAGGGCCACGAATCCAACTCCACAGCTCTGATATAAATAGCTCGCACATAAAAAACAAAAGTGAGACGATCATAGTTATACTTAGTGCAACCTTTGACCAGATCAAACAAGTTAACCATAACGAACACAACACTACTCTACAAACAGATACTTAGACCCATTCAGTAGCATCGCTTTCTACCAGAAAAACCAGACGAACAAAAACCAACTTCAGATTTATGGGATCCCACGGTACGCTAGAAATACGAACATGCATAGAGAACTTAGAATAGACTTGATTGACATACAAACGCGACAAAACATATAACTATTCAACAGACAAGATGGACATCCTAATAGTACCATGAAGGAACTGAGAAATATTGTCAAACTCCCCAATGGTCGATATCCCAGCCTTTAACAGCAAACGGCATAATGCGAAACAGTACTACGAGACAATTTAATATTTAGGTGAAGATTGAGATGCGCTGAAGAAATTGCCTAGCCAGAGGAGGGAAGTCTGAAAGCACTAGTTCCAGCAAAACACAGTTCTATGCATGTATTAGCTTGTGAGTCAGAAGCAATATATAATTAGAGAAGCTGTGAGGGCTCAGAAAATTCTTTAAAAGAGTGGTTAAATAAATAAAAGCAAAAAATTAAATAAATTAAAGCAAGCTCACTTCCAAAAACAAATTTTAAATTTCAAAAACGAAAATAGTCACCAGCTGTAAAATTGAGTTTCAGGAAATCAACAATAATTGGTGTCAGAAGTGAAATTATTTGTCAGAAGTATCAGAAGTGGTTTTTAAACAATTAATTTGCAAAACTAAGCAGACTAACCAAAAAGTGGGAAATTGCAGATACATTAGCATTATGAATAACAACGATTATTGTATGAAGATTGTGGATATGAAAAATTGTGTACGTTAGTGAGGGTGAAAAATTGGCAAAATTAGTATTAAATCAGGTTTACTTTCAGGGTTAGAGGAGAGGAATATCGTAAAGACCACCTAAAAGAGGTTCATCATTAGCAGCAAAGAATACGTATGCAGAAGCTACTACGTCATCCGAAGATAGCTTTTGGCAATAGTCGTAGCGACCAAACAGATCCAAAATACATATAAAGCCAACACTTCGTGTGGAGGACCGGTTATGCTACTTTGATCTAGTTACTCAATTTGGAGTACCTCCGAGGGCAAGCAGCGCGGTCAATTGAAAAGCTGTAAGTGTATAGCTTCAATGAAATAGTGCGAGAAAACGATGACGCTCTTTATAGACGCCCATGCCAACAAGAATGCAGGCTTTTTCATAGGCTGCAAACAGGGTTCCCACTTTTGATACATTTGTATCATTTTGATATATTTTTATTTGAAACTTTCATTTTTTATACAATGATACAGCATATAATTATGAAGAATTAGGACGAAATGATACATTTTGTCATCCAGCAAATAAATTTAATTTTTTTAATATTGCTGACATGAGCATACCAAATCTCCTCTCTCTAGCAGTAATAACTGCCAACTTCAATCTACTTTACACTCTGAACTACGAAAGATATCTAATATGTGATGACTCTGAAGATTTGAAGCTTTCAAGCTATTTAAATAATAACGGGAAAATGAATGTTGAAGCGTCTTGGG
This sequence comes from Nemotelus nigrinus, assembly GCA_947369275.1. NCBI lineage: Eukaryota > Metazoa > Arthropoda > Insecta > Diptera > Stratiomyidae > Nemotelus > Nemotelus nigrinus. The sequence goes on along the minus strand of OX376372.1, from coordinate 202,543,166 downwards.
ATTAACCAAGTTTGGTTGACAACAATTTAGGTGAATCAATGTCATCAGCCGCCTTTCTTCATATTGACTTTAATAGCTGTACCATATAGTTTACCTGAAAACGAGGTTTTTCTGTATCAAACTTGGATGGCAATGTAAAAAAGAACTGATTAGAGTTGAAAAGAGATTAGGGGATTTAGATTAGAGGACACTGTATGACATACTTGCCCAAAACATATTCTTTTGTTCACCATATTCATCAAATCATCAGTGTTCCGATAGCTGTATGGTTCCTTCTTAAACCGAAGAATAATTTTTTTTGTGAGATTTAAAACTGCGAATTCCCTTAAAAATAATCCGCGCTCCGTATTAATTTCGTGAAAATGTTGAGCCCATTCGCAAAGAACTTACATTTCATTTTATGTAGCCTCAATATTAATGGCAATATACAGATGAAAACAAAGAGCGGAAAAAATTGGGGGGTCTTTTAGACTCTATATTATTCAATAAATATAGTATGTAGCTCCAAACGAAATTTTTTTTTTACTATTATTTATAGTTTCAGTACCTCGACCCAAATACACTTTTGGGAACTTTTTGATTTTTACCAATATTGATACACTTTTTGTAGAAATTTGATGTAGCGGAAAATTTGAGAGTGGGAGCACTGGGTGAAAAAGAAGGCAGTCAACATTGATAGCCGTTTAATTTTCTCGAGGATGATTTCACTTGGAGCTATTGGATGCGCAACAAGCTGATGAAAAGCTTAATTGGATATAGCATTTTGCAACCAATACAAGCCACTACAAGCTACATGATTCGCTCCAAGATGAGATCGTCATAATCCAAAACAAACATCAGTTTCACAGAAACTATTGATACCAAAGATTCTGCCGTGTTAATTTTTCCTAACAAAAACAACAAATATCAATTGATCAAAAAAACCCTACAAACAAAAAAAGTTAAAACTACTGAACAAGCGAATCATGACTATAAACATCAAAATTTTCGAAAATCTGGGTTGTCTTTGTTTAAATAAAACATAAACATTTGACAACATTATTTAGCTTTGAATGTTCACATACAGTAATCATTTCTATACCATCTATGTATGTATTGTATCAAAAAGAAACATTGAATCTAATATGCTCTATATTCTTTCATTCTTGTTTATTGTTACTAAAGTAAATTTCAACTAAAGAATTCTACGTTTTATTTGATTTAGCTTGTAATTCGTCTATTATATTGTTTTTTTTATATGAATATAATTAACAAATTTTCCTATTAAATACCATTGTTTAAATAGTTAAACTCTGTTCTGTGTGTATATATTGTGTATGTACGTGTGATTTGTTCCACTATCATTCATTCAATTCATGTCATTCGAACTTTCATTTAATTCTCTATGAATATTAATTTTGTTTATTAAAAAATTCGCTATGGTTTTGTTTTATGTTGTTTTGGTTTATGTTCAGCTTTTTGATGATATTGATTTGGAATATTTCGTTTTTGTCTTTGGTTTGGTTTTTGTTGCATTAAGAAAAACATGTTTATTTTCGTCCAACTCATAACATATTCTTAATAAATTTCAACAAATCTCCATCATATCTTTCATGTGTAATGTGTATATGTGTCTCGTCTGTGAAAGTATTAAATTATCTTGCATCTGATTTTCATTAAAGTTATTAAGTTTACATAATTGTAATTTTAATATATATATAAATTTCACTAATTTATATAATTTCCATCATTTTCAACTGACTTTGTTGGAATCTTTTATATGTATGTAAGTATTATAATATTTTTTTGTTTGTTTCCATTTTTTCTTTATTAGCTCTTTCTGTCTCCGTTCATCTTTGTTTAAATATACTATATAGGTTTTTAAGGCAATTAATTCATACAATGTATAATATATAGATTTTGTCTTCATCTAATTTGTCATTCAATCTTTTTCTTCAATAACTTCACTTATGTTACAAAAAACTTTTTTATGTTTTTTTTTTGCTTTAAATTTTTACTAGTTTTAAATAAATTTTATTTATAGAAGCACCCATACATTTATATCAAATCATTCGGTATAGTGTTTTGTTTTCTCTGTGATTTATACACATTAATGCGTCCCATTTAAGTTGTAACTGTGTTGCATCCTAATGTTTATTTATCTCAGGTCAATCATCATCTCGTTGCAATGAAATGCAATTCGAACGAAAATTTTATATGCGTTATCTCGTGTTCATCTTTAATAATTTTTCCATTGTAAATCAGCTTTGAAATACTCGTGTTTTTGTTTTGTTTCACACACAGTCTGTGGTTTTAAATACTTGATATTTTTTCAGTATCAAGTTTTATTTTGTGTAAATTTAATTTTTAGGGCGTTATAAAAAGTTTAAGTCTTTGTGATGAATCCATTCAGTACACATTATTCCTAAATTATTAAATTAGAATTATCATATTTAATTTTGTTTTCGAATAGTTTTAAGCCTAAATATGTGAAAAGATAAATAATAGATTTAGTTTTATCATATCAAATTGAACACGTGTGGACAATTTTATACAATTAATTTTTAATATTAGTAATTTTGTGACAACATGAACGAACAATAATTTTCATTGTAAAAATTTCAGGTGTTTTTTATACATATTTTAGTTTATTCATAATTTTACGATTTATTAGATAGAAAAAAGTCTTTCCTCGAATTATTCGCTTACATTTAAAGCAATCAAATAAAATTGAAAATCTTTTCCATGATCTGGTTGGTATTCACCACAAGCTTTGAATCATTGAAGCTGGGAAAAGCTTAATGCGAATGGGTGTTTATTAGAAAAAGGATTTGAAATGTGAATGCGTTCAATCGTGACTACTTTCGACTGGATAAATTTTAAATAAAAAAATTGAATAAAATCAAAAACTTTTATCTGCGGTACAATAAGTGAATTAACTAATAGGAACTATTTGAAAAATAGTGAGAATCGAGCAAGAGTTAGAATGCAGCAATCATGTAGCTAGGTGTGTTTAAATAAATGAACAGCCAAGAAAATTATTTAACAATTTTCGCAACAGCTTAATATATATTATTTTTCAAATTATAAGAATAAAATCATTTAATAAATAAGTAAAAAATTACAACAAACGTAATATATCATTATAAATTGCAACTCATCTTGTATTATTCTGATAACAATGGGCAAATAATCAGCCTTAAATATTCCAGCTGTGGAGAATCTCCACAGCATATCTAGCAATAGCGAGCGCGAGTATCTGGCGTGTTAAAACCAAACTCTACAAGTTGAACGTTGGCCCAACCTACCATCTCGTAAAATAATTTAAAAGCCGTTAACAACAAGAACAAATGCGAGGATTGATTCGACCGTAACGAAGACGAAACAACGATTTGCGTATTCTCTCATGGATCGTCCGTTCACTGTAAAGATCGAATCCTGTAAAGCAGCTGGCCGAAATCCTTTTCAAATATCGTACTGACCTAACAGCCTTGCAAGAAATACGGAAGTAACGGGTAGGTATTTTGGAGAAGGAACAACTAACAGATCTGTTGCAGCTAACAAATAAAGTAAAGTAAAGTAATTCACGACAACCCTCGTTCGGGTTTAGGGGTTGGTACTTGGTCCCAAAAAATGAAGCCAGTGATCATTGGCTTTAAAGCAATAAATGAATCTATATGCACTTGTGCCACAGAAGTTCAATAAAATCAACCTCATTAAAGTTGAAAAAAAGTATAGCACTGGTGAAAAGGGCTTTTTTGAATATGTGATGCTAGAACGTAACAGGGTGAATTTAAAAGCAAAATAGGGAAACATTAGGGAAAACTAAACAGCGCTCCTTTGGCGAACCCTGGCTGGTGGATCTCTTAGAACTGACGGACCTCTTAGACCTGGCGGACCAGAGACTGAAGGACATCCTTCAAATCGCAAAAAGGTCTGGAGCCTTCGATGGTCACTTGAACTGACTCTCGTCAAGCTCTCTTATCTTACCAAGAAGACTATGTGTGCCATTGTGTCAGCTAGTAATACCTAACCTAATCTAAGGAAGGAATTTGTACACAGGTAGTTTGGCTCTCGTGTTGCTTGAACGAGAATACCAATAATAATGGGTTGCGAAGCATTACTTTTTATTACTTTATTTGCTGTCTGTGTATAACTAATTTTATTTATTCACTATTTACTAGTCTTGTATTTATATATATTTGTTGTATTTGTTTCGTAATTTTATGCATGTACTATTTTATTTTATTCTTTTTATACATGTACGCCTTGCTTTGTAAATAAATAAATAAATTAGAAGTGGCTTCATAAATGGTCGATGAAAGTACCTGATTTACACAAATCCACCTGGTTATCTGGAAACCGGACCTCTCAGAGCGAAATTTGCTAACTCCCTTATGTTGTTCGGTATAGTGTTTTGTTACCGTCACTTTTGCTAGAACTGAGAACATATTAGGGAATCAATATTAACTCGGTCATAATATTGTTAGCGCAGTGTTTCGAACTCAAATACCAAGCCACAAAAGTAAAAATCAACACAGAGGGCCTTATAGATGCAGAGGCTCGAAATACTACAAGTCAGTCAAAATGGCTGCAATCACTGATTATTCCTGGGGTTGAAACTCGTTTGAACAGTATCTAATATCTCAAAGAAGCTATTAGTCGCTTTGCTGCAATAGAATGAATCATTTGACGATGACTGCAAGGTAGGTACTAAGCGTAAGAATGCATGTACTAATCCCAAAAAATACGAGTACGCCTAGCAACATATCGCCTTCCCCGAAGTGTTTAAAATGAGTTTACTGAGCCAAAAAGAGAGTCTGCGAAAATAAACTGGCTGCAATGCTAGTAGCAATCACATCAACCACGGAAGTTTCACCAGAAAGTGAGTAAGATAAAGCAATACACAGCTCTTTGGTAAACTTGCAAAGATACGTTCAGTACTTTGATAAATTGCTAAATAACGAAGAAAGCGATCAGTTAAAGACTCCGTGAACTGATGATGAACAAGAGATGGCTAGCCATCGAAAAGACCATCCGTGCAGTCTAAAGTCAGGTACACATCTGAGAATGAGTGCGAATGCGGCCTATTGAGGTACAACTTATGCCTGGTATGGCTTTACCTAGGCAGTGAACGAAGTCAGAAGAAACAACGAACTTGTAAGTGTTCTAGTTGGTTTCGTGTGCTCGAAAAGTCTGACAGACGCATCAAAGTAACGCAAAACATTCAAATAGCGTCCATAACGAAAACAAATTCATTTTGAAGTATCGACAAGTCACGGATGGTAAGCGAACAATCTCGGATCCTGACCAAATTTTCGTTCGAGCCCCAGTCAGTAAGATGTATACATTTACAGGCTCGTACGTGCTCGTGTTCCCACTTTTATGCTCAAATTGGTACTCGGCCTAATGGTTCAAAAACAACGTGGATGATATACTCGCGGAATTGACTAAACATGGAGTTGGAAAATTACATCAAATTTCTCTCTGTGCTATGCAATGGAAAATCTTGTAGAATACGATCTGAAAATATTCGATATTTTTATAGACCTCGAAGCCATTTATGATAGCATAGCTAAAGTAAAACGTTACCTGGCCATAAAAGAGTTTGATATCACATAAAAAACTGGTAGGACTAACATTGCTGACAAAGCAAAATAAATATGGCAGATGTAGCAGACAAGGAGACGCCCTCTCCTGCATTTTCTTCAACCTTGCACTTGAAAATATAAGGGCTACCATCGTCATCAAAAAAAAGTCAGGTACAAACCAGGAGACCTTAAAAGCCACCTCAGTCACATAATGGAAATGTTGAGCTTCAGCAATCAAATCAAAGACCAAAGCAACCTTTCGCAATTCCATCAAGGAACAAATAGGGTGATGACTCACCTCCCAGGTAGGGAGGAGCGCAAATGGGGTATACGGATAGTTCAAAGATAGATTGTGGAGTAGGAGCAGGGATCATAGCTTCCAAGTCCAAAATGCATTTCCACCTCCCAAAAGAGGCCACCATTTGTCAAGTAGAACTATCTGTGGTACATCGAGCCTTAAATATAATAAAGATAAGTAACACTAAAATTGTCAGAACTAAAACCCTTTTGGATAGCGAAGTCACTCTTAGAAGTGAATGAGGTCCTATATGAAATATGAATCCCAGGCATGAGGGGCACCAAGGAAACGAGAAAGCAAATACCAAAGCCAAAAAAGGAGTAAGAAAGCCTTTTTCATATCTTTCGCCGTACTGAGGCTTTGCAAAGATAGATGTGATGAAAAGATTGAAACGTACTGGATTAATCTTGAGGGTTTGAAACACCCAAAAATACCTTGGCTTCGATAATAAAGCAAACGAATCAGTGGATCCCTGCAAGAGTGACATAAGAGCCCTATGTAGAATATTGGCAGGCCACTTTCTTTGCAACAAGTATGCACACGAAATATGTAAGGAGCGGGACGACTGCTGCAGATACTGCGGGGAAACGATAGAGTGAATAAAACATCTTCTCACATACTGTTCAGCACTACCAAGACGAAGGTTATTACTCTTTGCCTCTGCTCTTGTCTCCACCACGGCCATAACAATGTCCCATCAAGGAACATATACAGGTTCATAAAAGGCCTGGACATCCTATAGAACATAGCGCTGAGGAGGCGCAATAGACTCAAGAGATTGCAGTGCTAGGACCCTGCTGGACCTACTCCAGGCTATCAATCAAGGAATCGTCACTGAATCTATCCATTTACTGACTTATACTGATGAAATTGGCATCATGCGCCAGAGCAAACGAGCTGTCCAAGAATCTTCCGTGAAAATCGAGCAGGCGGCGAATAACATAGAAATTCACATAAATGAAGGAAAAGTAAAATATATGGTAGCAGTGCTGGTACCGAAAACTATTAAGCCGACCACAATCACGTCAGTAGTAGTGAAAGCAAATCACCGATAAGCATTCGTCTAAAAATGTCAGGTGAATACAGCCTCAAAGAAGCTAAAATTTGGACCTATCTAGGATCGAAAACCGTAGTCGATAGCATTTACGAGGAAGAAATCCGTGCAGAGCTGGTGGCAGGCAGCAAACCGATTTTTAGTCTATGAAAATTATTTCACCCAAGTTTCTCGTATAAATCAAAGCTCCTGCAGAACAGGACCATCGCTAGTCTTTATGTATTCGTCGTAAGACTGGGCTCTCAGCGAGAAAAATTGCGAACCCTTATCCGCATTCGAGAAGAATATGACATTTGCACAAAGTCCCAAGGTTTTACCTGTTACAAAACTGCCATGGAGGAGGCGAAAACATTCGATCGTAGGATTCCATGTTTCTGTGCAAGCAGGTTTTACGATCGGGTAACTAAAAAGAGGCCGAACAACTCTCTCTTTTATGCAAGAGTGGTTTGAGGCTATTCAGGGACTGGGCTGTGAAATTGACTATTCAATTCTACGGAAACACAGGCAGACATCAAAACAGACTAATTCGATTTTCGGGGCATTCAATAGGTTTTAGTTAGCCTCATATGCATTGGGGTACAGGAGTAGGTCAACGAAAGTTTATTAGTACATTTTTCTAATAAGCAGTCCGCTTGACGATTAGGAAGGGTTAGTATGTAATATAGGTTATCTAATTATTAACCCTCCGAGTACACACCTATTTTTTCGATCATGGAGAACACTTGGGGTCAAATTGACCCCAAGCACTTTTTAACGTCTATAGAATCGCCACCACTGAAGATTTTAATTTGAAAAAAATTGTAGGTATAGTTTGAGACCTTTTCTAGTAGTTCTTATGCATAAGACGTGCCTTAAATGTCCTTACCGTACCTAAAAAAAATTCACGAAAAACAGTTTTGCCGAAAATCAGGTTTTTTACCAAAAAATTGTTATTTTTTTTAATTTTCAATATTTTGGGCTAAAAATTTAAACAGATACTCTCAAGATATGACAAAATCATAAAAAAATTATATGTAACATATATTGGACGTATTTATTTTGCATATTTACGGTGGCGATTTTGAAGGTTTTTTATAATTGCATATTTTACAAAAAAATTTAATAAATTGATTGATTTTTAATATTTTGAGCTTAAAATTTATATGGTTAGAATAATACAAAAACCATCCCTATATAAACGGTTGCAAAAAAGATATTCGTTACGCATATTGGTAGAAGTAATTTTGAGGGTATGAAAAATAATGAATTTTTTCATTTTTGAATAGAAAAAACTATTTTTTATTCATTAAAATATATAAAAATAATGACAAAATAAAGAAAAAATTGAAAAATTATTCATATCCAACACAACCATTGCATAAAAATGCCCGATGCTCGTCGCATATCGGTCGATCGCAAGATGCGCACAGATCTTTTGTTTTGTGGTCGTGTTTTCGAGAGAACAATAAACATCTTGGTCTTTTACTGAGCTTTGGGCGTTCTGAAGGAACATTTGGGATATTTATTCCTAAAATATTCTCGATCCCTTTTCGAATGTCTACACGTAGAATGGTATTATTTAATTTTTCTCGTAAATATGGCTCGACAAGGTGAGCCACAACTTCTTTCAAGGCAGCAATGGCAGATTTATTTTTGGTAGCGTCAGTGTCAGTGTCTATCGATAGACCGATAGACACTGAAGAAGAAGAGGGCAGATTACCCTCGAAATATCGATATTTGTCACAAAAACTAAATATATCTAGCTCCGAAAGGAAAAATCGGTTTTTTAAACACAGTTTTTACAAGCTGGAAAAAATTGGTACATATTAATAACAATTATTTTTTGGCTATTTGAAATTAATCTATCGATTTATAAAGTAAAAAAAATATTGAATTTTACCTCAAAATTGACGTCAAGTACACATGGGGTCTATTTGACCCCTTGATCTGCTTCAAAGGCTTCTCAACGACGACTGACGACATGGAACTGTATGAGAACGGTTTAAACTAAAAGTCAAGGCACAGAAATACACTAAGGAACCTACAGTACCCCCTTTTTCCCGCAGGCCTAAGCGCTGCGATTGATCAAAAAGGTCTCTGGGGTCAATTTGACCCCCTGTGCTCTCGGAGGGTTAATTAAGCAGAAGTTAGATTTAATCGTAGTTTTAGTTAATTATCGCCAAGAAGATCCCAGCCATTGTACAAATTGAATGAAAGCATTTTTGTAAAAGATGAAATACAGTGGAACTTTTATAAATAAATTAAAAAATTAATTTATAATAATAATTTATAAATTAATAATTCCAAATTCATAAAGTTATAAAGTGTCTAGAATAAGTAAGCTCACTAAATTTTTCCTACGGAATATTTTGAAGCAAACAAAGTCAAGCTTATTAGTAGAAGAATACTTTATTCATTTGAAGCTACATATAGAAACCAATCAGCTAAATGGGGTAAGGAGTAAGATTAAAATATTTTAGACAGTAAGTTTAAAGTATTCTAATTCAGATTTTAACACGGTGACAAGAAGATCGCTTCATCAGAGCATCCGATACGGGCTGAACTGATTTTAAAACCTTTTAAGGAAAACTTATACAAACATTCAATAAAATTAAGGGCTCAGTAGGTAAATGAAAATGACTTATTGGTAATGTCATGGACCAGAAGTTGGCAATATACCAATATACCAAGAAATCATGAATAATTTGCTTGGAACTATATTTTTTACATGGAAGATATTAAAGCGCATACGGTAATTTGTTTACTTATTGGCATGACGACAAATCAAACCTAACCAACTAATGATGCTTAACTAAAAAGAGCAACGAATTTCGAAGCATTTTGGCGTTGCCAATTACTGGTATCTAATAGTAGTGTTTACCCACGTACGTTTAAATTATTTTCATTCTTCCAATTACTGATATCTAATAGTAGTGTTTAGCCACGTACGTTTTAATTATTTCAATCCTCGGCACTATATACTAACCCACGTTGGGCGCTGGTTTGAAAAACATATTTTATAGCTATATAAATCAGTGTAATGGCATAAATTCATTAAGCTTAAGATGAAAACAATATTATGGTCTTTCTTCTCGAAAAGGAGCAGAGCTGCAATAATGAATACTTTAGACGAAGCAATAAACCTCACATAGTTTCGGTAAACCAAGCGAGCTTCTGGTGGCGACTCTCCTTCGCAAACTTCAGGATCTATAAAGCTTCTTAGAAAAAAGTAATTGCAAATTGAGCCCAAATAACAAAGCTGACAAAACTTAGAATATGTTCAACGATGTAATCTAAAAAAAAAATATTCAAATGACCCATTTTAACAATTACAATTTAAATTTGCATATTTTTTGTATAAATTTGCGGTGAATAATATCTTATATACAATGCATTTACAAAAACATTATTTCAAATGTTGAATTAAGTAAACTTTGCGATATTGTAACTTAATTTGTTAGAAAACGTTAGGAATTGTATGTAAACTTATCCACTTATTTACTAGATGCGGTAGCTTTTAAATACTAGCCAATAGATAGAAGTTGGCTAGTTTATAGTTATGTTGTACTGCAAAAATAGTGACAAACTCATTCGTCAGAGCTAGGATTATTCAAGTAAATTAATTCTAGGAAATATTTGAAGCTAGAACTCTTGTTCAGTTGCGTACAATTATCCTATTTTTGGTTTTTAAACTGGACTGAAAGAAAACTTTAGAGTGGGCTGATTCATTTTAATTTCGCATTTCCTTTTTATTTAAAACTTTCAAATTACAATAAATTTGAAATTCATTTACTTTCAAAATAGACAATAGCAGCTGTTGACAATTATCTATAAATGCCGAGTCCAAAAAGTCCCACTGAATATTAGATGTCTACATAGGCACTGGATGTAAATTTATAAACTTGAAAGCCAAATTAAAATAATTTGGCAGAAAATAGCTAGGCAGTAAAGAAATTCGTCGACAATTTCTAAACTTCGTATAAGCTATCTGCGCACAAAAGCTACATAAATCATTTTTCAGTGACTTGTTTCATCAGCTATTACATATCTACTGGAACCAGATTTATCACAGGTGACTGAAACGTAACTTACACATTCTCTGCATCCCAGATTATGCAGTTAATTTAAAGAGGGGGAGAGGCAGAGGAGGCTGCAACTGATTGCCTTAGTAAATTTCTTAGAGTTTTTCAAAAACACTTTGGCCAGGTAAAACCCTAAATATTCTACGGTTCATCTTACGCTCAAAAATAGACCCCACACGCAAAATACACGTTAATAAGAAATGTGAAGAATACCAATGAATTGTTTTATATAGTCTTTCCTTCAATGAAAATCTCCATTATCGCTCCTAAACTTCCATTATAGCGAAAGCGAAATAAAAAAGCGAATAAAAATTGTCGATACATAATATGCTCAACTGATTTTTGAATATTCTCTTCGTTTCAAACTCGTCTGCACGATTTTTCGAAAGAAAAATAAAATAACATTCGTTTTTAAAAATTAAAATCATTTTAATATTAATCACCTACACAATGACATAAAAATTACGTAAATAACACATATATATAATCATCTTAAAAAAATTGCTGTTTTGTTTTGTTTTAAACATAAAACTGTTAACAAGAAAATAATAATAAAATGAAAACAAATCAGGGATATAATATTAAACCAAAAAATATATGTAATCGAATATATCCTCTCCTTTCATTTGCTATTTCTCTTTCATATTTTCATTTCACTTTGCATAATAATATTAAAATCATTATTGAAATCTTGTAAATTTAAACTACTGTACTTTTAAGAACATTTCCTTTTTTTATCTTGCAATATTATGTTATGTGTAATCTTTAACACTTCATTTCTCTATTTTCCATCTATACATATTCATAATAGAATCTATTTCAGAAGAGAAAAATAAGTCATTACTCTACCATCCATTTTAAACGTACATATCTGTGTGTGTTTTTGCATAATTTCTCAAGCTATTTTCTGTATATTGTATACTTTATAGAAGTTTTTACTTTAAAAATAATTAACAATTCATTTACACCACAACTTAAAAACAGAACTAAAGGAGGGAAAAAAGAATCAAATTATTGCTTAGTAGGTACGTTTTTGGATAATTTTAATGTTGGGGGGAATAGTAGAAATTTCATTGAATGAAAAATACCTCAATTTTTCGTTCGTTTTTGTGTAGGATATATAGTGGAAAATATCTTGGGATCATCTATCATATTAATTTATGTAAAAAAAAGAAAGAGGTTTTGTATCTGGCATGTTTTCTTGACACTTTAAATTTTCTAAAACATACCTGTGTCTGTTTGAATTTGCTACATTTCTTATCTAGATTGTTTGTGTTATGCATATAACTTTAATTTATTCGTATGTAAATTAATTATTTATTAAATATATATTAGCTATAACTTAATTTTTCGTTAACTAAAACTTGTTTATTATAATTATATCAAATTTGCCTATATTATTTGTTGATAAATGAAATTTAATCAGCTTAAAATTTGAATTATTTTTCTTTAAATTAAACTATGTGTATATAATCATAATAATTAAATAAACATTTTTAAAAAAGAACACAACAATTACAGGCTGATTAGGATTTTACTGGGAAATATAGTTTTACTCATTCTTCTCTTTTCTCGTTTCTCGTTTCTCGTCTCACGACAGTTGAAATCTGTTGGAACGAACTTTTAGATTCGCCCGAGCAACAATGAGGCGAGATTGTTTAAATGTATCTACTTTTGCCAATGGACATACCTATTTCCATCTAAACAGTTTTCTTTGAACCAATGAATTGCAATAATCTATTAGCTTTTTCATAGACAAGATTTCGGGCACATCGCGTTAGGTAATAAATACCTATAATAACCCGAACTTAATTTCGTCGCATCCTTTTTTACAATATTTTATTTATTATATGATACAGAATTAAACTAAAATAAAAATAATTTGTCGTTAATAACAATCAATAAAATTAAATATTATAAAATTTACATCAAGTTATACTAAGGCTTTGATAAAACGATTAATTCAACTAATTCAATGTGTATTACATCATAATCATATATATTATCATCTGCATAAATTACTAAGTGATTTTACGCAGATCTGAATTTTTTCTAATCATAGTTTCTGCCAAATTTCCATTTTCTCCTAGCTACATACATTGTAATAGCAGATTTCAATTTAAAAAATAATAAAATTTATATAACCATAATTAATCAATATCAAGTATCGCATCACCGTTAAAATGTACTTGTGTGTAGTTTGTGTAAAAAATAAACTTGCAAATGAGCAGGAAAATGAAAAAATGAAAGATCAATAAAATCTTTATCCAGTCGACACGTATTCTATTTTAGGTGAAAAATGATTTTGAATGATTGAAAGAGAGGAAGAATTATAGAAAGTAATCCCACATCCATGATTTGAAGATAGTTATCTTATAGATTTTAGTTTTTGTAGATGCGTTGCATCGCTTCACGCCCGTTCACTTGCATAGCTTCTTGCATTTTCGTTCATTTGTATTAGTATTCGTCGATTTTTCTTCGCTATGTGCATCGATATATTTTAGAAAAAGAAAACAGTCCTGAAGGCAGAATTTTGTGGTTTCGTAATCACTAAAAAATAAGATTATTCTGCTATTCTGCATGGATAAATTTATTCTCACACATACTCGTATGTAGCTGTTTCGTTTTATTGATGCTTTTGTGTGTGTGTGTCTAATTTTTTTCTTCATACATTATGAATTTTATTTATATTTGCTTTTTATTGATAATGTAAATAAAAAACTAAAAAAAAATAATTATTTTATGCTTCGTTTGTGAGATACAAAGCCAGTCCTTTTTGTTTTGTTGTTGTTAGTTTTTTTTATTCATTTTTTTTTCTTCATTTTTGTTACTTCTTTTCCTTGTATATTTTTATTATTATTATATATATATTTTTTAGAATTTATATCTTCTTGAAGTTTTCAACTTTTATTTTCAAACGTTCGGAATAAAAAAATTAGATGTTTTATTCACTGATGAATGGGATTTTGTTGCATATAACGTTTCAACGTTTTGTTTTCTTTCATTTTTCCATCTAGCCAGCTTGATTTTGATTCCGGTTAGTGAGATGTTGGTTGTTACGTAAGGTCTTGCTGTGAATCAATCGAGAAGAGCTCCTTGTATAGGGCTGGGAATAGACAATGTGGATGTTCCAACTTGAATTTGCTCAAAGTGTCCATGTGCATCAAAGATAGTTCACTGAAATGAAGAAATGAATGCATTTAGCTATTTGAATGTCATAATAAATTATTTGAAAAATTATTTATAGCTATTGAAACGTTATGAGAAATATTGAATGGCTAGAATTTGAAAAAAAAACCTATTCATGTGTATTTGAATTTGTTGAAGGATAACGACATTCGAAGCATAATCTATTCTCTTCTTTTAATTATGAGGGGCTCAGAACATTTGCAGCCTAACTTGAAATTTTCAATATGGTAAAACCGGGCTTGAAAAATATTAACATTTGTGGTTTTAAAAAAATTAATACTAGTCTAGTTTTTTCAATCAAAAGGTTCCTTTTTTAAAAAAATGTTAATACATTACTTAGTTTGAATTTCGTGCATTCTAGTTTTAGAGATTATATAGACCAGTTTTGCGTTTCTATATTTCTTTTTCTGCAGAAGGACTCTTATCTAAATTATCGTAAAATTGATGATATATTGGAAGGATGCATGGTTTTAGTTGGTGTAAATCCTTATATTTTGCGAGTTTTATTCATGAAGTTACATAACAAATTGAAAGAAGAGAGGCCGCATGTCATCGCGCAAGACCTATTGTGTTTTTGGTAACGCTGGACGTCCGTAAAGTTTTTAGTTCGGCGAGAATATTGAACTCTCTTAAGCGACATTTCCAGGGAGAGGACTGTTGGCTAGCCATAGTACAAAGCTTCTTGAAACTTTGCCATTTGACATACGAAACGACTCAGAGAAACGGTACGCTAAACTATTACAGTTGTAGTAGCACAAGGGTCCATTTTCAGCATTTTAACCCCCAGCGCATCCTCAACCTCTATTTCAGGTAGTTTCGGGACTTTGATCACCAAGCCTAGCCCGATAAAACCCAAGAAGTGTGGCGGGAAGGTTACGGCAAATTTTCCAGCATGTCCGCCACCAAGTGCTATCTCCGGTGCTGCCTCCTCTTCAGACACGCAACACTCTTCCGCCAACTCTTCTCGGGCTTACGAAACTAGAAGACAAAGGTCATCCAAGCAAAAGAATGAGAGCACGCAGGCTGTAAAAAACAGAGCTGCTCCAGGGATAACTTGGTCATCTAATCAAATGGCAAAAAAGTGTCTTCTTTGTGCCGTAATTGAATCCAGAAAGGGAGATTGAATCATCTCCTCCGAAAACTGGCTATTTGGAGTCAGCTGCAAGCTGCACAAGTCCAGTTCGAGTCCTCCACTTACGGTGACCAACACGAGCTGGTACAGAGGAATGGTTGCAAAGAAATGCAGACTGGTTGCGTGCGAAGACCAACGATCGGCCAATTTATGCGAGAGATTTCCGATCTGAGGTTGGTGTGTAAGGACGAGATTTGCAATCGGCCGAGATGCAAAGTATGGATTCCCTGTTTCTATTTGGATCCAATGGAAGTCCTGGACATCGTTCGACTCTTCAGCCCAGATCTTCTTAAGAAGGATTGGAGGGTTGTCCAAATCGGTGAGCCGGTTGATAACCGGTGAGAGGACCTCTTCATTATAAATTAAAAGACACTGCCAGTCTTGGAAACGCAAAAGGGCATTATCAGATATCTCTCTAATACTTGCCCATGCAGTAGCAAAGTATTTATTTACGCTATCGGGGAGGTTAGAGCACACGCTTGACGTACTTACAAGTTGGAGCCGTGAAAGCAGCTTCAATGTGAATCGATGCAAAACGGAACTAGTACTATTAACTCATTTTCATTACCCAAATTGAACGGGATCTTCATTGAACTGAGCCAGAGGGTCAAATATTAAGGGCTCATCCTCGACTCGAAGTTACTATGGAGCTATAATATAGCAGAAAGTGCACGGAAGGCTTTCAGTGCCTTTCACTGCTAGAAAAGGGCCATAAAGACAAATTAGGGTTTGCAGCATCGTACTGTTGCTTGGCTTTCAACCGCAATAGTTGAGCCAATTCTATTGTTTGGGGTGGCGTTCTGTGATAAGATACTCTTAAGGTTAATTGCAAACGTCAGCTTGAAAAAGTGCGGAGGTTTTTTAGTGACTGGAATACTCCGCACCACTTCTACTTAGGCAGTTTTTGTTTTGCCTCATTGGTTAGCAACCAATATATTGATTTTGCAGCAGGCTAATCTTGCTGCTGTGAGACTGAATTGTATTTTAGCATGGAATAGAACAGAGTTCGGACTTGCTAGGACTTTGGCTGAAGGAATTTTCGCTCCAGCGAGTGTTGACTACATCGCTACGGACGTTATACTAGATTTGGAGTTTACAACTCGCATTCCTGGTAGGGATGAATGGCATGATGGTGCCACTCTCAAAAGTGGGCTTATCTATGTTTACTCCTATGGCTCAAAGCTAAACAGTCGAGTCAGAAGTGGTGTATACTCGGATTAGCTGGATCTCAAGCTGTCCCCCCGACTACCAGACCATTGTAGTGTCTTTCAGGAGAAAGTTGCGGCTATTTTTGAGGCAATCGACTGAATCCTGTGTAATCGAATATTCGGAGTCAGTATTGGTAGTTTTATTTAGTTCCTTGTAGGGTCTTGTACAGTGTACATGATTGTTGCTGAATGCCGTGCATCTATTAGGGTGATGTCGAGTCATTTGCCCGTACAATTGATTTGAGTACCTGGACATAGGGGGATTCAGGCCAACTGTTAGGCCGATGAGCTAGCGAGGATAGGTACTTTAATACTGGAGGTATCATGACCTTCTCGATAGCAATACCGATGATATTGGTCAAACTAACCATTAGGCAAAAATACCTCGAGGACGCTAGGAAGTCCTGAGTCGCTGAATTATATTTTGCGATAACAAGACAATCCTGGGTATTCATGGACGCGCGTCGCACCAGGGAGCTATTAGGCTTAACTCGAAGCGTTCTGCGTTGTGCTTTGACGTTTTTACGAGCTACTGCCTCATATGACGGCATACGCAACGGTTGGGCGTTGGGTTCAACGACTTCTCTCGGAGCTACGCCTCGAAGGATGGGGAAAAATCTGCGCTCCATCTCATGTGCCAGAGTCCAGCTTTGGCGAGGATAAAGGTGGCGGCACTCAAATTCGACCGGATTATCTCTGGTCAATTTAAAACGGATAGTGCGGTTGATCAAAGGCAGCAAATGGTTTCCTCACCTTAGTGAGTAGGGGAACGAAAATTACTACAACGTGTTTCTTGTGCCTATGTGCATCCGGCCTCTGTCGATCGATTTTTCTGCTCAGTTGACGATTCATTGTTTTCATTTTGCAATCCGATTTCAGATCATACACATTTTAAACCCGAAAATTCAAAATCTTTTAATGAACTTTCTATTTCACTCATCTTACATAAAATCGATATTAAAGGAATCGGTAGAATCTTCAAATTTTAAATATTTAGATCTTATAAGATACAAGCCTTTAAAACAATAGCGAAAAGTCTCACTAAATTTAATATAATAAATTATTCTCAACTGTACACTCGCAAACGAGTTCGACTAAACGTACTACTGCTTCTTACTAACTAAAAAATAATGAATGCGAAAAATAAACAAAACGTCTAGCGGTGCATTGAACATATTTATACTTGTAATATAGTTAGGCCAGTTTTGCATAAATACATTGCTATGAAATTAAACAAACAAAAATGAATTCATATATATGCAATGAATATGAAACGAATTCATTCAGCTATAACTATCGCATATAAATGAGATACTATTAGAATATTATACGCTGATATAAAGGGCCATAAGACGATTTTATTCTGATGCTCATTTACATTTAGAACAATCGAGTTAGGCCAATATTGTTCCGAGTCCCTCATATACACCCTTGCAGAAGGCGTATACAGAGCGCATATTGGCGAGAGTAAATTGTCCTTGAAAATATGCTACTTAAAATTAATTGTTGAATGATAATAATTAAATTTAGCTTAATTGGCTTTGTAGAAATACTAGGTTATTCAGATATAATAAAAAATGCCATCTTACCGGAACGTTGGTATCTTATTAAGCAAAGTGTCCAGCACTGTAACATCACCCTTCAGTGGAGCATGATTCGCTTCAAGCTCCTGCCGTATGGCATTCATACTGAGTGTGAAAAGTCTTTGAATTTCAGTATTGCCACGTATTCCATTTCGTTCTGAAACAATTGAAAAAATTTTTTAGACCTAATTTGGGAAAAGTAATTCAAAGCAAAAATAATTATTCTCAAATGAATAGTTTTATAGACTGTATGAACAGCTAAAATAATTTAAAGATTTTATTGATTTCCTGGTTAGTTTTTAAAATGAAATGAAATGAATTTACAAAAGGATTATGCTTTTATACATACCAGGCCACAATAGTACTAAGCTCTGATAGAGTGCAATTTCAGTTTCAGTCAGTTTGAGTTCAGCAATCGATTTAACCGTTTCGAATATACAACTGACCAACTTCATTTCATATGAGTCGGACGTATAGAAGGCTTCTTGTGGGAGCATCACATCACCGTATAGTACAGAATTCGAAGAGAGATCTATCAGTCGTGACATACGTACAATAGCCAGTTCAAATGAACCAGTCTTAAGCAGAAGAATCTGCAAAAAAAATATTATTATTAAAAAATCACATCAATGTCAAATACAATTTTCCAATTTTGATAAATAAATGTTCCAGTTCAATTAATTAAATTAACTGATACTCTAACGATACTTACCTGATCGTCTTGACTTAAACGCATAAATCCTGGTATCAGCTTGGCAAATTCTATGATATTTTGTATCATTTGCGTTAATTTATCAGCACAATCCAACCATAATTCTTCACGTCCCAGGTTTTTGTAATAGAGTAATCGCGATATATCCTGGAAAAATTATTAAATTGTAAGTGCACGTAGAAGAATTGAAAAAGTTTGATTTATGGCTAGTTGAAATTACTAAATTATAGATACATTTTAGAGTGATTTAAAGTGGTTTATTTTACTGATTTTTCAAGAAAATTAATATTGAAATCGTTTTTTCTGCAAGTTCATATTTCAGCAAAAAGTTTAAGGGACATCATCTCAGGTGTGGTCGGTCTGATTGAGCTGAAATTTTCAGAGGACATAGATGTCTATAAGGACTAGTGCATTGACTAATCCAAGGTACGATATCTTTAACCCTTTGACGGCGGCAGGCATTTTAATGAATTTTCAGGGATCCCTATATTTCAAGGCAGAGTACATTTTTGTTAAAAACAAGTAATGGAAATAAAAACTAAGTATGTTTCATACTTTTACTTGAGATAAAATTGGGAATTATGAGCCCTATGTGGGTGCTGAGTGCCTAAAAGTAGGCAAGGATTTTTTCCCCAAATTTCGAATTATCATAACTTTTAACAGAAACATTGAATAATCTTGGAATTTGCAGAGCGTATTGACGTTGACTAAAGCTATCTACACATGAGTTTGCCAGATCGTGCGGGCAACCCTGTAGCTACAGAAGGCACGTGAAAGAAATCCTTCAAACCATCGACCCTCCTGAATAATTTTTGCTTTTTGACAAAACGTTCACATTATTGATAAATTTTAACCTTTGTCCACCATGTTTATTTAATATTTTCAAAATTTCGATTTGCACAAGAACGGCAACCCAGCACCAAATTACCTCTATTTTCAGCACTCGAAACTTCTATTCACGAGAGTTAACGACCGGATAATCCGATCATTGTGAAATTTACAGGACATGTTGGTAATAACTAGGAACAAGTCTGATAGAAGTGATTTTGAAAAGCGAGTAGCCCTGTGGCATTGGTGCCATCTTGAAAAATAACTAGAAAAAAACTGCTTTTTGCCCCAAAGCTTCTGATTCAGCATGCAGCTGGTGATGCTTGATCCACCAGGAATAAGTCAATCGCTGAACAGTAAAGTAGAATGAAAGCAAACGTTTCGCTGGAAGCAAAAATGAAGCTAGGCGGCTACACTTAATTCTTCATTATATCACGAAAACGTCAACGAAGTGATTGAAATTTTCGAAGAAAAAGAAAAAGGAGTTCCGGAATTGATTCACACTTATTTCGAAAATAGAAACGAATAATGAGCGATATTTTTCCTGTGATATTTCAAAAGAGCGATTTAGATGAAAGAATAGAAACGGAAGCATACAACTGTTGACGTAAATTTTGAATACATTCCTGTACTTTTTTTCTGAACCCTCCAAGGATAAGAAAAAAGTTTAAGGATTCAAGAAGACGGGGCCCAAAAATAAAAGGATTGTAAAGAAAGAAGGTTCTCAAGGGAGGCACTTGATTTGCCTGGTTCTTCTGAGAAAACTGATTCGGGTCAACAAGCTATTTCTCAAAATATCTGGAAAATTTGATTAGTCAGGCTAAAATTACTGATCTTCCGATTATGATTTCCCTCTGGTAAGCCTAGCCTAGTTATATTTCATGGTTTCTTGCCGCACAAACTGGCAGCTTGACTGACGTTTGTCTTTGTTGGCTGCAAAAAAATGTAGGTTTCAGTTGGTGGTAGGAAATCGCACCAAAACAAATTGACTTCGTACCGCATAAGTGTTTTTGCAGAGCACCAAAACACAAAAACAAATTGGCGATGTCATGATTTCGTAAAAACGGTATCTTCTAGCTCAAAAGGTGAACAAAAAACTTATAATCCTTACCTGAGGCTTCCTGAACATCTCGTGAACGATTTCTAATTTGGTGTTTGTATTTGCATGCGCTTCAGCCAGTGTTTTGGTCAATACTTCGTTGATATCACCGTCAGCTGGGAATGAAAAAAACAAGAAAATTAAATATCGAACATTTCTAACAATAACCAAGATATATAATTATAGGACTAAAACTATTGAAATATAAATTTTCAGGTGATGTTTTTTTTTGGAAATCATAAGTCGCCAAAGATATTTTTATTGAATCAAATAATTTTGTATGATTTCACCTAATTCATAGAGTGAAATCTAAACCAAACATGTTTCCGATTATTGTCTCGTGTAATATTTTTCAAAAGAAGCACATCCACATCATGCAGTCATATAACAGGAAAAAAAAGTCTGGGCAGAAACAAAACCAAGTCAAATGAAACGAATACAAATCGAGAAAACTAACAATTAAAGTAGTTGAGACGGGTGAAAATAAATAAATGTGAATGCATAGTAAAAGTACTGAATTCAATCACAATTTTTTTCTCATCTCCTCTCAACATCATCGTCTCCCCTCCACCACATCTCGTCCCGAACGGAGATTGAGAAAAAAATTAAATTTGAATAGAGCATTATCTACATAAGGATATTTCTACTGAGCCATCATCATAGTCATCCACTTCTCCCGGGCGCGTCGACGGACATCCCGCTTTAAAACCTTACATTTTATAATCCATTCAATGCAACATTTCATTACGACTAGCGGACAAACGCAGGGAGTCTCTCTCAGAGAACTGGATTCATTTTCAAGTGGTATTTTTATGTGATTTTTTGTTGTTGTCTGTTTGCTCGGATCTCTTACCCCATCTGGAATCGCAGGAACTGTCATCGTCGACGAAACTGACTTGTGTCATTTGATTTGAAGCTGACTGTGACTGTTGCGGATTGTGATGATGATCTTGTTGATGGGGCTGAGGGTGAATTGGAGTGGTACCAGATGCACTGACAGCATTGCCACCCCCACCGTCACCACTACTACCGCCACTTCCACCACTACCAGCAGTACTAACGCCCCCGCCGCCGCCACTGCTGCTACCACCACCACCACCACCACTATTACCGTTGCCGCCGCCACCACTTCCTCCAGTGCTTGGATTCGAATCCGTATGGCAACAGTCGGATGGTGTGCCGCGTCTCAATGAATTACCTATAGAAAATCCTTTTGTTAGGCATGTGAATGAATGTGGTACATAGCATGGGAAGATTGGAAAAAAAATGTTGCAACGTTAAATCCATGCTTTGCTATCAAACTGACTACTGGTAGTAGAACTCGTTATATTTTTTCAATTTTCGTTCTGGATTTTACGAGAACAAAACTGTTTGCCGAATCATTGATTAGTAGTCATTTGATTGGTTTTGCTTTCCTTCCATTCAATTTCTGCGGGTTTAGGAAATCGTTTAACATTTTTTCCAATTTGTTTGCTCTGAATGTCTACTAATCGATATCAGGTGTGTTCTTATTTTTTTTTAAACAAAAAATATCAATAAAATATTGAAGGGTTATTAAATTTCGATATCTTTTTTTATAATTTTGATAAAGAATTGAATTTTAATAGTTTTTGAGTATGATAAAAGTATTTTGTAAAGATATAATGGATTCTTAATAAAATAAGTGGGATTAACAATCGAACTGTATCCAAACCGGCTAAGCGAACAATAGTCTAATATAAGTAGCTATTGCCATAAATCATTTGAGATTTAAAACACCACTCGAAATACATTCTCCGAAAAAAACTTTGCTCCAAAGTTCCTTAAACTTCTTCTTCTTCTCCGTCTCCCAGCAAATTATCGACATGAAAATCAACTTAGACCAATTTAACTTCATATTTTCTCCAAATTTATTCCATTCGTGCTACCCTATCACCTCCCCGCCAATTTCCACAGCAAACTGCACAATTTAGCGTCTAAGCGACCGAGAATTATATCTTTAGCGTAATCTTTTTATTGCCGAAATGGAATTATGCTTGATTTTTATTATTACTCCTTAGCAATTTTATTGCTTCGTTTTTAGCGTTGAGCATTTATTGCACCCAAGAGAATGTTTACGGAAATGGGCCCTTGCTTCGTCTCGCGCGGAGTAAACTTTAAGAAAGATTCGAGGAACAAGCGAGCTGGGCATGAAAGTCACAGCGACAATTGAGGGAAATATTGAAAATAATTACCGTCGTCGAAGATAAAGATAGAGGAAGATGTAATAAAGGAAAGAGTACGCAGGATAGCTGAAGTCTTTTTTGTTACAATCTCAAAGAAGCTAATAAAGTTGACTGTAATGTTTTTTCAAAGCTGCGGAAATTCATTTGGTTTCGAATTTTTACTGAATCGAGCCGTTCATTGACATAGTAGATGAACAGCTTGTGCTAGGCAGTTGGGGCTGTTTGGGCTTTCTTCAAATGTGTTTGGAGCGTAGAGCGCAATCGGTTCTTGTCGAAGCTTTTTTCGAGCCATAAAAGAACATCAAGCCGAAAATTTGAAGTGAAAGAGGTTATTGTACGAGAAGTCAACGAACGAATTATTGACAAATTTGCGTCGTAAATATTACTGAAGGGTATTTTGGTGGGATAAATTTTGAATTTTGAAATGGATATTTATGTGAAAGGCATGAAAGGCTGTGGAATATTGATAGGGTCAATAGCTTTATCGTTGTGATTGGAAATTATGGATTATCAATATTATTGAATGCTAATGCCTAGTACTATACTCTTCGCGAAAGGAATTCAACGGTCAAATCCCATACAAAAGAGCTTTACTGACGAATTGAAAAGCCCTTTTTGTATGGGATTCTACCGTTGAATTCATTTCGCGAAGAGTATAGTACTAGGCATAAGAGTGAAAAGCGATTAATATCCTGGAATCACTGCTGTTTTTTTTCGAATTTTTTTATTTTATACCGTTAGATAATTTGAGAAGAACTCCACAAATAGATAAAATTGATGCATTTGAAAGCAGTAAAGTAAATGATATGCACATTGAGTAATCAGTCTGGTTTCCTAAATTTTGTAATCGAAGGCTTGAAGTTGATCATAGAAAACTTGCTCAGTTTTCCATCAAAGTATTATTTAACAGAATGAACGGATATAAATTAAAAAATTTCAAGGGAGTTTTAGTTTTAGAAATTCAAACAAAGTATTGTTCTATTATAAACCACTTTGGAAGTGAGGCCGGTAGATACTTCTTCAAATGAAATATTTAACAAAAGAGCATTGCTTAGTCCTACGACTTACTTTGCTTAGGGGTAATGGATAAGATAAAAAGCTATGCTGGTCTTCAATGGACTAGAATCACAAGTTAGACTCTTCAGGCAAAAAAAACGCATATGGGTGATGCTGAAAATCAGTCGTTGGATAATAT
This sequence comes from Nemotelus nigrinus, assembly GCA_947369275.1. Classification (NCBI taxonomy): domain Eukaryota; kingdom Metazoa; phylum Arthropoda; class Insecta; order Diptera; family Stratiomyidae; genus Nemotelus; species Nemotelus nigrinus. Next base: position 202,519,033 of record OX376372.1, on the reverse strand, counting down.
TAGCTGACCTGATAATGGATTTCTTGGTAATTTTCAAGGAAAAATGTAATTTTACGGTGATCAGAATTTGTCGCACAATATTTGGTACAGGTTTTGAGTCGATGACGTGATTGACTTGGTGTGCTATGGCAACGCTGGTATTCTAATCATTGCCATACAATGAAAAACCAAGAAAGCTATCCTGTCTAGTGATAATGGGTATTGATAAATAATTAAGCCAAAGTAAATATATAAAGCAGCTCCTGCAGCTTTGTTGGTAGTGTACTGGTTTAAAGCGTGTGGGATTTCAGATTGAAAGTGGGTCGCGCAGCTAGCTTTGAGTTAAATTAGTTCTGAGTAAGTTCAACCAGGGTTAAAGTGAGGCGTGACACTAATAATTTCACAGTCGTATACTCATATTTTTTATGATCAATTAATCAGCTCATTGTGAAGTCTATGGTAATGGAAACATATCCTTAACATATCCTTAACATATCCATAACAAACTTGGAAAAAAAATCAGCCAAATTGCGCTTCGACTTAAGAGCCATCGAAATTGGTGGAATATTATACAGCCAAGGCCCCAGATTCTCAAGATAACGCGAGCTGAAACTTAACAGCAGCTCTTGGCAATACGATCGAAACACAAAAGTCAAAGTAGTTGTATAGAACGAATTCAAACACAATATTTTTAAGAATTAGTTTGATTTTGCTACAAGTGAAAAATGGTTGGCTAGGTTTATAATTTGTTCTTGTCGAGAATGTGAATTGTATAGATTGCTTATTTTTGGCTAAGCCCTCACGTTCCTGGCTTGCTTATCTCCAGCCCCGGTTCAAAACTGATTAAGCTTCCAGTCAAACATTTTTTCCGTCTGATTAGAATAAATACACTTAACAAAATAGAAGTTTAGAGTTTAAAGCCGTGATAAGGCTTAACGACTAGGTTTGCGCCCTGATCTGATCATTTTCATGACATTAGTGTCTTCGAAATAATATTATGCACGAAAATATGAGAATGCTATTTATTTTTAATAACGATATAAATCACCTTGCACTGAACAAAAGCATTGCACCGGAGACCTTAATTTATATACTTGCGGCAACAAATACATAGTTGACTACGGAATTATGAAAAACAGCATTTCAAAAAAATTATAGAAGTAGGCTTTATGTATTATAGTTTACAAGACCATATATTGCAGCCCCCAACGCCATGTTGCATAGCCTTCGACGTCATGCATTATAATACTGATAAAATTGTTACCGTTTTACACAATTTCGAAATTTTGGTAATTTTAGGCGAGAGGAATTCTTATTTACACTGCTGAAATTTTACTTATTAATTTATTTCAAACAAATCCTTCTCGAACCCGGATTCAGCAACTGATTCTATTCTTCTTTCTTGTAGATGAGTTTACTGGAAAGCTATTGCTATTTAGTTTCCTTTAATGATACACGCGGTGATTATGTTCGTAGTAGTTGGGGCTATGTTTCATAGGACTTGAGACTATGAGCAAAGTTGAAAAGCGCGTAATGAATAGGAACTTGGCCTCTTTAGGTATATTTTATATCGTCTCAGGATACTATGTGTATAGCGCATGCAACCATTAATGCTGCTAAATAGATAATTATGTTATGTGCTATGTAGATTATATGGCGCAGGGAGATATATTTAGTAGTACACGGTACTATGTGAAAAGCATTGGCGGCCATAAATGCTGCACTATGTCCCATAGGACTTTTCCAGTGCAGTCAGACCACTAAGTGCCCTCCGATGTCATCTAATCAAACATGGTAAAAACACCAATCTGGAGTGAGATTCACTCGAATTAATTAATAGTTTCATCTTATTTATTTCTTTGTAATAATTTTCAATTTATTTGCAATCGAATCACACATTGTTTTTAGAGTTGAAGAAAAACCATCTTCCACAAACGAATATTTTCTTTAGATGATGAAAAAGACTTTAATACTTGAATGTTAAAAATCTTTATAATAACAAACTGAGCATTTGCAATCAAATAAGAAATATTTTATTGGTAAACATTTCAGAGAATTCATAATTTTTTTTTTATTTCTAATAGATGTCTTTTTTCTATAACAATTTATCTGCCGGCCTGTTGTGAAAAATGAGCCCCGCGGGACCAAATCAACAACAAGCATCGCACTACATTTTTCGTTATTGCACCAGGTGTTTAAACTTTTTTTATCGTTCACATTTGCATTAGATTTACGAATGATTATGAGATGCTTCATTTGCGCTTTTCCCAATAGTGCTCATGCTCTTCGCTAGCATTTTTGTGAAAATACTCCAGAAAGAAATCACCACCGTTGGGCGCGAAAGTGCATTATGATGTTTAGAAAAAATTGTAATGTTTTTGAATAGTTTTAGCAAGATTTTCGTAATGCTGGCTATAAGCTTGGATGATTTAGAAGTGTTAATAGCTTTTCACAGCATCAAGTTAGTATTTTTTCCATTTAATCTTGCGTATCGTATCCGGTAATCTAATTTATCGTATCCGGTAATTTGCGTATGTTTAGTTTAAAAATTACCTAGAATCGTTCCATCCTAATACTAATTTCCTTCGAAAATCATAAATAGAGAAAATTGTCGCCTAATTAACTAATAAACTATTATTCTAGACTACCAAATATGATAGTACGTACTGATTAATTTGATAAAACACCTTCAAAACAGGGCACAGAGGAAAGCAAAATGGGCTTATGATTTCAAATGGTACATAAGATGCGGATTATACGGTCTCTAAAAAACTCATACTCGATTAGTATGATTGGTAAAGATAATAGAAGTCTGATGATGATGCTAGACTTTCTCAGTTAATATGCAAGAAAATCACTCAGTCTATTTTGAAAGAAACCTGACTTGTAAGTTTGGTTTTGATCCAATGACTGGAAACATTTGGAGAGATATCGTTCACACGAGTTCCAGAATTAAGGAAATTTAACTAGTTGTACCTTGTTTTCAATTAATAATGTTTATCATTTGAAAAATGTATGTGACTATTTCTTTGTGCGACAATGACGAAAATAACTTTATCTTTCTGCCAAGACCAAGCTACACTCTGAATTTCATTTTAACTCGACCACTGCGTTTGAAGTTAATTCAAATACAGCTCAAATCTAGGACTGGAAACAAACAACGCACATGTTCCAACATTTAGGAAATTCAAACATTTTGTTAAAGTTTTTTTTTGAGGTATCATATTAAAATGTAATCGTAGAATGTTTTAGTGTAAAAACTACAATACTGTTGGGTGCCGATAGCTCAACCCTAATTTTGTAACCAAAAAGCTACATTTTAGCGTGCATTGAGGTTAACCTAATTTGTTGATATTGTTTTGATCCAACTAAGGAGTCAGAATCTATAAGACAGAAGGCTGTTATCTGGTTAATGGTTATTTGAATATACCAAAACAGCGACAAGATGGCCACATATTCTGCAATCTTCTATCAGACCTCATCGTAATCAAGTTCAGTGCACTTTATGAATCCCATTTTGATCTGAAGATTCAGTTGTAACTCCTCGCAAGCAAAAAAAAACTCAAAAAATAGATAATTTGATGATGAGTTGGCGTTTTTTGTGGGATAAAAGATTTAGAAAATTTTAAATTGATTAACTGATAAATTTTAAACTTTAGAAAAAGCTTTAACTTTATCAATCTTAAACATCTTAAACAAATAGTTGAAAAAGCAACATATAATGCAATAGGCTTTTCCGCTATTTTTTTAATGTGACATGGGATTATGAACATTGATAAAACCCAAACAATAAAATTGTAGAGAGCCACTCGAAATATTTTGTCACCTTGAAGGTTGAAACAAGAATGAGAGCTTTAAATTCCTTAGAAAAAAAATGTCTTTCTGCAGAAACAGACATGCATATCTTTGTTGCTGATTTTTGCTTTTGTAGGCCGTTATGATTGAAACTATTGTTTGCCCCCAAAGAAATTTCAAAAAAATTTGGGATTGGAGTTCATGAGTATAAAGTTGAAACTGAAAATAACAAAAAAATATTTTGTGACATTTGTTCTGACTTTTTTCGTGGCTATGCAGAAAAGATATTCTGACTATCAAATAGAAAAAAACTAGTAGCCGTTACCTTATAGAAATATAAGTTTTAAGAATCTATAATCAAAATATTGTACAGCATGCTGGAGTTAGAAAGCTGCATTGTTCAGGTTTTAGGCAGACAACAGCGGGGAGACTTTGCTTGTACTGAATGGATGGCGTTGACAAGGATGTTCGGAACTTAAGGGTGCCTTTTTGGATGATATCGGCTCATGATCGGGAACGTTGGAAACATTTGTAGAAGGAGACCAATGCCGGACCTCAGTTGTAATGCTAATGATAGTGTGGTTAGAATTTTTAGAGATACAAGACGAAATAACATAAATCAGGATGTCGAATGAAATATTGTTAGCAAAATAGTTATCTTATTGTCGATTCAAAAAATGAAAAAAAACGACACTTTGAAATTATCTGTTGGTATCTGTAGTTAGTTTGACTAGTTTAGCTTAGCACATTGTGTCAAAAATCTCAGTAACTATCAGCTGAATGTGTTCGAGAATTCAAATTTAATGCGAACTTCAAATTTTTGTACTTTGACTGCGCTTACATAAAAATCAAGCCTATTTTAAATAATTAGTTTAAATAATAGAAGTATATTAAGTGGACAATGCACTTAGAACAGCAGAGAGACCATAATTTATATACTCCTGACAGTTTCTCCATAGTCATTTTCGGGATTGTGATAAAATGTAGCGCCAGACGCCAAAATGCATGGTGAAGCTAAGTATTGTAGCCCCAAATACCAAGTAAAATAGCTCTTAACGACATGTATTATAGCACTGATAAAAAGCAAAGTAGAAGAAAAATTGTCATCGTTTTAGACAATTGCGTTATTTTTAACAATGGTAAGTGACGGAAATTGCTACTTTCATTACTGAAATTATGTTTCTTGATTTTTGACCATGACCTTATTCTTTAAGAGCCAGTGCTCTACCAACTAGGCTTATCAGCCTTATTGGAAAACTATTAGAAGCAAATCGCGCTTCGCGCTTTGTAAAATGTTTTTCTGTGTGCAAATTGAAAACATTACTTTTTCTTAAAATCTGCACATTTTTCATTAGAAAACCATCGCGTTATAAGTTGGAATTAAGTGAAACTTTAGCTGGTTCCACATTATTTTTGAATGAAGCGCAGTTTAATGACAAACCAACGAAGACGGTTTGAATATATTGGTTATGATACCCTTAAATAAAGTTGTTACTAAAATCAATTCCATGTTCAGACGAATTCAGAAGAACTTTGCTTGGGGATTACCTTAAACCACAAAAAAAATCCTAGCAAGAGGTTTTTGTGAAGTATGTCTGTAAAACATTTAATTTTCATATTTTATCTGCAAAATTTGTGCATTATTTGAAAAGACTTTTCTCTAAGACGAAATTCAATGAAAAGCCTCCTTTCTGTGACGACATAATTTTCGAAAGCTTCAATTCGCTGTTGGGCATCCTTTTATTACAATTATTTTAAATATTTTTAAAGGGTGTTTCATAAAAATACTCTGCTTTACTACTTCGGTTTGCTTAGCGACAATAAATAAAAAACGACACTGCCACTACTAAATTTATTAGTTTGTCCAAATTTCAAAAATACTGTTAAAAAAAAATGCACATATCGCCAGACAAAGAAAAAATGCTTTTCTTTCTTTCTTTTTCAAAATGCTTTTCTTTGCTATTATTTTTACATTGGTGTTGTAAAGAAACAACAAAAAAAGCTCAGAATTTATTTCGAATCCTTAGCACTTTTTACGATTTCAAAGTTGTAGGAGAGGATCTAATTTAACATCAGGCACAGGAAATGATTCGAAAATAAATATCGAATTGCAAGTAGATAATTAAGTTTTATACTTCAGTAAGCGAAATTGAATAAATTTGGCCCCAGTAAAACTTTAAGTTCATTTTTAATTCCAGCTTCGGGTTTTAGGCTAAGGCTGATATTTTTATAACATTTTTAATTTAATGAAAAACTGTTTACACTTCTTGTAGGTTACTGCGAAGAGTGTAATAAACATACAAGTAAAAATTGGTTGAATTGTTTTGTTTCACTAATAATGAAAATCTAACTGAGCTTTTGTTGAAGTTGACTTTTTCGTGTGAGAGTTTAGCAAATTCGTTTTAGGTACCGCAAAGTAGCTTGATTTGCATGATCAGCAGAAATTTATGTATTAAAGCTCATGTACTCCTGAGATTTTCGCTGACATATAATCTTAACAATATTTACGAAGAATAAAATATTTTCAATATAATACTTTGAATCTAGTAAGCATCTCAATTCATAATACAAAAAAATTATACTTACTATGACCGATGAAATCTGTATCGATAATAGTACCTCTCGGCTCATACGTCGTAGTACTATCGACATAGTCCGCTGATATATCGTAACCCATTGTTTGTTGAGGTGTAACCGATGTTGAATATCCATAAGGACTTCCGTAGCTCACTTCATTATTTGAATATGTATAACTGTATTAGACACATCGAGAGAACGAGCAATAATATGAAAAAGAAATATAGAGAAAAAAAGGGAAAAAAAAATTATTACATAGTAGTATATGTTACATTATTAACGTCTTACCCGTTATAACCGTGATGCAATTGATCACTACTCGATGGTGTTTGCGTATCAAACACTGAACTATCAGGCGCTGCATCGTTTTGCGCTCGCATCTGTGCTCGATGAAATCGAACTTCGTCTTCGACCTTTTCACGCTGTTTCTTCGACATTCTACCGAATTTTACAGCTAAAATGAGATAAGATGAAGTATTTTGATTAGTAAGATTTTTTTAAATAAAATCACTGTATTAAAATTTGTTCAAATCTATTCTTACAGGGTAGTAAATACGTAATAAGATAAGATGTGAGAATAATGTCTTTAACTTCTTAAAAAAATTATTTTTGGTTATATTTCTTTTTTTCAATCGCCATTATATTATAAAAATATATATATATTTTCGAGAGAAATATATAAAACACATTTCCCATCATGAACATATGGTCTTCCTAACGAACAAATTAACAATCCAAATCACATACATCAATTCATTGTTGAATTTATGGACATACTCGCAGTAGATGGGTACATCTGAGACAACATGTAGAACAACATTGTTTCAATTGGAGTCCCTATCTGTCGATTTGTTGGCGTAATAGACAAGATGATAAACACACCGACTACACGTTTCGATTACGAAACATAATTCACTTGTACCTTTGCACATTATGCGAGTACAGAGTCTCAAACTCCCTGCAGCATACAAATGAATGATACTCGTTTTCCTGCTGACTTACTGCACTGAAACTTCTCAGGGATTATGCCTGAAGCTCGTATACGTGTCTTTTTAGATGCGTTTGATATTGTGCATTCGTTATGGTGTTTTCTGCATCGCGAAATACATACGTAGGCATATTCTACTATGTATGATTTTTACCTCAAGAAGAATTCATTGTTGGCTACGTATATCTAACTAACGAGTGAATCACGTTTCATGACCACTTACTTTACAAATTACGATGAAAACACGAAACCATTTACGGAAATGTCTTGAATTAGTATGATACTTAGGAGTTGTTGAGAGATCGATTAGGATATGGAAGTACATATGCGCAGACATTGTGTGACGATGATGAGAAAAGAGAAAGAAAACTTAGGACCAATAATTCTTTTGCTTGAAAAATTACAATAATAATATTAGTTGTAGAATTTTACAGCCAATTTCATTTGCATCAACAACAAAAATAACGAAGGAATTTTAAAAATAATCCCTGAAATTAACATATTTATGGAACTGACTTTGAAACAGAGCAAATGATCCATGTTCAAATAGGTGGTTAGATCAAATCAGTGACATTTGAATGCAATTTCGAGAAATTCGGTTGCTCAGCGATGATGTTTTTTTTATTCCCAAAAGCCAAATATTTTATGGGACCATGAAAATTTAATGTAATGTCGGTGGGGAAAAAAATATGCATCACTAAAAATTATTAGGCTGTGGAGAATATTCGCATTTTTTACGGCCATCACTGCTTCATTGATGTCTTTTTCAGCTACTTATGGTGAGATAAATATCGATGACCACATCGAGGAATGAAATATTTACTACCATTATGGAGCCTGACAGCAACAAGGGCTCAGGAATTGACCTCCTCCCTCCCACTTTTCTGATTAGGTGTGTAAAACAACTGATCTCGTCCTTTTATATTATATTCAATAATTCTCCATCTTCTGGGCTATTTCTATCGTATTAGAAATCTTCTTATATCACACCAATTTATAAATGTGGCGATAGATGTTTTATTCAAAACCATAGAGGCATCGCAATTCCCAAAATATTTGAAAAAATCTTCTACTGCAAACTCTCTCCTCTGGTTGACGCTCGACTGAGCGAGCAGCAGCAGGGATTTCGGAAAGGTTGTTCTACTACCACTAATCTTATCGTACTTGTATTATGCAAAATGGTGATCAAATCGACGTAGTCTAAACAGACTTTAGCGAAGCATTCGACCGAGTTTATCACTCCATTTTGATCCGCAAGCAGCAGCAATATGAAATTGGAGGATTTTTAATAAAGTGGCTTGGCCCCTACCTCCACGATTGCTCTAAATTGGTGAAACTCCACGATCTTATTTCTAAGAAAGTTTACGTTGAATCTGGTGTACCTCAAGGAAGTCATCTTGGCCCTCTTGTTTTTAATATTTTCATATCAGTCCAATCGGAGGTTTTATCTGACATTCTTCATTTACTATATGTGGACGACCTCAAACTTTATCATACCATCAGGTCACCATTTAACGCTTCCTTTTTTCAGTCAAAACTGAACTCTTTAGACCATTGGTGCTCTGCAAACATTGGTAAGTGCCACGCAATTTGGTTCTCTCGCAAAATTGCACGCGTTCATTATATGTACCGCCTCATCACCACGGCACTCAGTAGGGTTGATGATATATTAGATCTCGGTGGCATCCTGGATGAAAAGCTCCGCTTCAATAAATATTATAATAAAGTGCTTTCCCGAGCAAGTAGACAGCTTGGCTTCATTAAACGACGAGCCAAAGAGTTTTAGAATCACTGGGTTACTAGATCCTAATGCCGGGTTTACATTCTCGTCGAGGAATGGCAAATTTGACAAGGGGAGTGTGTAAATGGTCTTCTTGTATATTCTCGGCTGTTTTTTTCATGGCAAGCACACGTGTGTAAATGGTCTGCTCGTCGGCTCTTGTTTGTTTTATGAAGGGATAATGATCCTTTTATTGCTGTGCCTGAGTGTTTATGACCGTCTCGTCCTAGCTCGAAGCCGCTGGAAGCGAAGTCGATTTTATGCATCGAGTCAAAAGGATTCGAGAGGGTAGCGAATGATCATTTATATTTTTCGAATTTTTCGCCGGGACTTCAAACATATCGTTACGTGGCACAGATTGAAATAACTCAACGCACACCAGGCAGTTGCAATAGCCACAACCTGTACCTCAGCCATCGTTCACTGAACTGAACAAAACAGCTTACAACTGTCGAAAGGTGCATGGTGCGTGTTGCATGGTGCAATATCATAAGTAAACAATTCACCCTATGCCTTGCTGAGTCTTGTCCAATGTTTTGCCGAGTGCCCTCACGAGACGCTCGTCCCTATATATAAACGCAGCATTACATATTTCACTCGTGCGTCTTATTCTCGAATATGCGTGCACTATCTAGAGCCCGGCTTTCAAAAATCACAGCCAAAAATTTGAGTCTGTTCAAAAGCAGTTTTTACTTTTCGCTCTGAGAGATGTTTTCAACCCTTTTAATTTTACCAATCTACCACCATACGAATATCGCCTCAAATGTATTAACTTGTTATCCCTTGCGTCAAGAAGATTGATGTTATCTTGTCTGCTTCAGCTTCGATGTGCTCAGAAATGTGGGGTAATGTCATCTACTCAAAGGACAAATTTGTGCTCACTCAGCCTTCGAGAGCCACAATGTCCCGACGATTGCTTATTGAATACCAACACAACATATGCAGCAAACGAGCCAATAAATAAGTGCGGCAATTTATTCAATACATTAGCCAGAATTATCCGCCTAATTTTTCTACAGCAACTTTGAAATATAACATTATCAAGGCTCCTTCATCATAGACATCCCTCTTCTCCCACCATACTAATATACATGTATTGTATATTTACATTTAAAAAAACGTCCCTTTAATTTATAAGTATTTTTTTATTTTCGTATTTAACTATGATTATTCATTTATTTATTTTTACTTTATTTATTGTTTATTTGTTATTTATTTGTTCATAAAAATTCATACACGTTATTTAATTATTTATTGATTATTTTTTATTTACTTATCAGCGTTTTCGACTTTAGATTAGGTCCTTAAGTATTCCAAAAGTTTGGTGTTTTAAAGAATAAAACCTAACCTATTTTTGGAAAATCAAACTTGAAACAGGCAAAATCTTAGCGAAAACATTCACAGCCATATGGCTGATTTCGCACGAATTGAAATAAAAGTGTATTGCCTAGAATCTAAATTTCTCTCTTAGCCAAGAAAACAAAAATTTTATTCAATCCATATTAAAATTTGAAAATAATAGCTAAACAGTAGAAAATTACATTTATAATCAACTATAGATATATTGATATTTACCTCAAATTTTGATTAAATTACGGAATACTACCGATTTTCAAGATCTGTTAAATTAAATTTGAAAAGATAAAGATAGATAAACTTTTCTTATAAAAGCTAGATTCATTTTTATTGAGTGTTATCTGCGCTCTTTTTTGCGTTTATCAATTTGATCTTACTAAACAAGGCATCCAGATGTGTCAAAAAGTGTAATAATATCGGTTTTTTTTTTTAAAAAAAAGGTCTTTCCCAAAAATTTTTTGGTTTTTCAAACTCAAAAATTAGCTTCAAATTACATTTTAAAATTGTATAAAAACTCAAGCAAAAACATCACTTGCTATTGTGTGACGGGTTCTGGCTATTAATCCTATAAATTTTCGGTCATTTGTCTTGACTGAGATGTTTTCGTTTGTCACTGGAGTGGTTCGTTTCAAAGATCGCATTGATATCTTTTGAATTTTTTTACTTTTGAGGATTTGCATAGAATAAAAATATATTACGAAAAAAAAATTCAATCAGAGATAACGTACGTTTTAAAAATGTGGAGTGAATTTAATTTCGCCTAAAACAGTGTGTTATCGTAATATACCGTAGTATAAGACGAAGATCTAAAAATATATTTAAAGTCAAATCATCCGCAGCAGGTATTCAGAATCTTTGTTAATAAAAGGTTTCGCAAGTGTCTTCAAAACCATTGACTTGACTATTTACAATGGAGTGGATGGACAGGTTTGAGACTCAATACTAAAGCAAGACTAATGCATTGTGCATAAATCTATTGTTCAGCAAAAATTCGAAAATACGATTTACTTGAATCACTTACACTCATTTACAAATAAAAGATAGTAAAGTACAAGTATGTAGTTCGTACACTAGGAAACCGTTCTCTTTGCTTTAAGTTAAGCTAGCTTTGACTAGAAACAGGCGTAAAGTGAGGCGAACCAATCATTTTACACTCGCGAAAATTTCAATTAAAAAAATGAAATCTTTTCTGTCTCCACTTTTCAAGACAACAAATTATTAAAAATTCAACCAAGAAATTATTAAAAATTCAACAAATGTGTTCGAATAAAATTAAAAAAATTAATAAAGTTTAAATTATTGTTAATTTATTAGTGATATTATACATATATTCCCATCAGAAAATTTACTTTCATATGGTAGTTACTTACACTGAAATGGGAATGATAATTAAAGGAATCGGGATTACTAGCTGCCTGTTACTGGTCTTCCAAAAATAATTACAAGCATGTTAGCCCAGATGTTATGATTATTTTAGTGCATATTCTTCAGTAATTCTATAAGTGTACAGTGTTATTTGCGAACCACGGTCCTAAATTGTGCATGTATCTTTTAGGAATGACTTAGTTAGCAGCCCAAGTTTTTTACTTTCAATTTAGTTTGAAAAATTTACTTTCATTTAGTTTGAAATAAGACTAAAAAAGACTAAAAAAAAAAAGTTTTTGGCTGTTATTTACATTAATTCTTTTAAAATATTTTAATTTTGGGTTCAATGTGTATTGTAAAGTATTTTTTAAGAAAACCTAAAACTAATTAAGTTTTTTCTTTGCAGTATTGGATAGAATTTCGTTTGATTGTTCCATCATTCTCGGCTTGGACTTGAACTTTGATAGTTTGTGGTTTTGTGTTCATTGGCATATTTGTGCATATTTAATCCTATCTTATTTCGGAATCAAATAATGCTAATTTGTCTTTAATTTTGACTTCAGCTTTCTGTCGGTACCAATAATGCAAAAATTTATACAAGAACAGTGAGTTCAACTTTAAGTTAGGGCAAATATATTATTTCTGTTAAATTACACTGCTTAATGAACTGTTTGTTTTCTTGATGATGATGATATTACTAAGTTGAATTTTGTGGTATTTTTTGCGAAAATTGGACAAATAATGTGTTTACACAATTTCAGTAAAACAGAATTTGCTAAATACGTAGAAAATTTAATAGAGGACTTGTTAAGATTTAACGTAAAATTTACTGGACGAATTTGTAAAACCACTTGGATTTTGTGAAGTAAAAGGGCTGTTGAGTGGAATAATGGAATTGATGACAACTGTTTCCACTTCTGGGTTGAACATACTTCGAAAATAAAAAACAATTAAAATAAGATCAGAACTTTTTTTTAGTAAATTTACCAGAAATTGGCAATAAGTGAATATTTAACGTTCACAGGTATGCATAATAATTTGATAAGGAAGTTTTTCATCTGGTGTCGTCGGTTCAGGATTCTTGATGTGAGGTATCTCTCTCTTTCTCTCTCTCTCTCTTATGTATGTTTTTTTAAAAGATAAAAAAGCTCGGATTTTTTCAACCAAAGATAGCATGCAAGCAACTTGGCTAGCGATAAAAATACTACGTAAATTAAATTGTGGCTTTTTGAGATTGTTTGCAGTATCATATGAAAAAACAGCAAACATTTCAAGAATCTTTATCATTTAGGGGATTTTCAGATAACTCTTATTCTAATGTAGAATGTAAGATTTTCCGTAGATGAAAAATTCATCTGGGACCAGAAAAAATAAATTCTTGATTCTTCGCCGTTAAGAATAAAAAAATTTCGGAAGGCTTGGAAGTTGTTGATGATCACTTTGTAGCACGGGTAAGTATTGCATTGATTTGGAATCTGCACTGAAAAAAATCCACATAGCGACCAGAGCCATGTAACATAGCGCATTATTTATGGTCCCATACGCCATGTACATAGTACTCTGAGCCGTGCAATATGGCTCCCAGCGCCATAATCTCAGAATCTACATAGCGCGTGGTCCCATGTTACATGGCGCAGCATTTATGGCGCCACACGCTATGCACATAGTGCCCTGAGCCATGCAGTATAGCTCCCAGCGCCATAATTACATGGCGCAGAAATTATGGCCCCACACGCCACATTACATAGTGCCATGAGCCATGTAATATGGCTCATGGCACTACAATTATAACTCGCAGCCATACTGTGTGAGGGGATCTATAAATGTCAGCAAGTGATACTTGAGTATCGTCGATAGATCGACAACATTCTCAATCGGCTAAGGGCGCATATTATTGAATGGCTCCTTCGGCGACTCTAAATGCAGCCAGCGCCTGTTTTTTGCAAGTAAGTGACTTCTCCGTGTGCTCATTTATGGTAAGTAGCACTGTTTTGATTGATTTGCTTCTTCAATGTACTATAGTCTTCCACGCCATGTACTATAGTCTTCCACGCCATGTACTATAGTCATCCACGCCATTTACTATAGTCCTTCACGCCATGTACTAGAGTCCTCCACGCCATGTACAATAGTCCTCCACGCCATGTACTATAGTCCTCCACGCCATGTACTATAGTCCTCTACGCCATACAGTATAGTCCTCCACGCCATACAGTATAGTCCTCCACGCCATGTGTTATAGCTCTCCACGCCATGCACTATAGTTCTCCACGCCATGTAATATAGTCCGCCACGCCATGTACATGGCGTGAAAGACTATAGTACATGGCGTGTAGGCCTATGTACTTTTCGCCATGTATTATGGCTTCTGGCGCTATATTTTATCACAATCCCTAAATCGACTATGTACATGGCGCCAGAAGTCTATAAATTATGGCGTCTGGCGCCATGTGTTTTCTCAGTGTGGTTATCAAAAAAGAAAGATATCTACCGTCATATTATGCATTGCTGCCAATGCTTGACCAATATGTCTCATCAAATAGTAAAATTAATATCGAAACGGAGTTTGAAAAATTGAATGTGAAAACATTTTTCATGAATATAGCTCTCATCGATCTTCCTAATACCATAAATTCCACATAAAATTTCCCAACCGCTTTCAAAAATCAGTCAATTCGCACGAGAATAATTCTAATCGAAATCCATTAGTTTATTCTAATAATTGTTACCCATCGACGGTCACGTCCCATTATCTCTTGCAAAATCAAATATCAAGGGAAAACCTAAGATGGAAGAAAAATAAAAACAACGACTAAACAATTAGAAGGTAATGAGAAAGAAAAATATCATTGTCTATTCTAAAAGTTTATTGTTGTTTTCACAATTCTTCAATTCTATTGCGGTAGCTCGATTTTTCACAAGAACTTCAAGAACAATATGACGGTGCATTACCATTAAGCGAGAAACTGTTACATACAAATAGAGTTTTCTTGCATTCGGTTTTTCCTTTCTTAGTAAGTATTCAACTAAACTTACTAATATAGAAAGAACCTCAACATCCAACCAGCAATCTATCGTATTCGTCGTCGTCGTCGTATCGCATTTCCATTCTCTATGCTGGCTCTTTTTTCCCTCGACTACGTGTTTTTTATGGTTCTATATTATTGCAAAAGTGGAAAAATCAAGAAAAAGGCCTTCAGCTCGTACAATGAATTCTTACTACTTGCTTAGATTCTTCGACAATGAAGCAGCGTGGAACAACGAACGGGGTCGGTGGTATGGTGCGATTCTTGGGGCTGTATGAAGATGCATGGAAAACAAGAAACAATTTCGCAATCGAAAATTACAGAAAATTAGAAGCGAAACATTAGAAATGTGAATAGAATGAATAGTGCATAGCATATTTGTACGGTAATGGGTGGTAGGTAGGTATGGATACTACTATCGTTGTACCTGCTGTCTTGAAATGGACAAAAAAATCTCAAGCCCATTCAAGTCGATTGCTTTGGCTAGAATGTCAATGCAAGAACTGAGATTGCAGAAATCGTATGGAAAAGCCAGTAGTCGCGGGACATTGTGCAATGCAGTAGACATACATATGAGCATATGCATGAACATGTGAGTGCGGAACGTTACACCGGTAGGCGCATAAGTAGGCCGGTGCCGGTAGCAAGCAGCATACACTCTATGTACCTATGCGATCCGAGTGCTAAACTCAATAAACTATTCTTCCATTTCGAGCGCCAGGTGCAATAAAAGTGCAGGGAAAACTCCTAGGGCTTTTTTTCTGCATGCACTTCAGGGAAGAGATGGCATAGCGGTAGAACTATAGGAACGGCAGATGCGAACAAATCGAAGAAGGGTTTAGTGTGGCGATAAAAAGCTTCTACCGTAGGTACATATCGACAGACAAACGGTAGTGCACTTCTCGAGTTTTTCTCATCGACGAAAAAATAGTGGTTTGGTGGATCGATCGATCGATTGCTTAACAGCCGCCTATTGTCTTTGCTGGTATTGTTTTTTTTTTCTCGAATGAATATGCAGGTAAATAATTACATATGGAGAAGAGTGCAAACAAAGTTTTCAATTTATTTGTTTCTGTTTTGAAGATTGTTGGTTTTGTGTGAAGAAAACGAGCATAGGATTGATTTAACCAAAGAATTCATGGAAGCTTATTATAATTCCAGAATTTGTAATTTCCCGGGCAAATTAGACAAATTATGACTTATTCTAATACGTTCACTGGAAAAATGTATCCTCCGTTCCGTTCTACCTGAACTAATTTTCATCCACAAAGAAAATCTGGCTGAAACCTTTTATCTGCAACATGAAGCAAGAAGTGAACACGATAAACCGTTGCTGCCATAATAGCTCATATTGTGTAGGCAATAGGACATTATACTAAACTTTCTAAGCATGAGACTTTTTGTTCTAGTGAATAGATTTGCTGAGCTAAGTAAGAATTTTCTTTGGATAGAGGTGCTGAAAGGCGGTGCGTAGTGGATAAAATATGTGTATAAGGATACTCAGAGTAGCGTAATAGCAAGGGTTCATGACCTGTAGATAAGTTATTATACGTTTACAGAAGATTTATCGGGCATTTGCTCTTTCACGTGGGTGTGGTATGAGTAACGTGGAAAACTGTCTGAATAACAGCAAATTTATTTGCAATTTTGTGCTTTAATCAAAATTTTGCAATGCTGATATGTATGTATATGCATGTAATCTGGAACCGACAAACAAGATGTTGCATTGAGAGGTCTGTTGGTTTGAAATTTCATGGTATTTTATAAGAATTAATAAATATGATAAATGAGGTTATTTAATCCAAAAAAAAAATATTTTTTTCTGTTGGTTTGAAACAAACGTTTCTGACAATATGTATTTGTGCTCGGTACTGGTTTATTTTAGCTTTAAGGGGGAAAACACATGTAAAATTTAAAAAAAAATGCTAATTTCAGATTGATTTAAAAAATATATGTTGCTTATTCAGAAAATTTTTAATATTAAATCCTTAAAGTACATGTCTCAAAGTAAATGAAAATATTTTTTTAATAATTTGTCAACACAAAATGGCGGCGACGCGAGCGAATGAAAAAAACACATCAAAAACTGCCTCGTACAACTTAACGCCTTTTCCGGGGAACTTGCAACGTTCAGAGAAAAACATATATGCTAATGAGATGTATAGGTCATAAATGAACCAATAAAATTTATTTAAAAAAATTAAATTTTTACATTAATTTTAGAATAAACAAAAAAGATCGATATTTATCGATATTTATATTTAAAAAAAATCACGTTTTAAACATAAATAAACACATTATTTTTCCGAAATTACAATTACATGTAAGTTTAGCGAGTAGATAATACTTTTTTGTAGATTTGGTATAAATTTGAGCCGGATCGCTTCACTATTTTTTTAGATATTTTGTACGTACGTTTGTTGTAAGTAGGTACTATTTTGAGAAAAACGCATTTAAAGTTTGCGGTAGATTTTTATTATAACTTATTCGTAATTCAGCGATTCTAGGTCCATACAAAAGCCCTTCAGCCTCCTTGTGCATATCATTTTGGTGCATTAGAAGGTCACGGCGAGCATTTCGGGCTTCTTTTTAGCTGAAAAGACTTCGACGGTTCTATCGTCCTATCCTGTCGTTGTCGGCTCTTTTGGCATAATTTAATAAGCTGGGGTTATTTCGATACCTAAATCATTCATTAGGCACAAAAGAGGAATGTGTGGCCTTTGTTGAATATCACAGCGGCTATGTAAGTTGATATTTCAACTATTTTCAAGCCGGCAATGTAACGGTTTTTACTACAAGGTTCATAAATACGGGCCCCTTTGTATAGTATAAAAATATACAAGTGTAAATGCACATCTGTATCTATATTTCCTTAGAATTTAATATTTATGAGAATATAGTAGGAATATACAATTAGAGAACCGCTCATAGCGCCGAAGAGAAAGTAGTCAAGGACGCGCGGCAGGTATGCTCGACCGGCTGGGGAACGCCGCGCTGCTCATAACTGACTATAACTCGAAAACCAACGCGAATATCGCTTCCAAATTTTTTTTGTATATTTTTAGAGCATTTAAAACATTTTAATGTAATAAAAAAAATCGATTTTTTTTAGCAGTTACATTTATTTTAGCCCTTAAAAACAGTTAACTAAATTGAATATGAAGTGCGACTGATTTAAATTTGATCCCACTGCCAAAGTTGAAATTGTTTGACGAGTGTAACAACATGATATGTTTTTTTTTGGCATATTCTAAGGCATGCTCACACGAAACATTGAAGCCATCCGTGAAAAAAGCTAATATAAATATATACCACAGGAATAATATATTCATCCTGATACAGCTGAATTTATATTTCTTTACTAAAAGTAAAATATCAAGTTAATAGAATCATTTTCTTAATTTAACATAGGTTTGGCTACAAGCTCGGCAAAAAGCTTAATGTCTTCAAGACTAACGCCCCATGTGACTCGTATAAACCAGGAAGATATTTTGCGTATTATACTTATTTCATAAACGAAAACTACATGATACAAAAGACAAAATCAGCAGCGTAAACACATGCACATTGAAAGCAAATTTAATTTTTGAATCTATGCATCATCTTCATTTATTAATTTATTATTGTCTACATCAACGGATGGATATTCAATTAAAAATTAAACAGGCAATAGACAATAGATTCAAAAATTAAGCAAAAAATAAAAAATAATGCACAAGACTTCAAAAAGAAGAAGAAGAAATTTTTAAACAGTTCTGTTGTCTTGGTAAACGTAAAAGAGGAGAATAAAGCAAGTTAACAAATGGATCGTTGAGCGTAAATAAAGATTTGGTAAAATATACGTGACAGAAGGGTAAGAATTTCAAGGATTGAGAGACATATAATCTACTTACAGTAGGGGGGAAAAATAATGAACGAGTAAATCTGCGTTGTATAGAGTCAACAATATCAATTCAATATCAATTCAGATAATGGGGACACCAAATTTAACAGCAATACTCGAGGACATTACACACGAAGAAGATATACAGGCGTACACAGAAGGAAACATCCGCAAATGACCTGGGAACTTTAAGAATTGCGTCGCATAGTCGCAAGGTCATGGATATGACACGCAAGA
Organism: Nemotelus nigrinus; assembly: GCA_947369275.1. Taxonomy (NCBI): domain Eukaryota; kingdom Metazoa; phylum Arthropoda; class Insecta; order Diptera; family Stratiomyidae; genus Nemotelus; species Nemotelus nigrinus. Next base: position 202,500,047 of record OX376372.1, on the reverse strand, counting down.
TGTGAACACAAACTTTAAATTTAGTATCAAGCACAATGCGAAGGTCCTTGAAATTATCAACAGGAAGCAATGATGGAATCAGATAATAAAATGGAAGATAATTTACATGTATAGGAACACCACTATGATTAATGCAGTTGCCCTGCGCAGACAAATCATCCTGCAGCTAGGAGCAGTCATCCACTGACTCAAGCAACCTAGCGTCAACGTACAAAAGACACAGAGTGTTAAAGACGGAAGGCAGATCGTTTATAAACACGAGAAAAAGCAGAGGACTAAGAATTGAGCCCTGTGGAGCACCAGCAGCGAACAGAGAAGAAGAACAAGAGTTAACCCTTTCGAAGAAAGCACGATAACGAAGGTATGAAATATTGAACTCATTGTGCTTTGAAAGAAGAATTTTATGATTCACCGAGTCAGAAGCTTTGGCAGCATATGACACATTCATTTGCCAATGCTGGTCGATGGCGGGAGCAACAGTATCAGTGAAAGATACAAAGCTGGATATTTTTGAATCAGTTCTAATGAATTTATTTTATTCATAAGCGGGAAAAGGCTCAATTATTGGATGAACTTGTACAAACAACCTTTTCGAGAAGCTCTCTAAAGCAAGATAGAAAGCACATGGGGTGGTAAATGAAAGCGCTGGACGACTCTCTGACTTTAAGGATGAGAAAGATATTGGCGGATTTCCAGGAAGATTGAAACGTGCTGCATGAAATACAAAGGTTGAAGAATACACAATGGTGTGAGCAGTAACTTTGCAAGGATATTCGATAAATCATTAACCTAGAGGCTGGAGCTTCAAAGAGCAAACTATGTTGTGCTAAACAACACAAAACGCAATAAAAATTAGCCAAGAAATATTAATACCTGTTCTAAGACGAAAGACGAGAGCGTGATAGAAATCAAAATTATACTTTTTAAGAGGCGACGCAGTTTACCGTTCATGGTTCAGGTTAGATTCGGCGGCTGCCTTCTTCAAACAGACTTCGGCAAAGGCATACTTAGGCACACAAAAGCCATTTGTGATAGTGCATTGCGTAACTTACAGCCCTTATTAAATGGAGAGCGACAACGAGTCCCTGTAACGATTTGGGCGATCTGTTTTAGATCCCCCAAAGCTACTTCGGTTAGGCAAACAAAGAAGGATGCGGCGAGAGACTTCATCCCTCTTACAGCGATGGCTAGGCATTCATACGAAAGGAAAAGAACCGTTATTTTTCTCTTTGCATCCCCTGTTCCCACAGAGGTCATTGTAAGGGGCATGCAGAGACACATTCTTCAAGGCTCGAGAAGTCTCCTAATACGACCAATATTAAAAGTTCCCTACAACTGTCTCGCGATCGATAAGTAAGTTTTCTTTACCAACACTTTTCATCGTACTTCAATAACTTTCGCCTGATCTTTAGTTAAGCTAAAGCCATTGAAATGCTAAACAGGAAACCATTGAGCACTTTCGAAAAAATGTGCCAGAATATGTAAGTTGATCTTTGCAAGCTGCAGTTCTCCTTAATGCCATTATGTCCTGGCACCCAAAACAGTTGGATCTTTGAGTGTCTCGACACCTCGTTATGAGACGTATGATATTCAATGACTAGACTTGGCTGTTAGTCGAAATTCAAATATAGACTCCAAATATTTGATTACATAAGAGCCAATTGACAGGATCAAAAATCACCAACACCACCACTAGAAAGACACTGCAGTAGTTTGGCAAGCGGACGAAAAGCTTCAAGTTTAGGTCAGTGATAAATATACCAACACCCACTCTATTGTTAAGTTTGAAGCCATCGGTATATATTTCCATAGCATCTGTTCCTAAAGATTTAGGAACAGATCCTGTGGAAATATATACTGATGACCTCCCTTTTTCAATCCTCTCAGTTTCTGACCTTGGTTGATGATTGGGCAATAGTATAATTGATGAATGCTGGAGCAAGCAATTTGCATGTTGCAAGACTGGCAAATTGGTAGGATACCAAGCAAACAACACTAGCAGAATTTTTGTTGGAGTAGCATACTACTTACCCTTACTAACAAGGCTGCTAACCTACGTACCTTCTGTTTTATTTTCTTATATACAACCAGCCAACACCAAACTACTACTCGGTGCAGCAGATTTGTTTCACTATACTAGTGTTAATCTGTGAAACAACACAAAGTTTCAGCCCCAAGTTGCTCTTATAGCCATTTTACAGAAATACGCAGTGCCTTGCGAGTTCTTTCTGTTGTATTTTGCTTCCATAGGAGCTTTGAGTCGAGAATGGAGACTTATAGGAGTTCCATTGAGCTTCGAAAGATTGAAGAATGAAATCGTATCATTTCTCATGAAGTGCAATAGTTTCGTTTTGTTAGGGTCAGCACTAAAGCCACAGTTCTGACACTATTGCGAGAGAATATGTAACGAATGATTTAATCTCTCCAATAGGGTAGATATATATTTTTTTGATATGGAAATAGAGATGACATCTGCTTTCGCTTTTTTTGCACACCCACCGTTATCTCTTTAAACTTCCTTAGAAGCTTATTAACTATTAAATATAAAAAGCAAGAGAGACTGATCACTGCCCTGAGAAGTACCCGCATTTATTATTCGCTTGATTGTTGAGCTACGCAAAGACGAGTGTAATGACGGATTTCTTAATATCTGATTTATAAGTGTGATTAACTGCAAATTTACATCCATGTTTTGGAGAACATTTACAATCTTATAAGAACCCACACTATTGAATACTTCCTCGATGCCTACAAACACAACCAGCACGTTTTTCTAGCCAGTAAGTGATTTTTCAGCATACTTCAGTTGGATATGAAGAGCTGTTTCGACAGATTTACATCTTGTAAAACCATGTTATGATTTCCAGATCAAAGTAAAGTCAAAAGCACTTGTTTTTCATGCCCCACAACTATTTCTAAGGTCTACAATAGAAGGGAGCTTAAACAAATTGGTCTATAATCGTTTAGTTTACCTTGCGATGGTTTCGTCGCCTGATGGATAAAATTGATAGGTATGTATGAAGATATTGTATAGAAATCTTCTTTTTCAATAATATCCGTCAGAAACTTTTCCCTTAACTCTTGGCTTTTCACGATCAATGGCAACAAAAAACAATTATAGCAATAAAATATGTTTGACGAAAACCCACACTGGGCGCCGAAAAAAATTATCAAATTCAGACCAGTAGAAGCATTCACTGGAATAAGAAAAATTCCACAAACATTTCAAAAGTGAAGATATTGAAAATCCTGACCAAAATAATTATTCTGCAATAATATATTTTATATATTATACCGATATTCATACAAGTGTCTTGTTTCAAATTCATATGACTTGAGAGAAATACCATTTGTACAGAAATATAAAGTAGGAGTGAATAGGGAAACGTTGAATAATACTTCACTAATGCCACACAAGTGCTTATTATATATAAACAGTTGTTTTTCAAATTATTTTTACGTTTCTGATCAATATTTCAGCAGTTTTAATCGCAAGCGTGGCAAAAAGATTGAAGAGCGGAGGTTGAAAATTAATATTTTCCAGTCTACACCGGATAAGATTTATTTTATTTTAGAGGGAACTGGTTTGCTTACCTAGTAGTCGTGATTTTGCTGACACATGCTACCCTTTTCAATATTTCTAAATCCGCCTTTTTCGAAGTAGGATAATGGAAATCACCACCACTGAGCAATATGCCATATAAAATTTTAAAAAGTAAAAAAAAGTCGGCCAATTGAAAATAAAACTTTCTTAATTTAAAGTTAGTTTAACTAAATCTGTCTTAAAATTGCATAAACTCATAAATGAAATTTTCAAAATAAATCACGCTGTCTAATTTAATTTCCAAACCACAGTAATGATATTATAATCATCTAATTGAGTTACATTACAAAGCTTTTCTGCCAAATGCGATGGTGAAAAAACCATATCGATTATATAATATACCTAAGCACACTAACGACAAATAAATTAGGGGTCTGCCGTGAGAGATTACACCATAAATAATATATCCATTATAATTTCCCTTATCATTTCAAACCGCAATCGTGAAAGCATAAGCCTATATGCAAATCCCTTCAAACAAAAAAACCACATACATAAATCCTAAACATCACTTCCCAATCACCTTATTGATTATCGACTCAATAGCGTTCACACATTTCTCATATCAATTTCAATCTGTGCTCCTACCCATCGTATAGAAAATGTTCTTAGCCCAACCCAACCCAATCCGTACCCATCTCCATATTATATGGGAAACTATCACGCGATCGATATCGCAAACTATCCTTTCGTGTTCTGTGTACCCTACACGGAATATATATATGTCCTATTCGAAATATCCCGATGTCGTCATTTCATGCAAAAGTTTTCTTCGTCGTAATCAACGCTGGAATTCAAGCCTATTCGAAAGAGTGGAAAGCATAATGGATATACCATCGTCGTTGTCGACAACATCATCGAGAATCTTTTCGCAATCAGGATTGCATGGTAGATACGCTATTTCCGTAGTGCATATAGATATGCCTACAAAGCATCTACAACCATCCATCTATTCATCCAGCTTCAGGCATAGATACATACATATACAACTATAGATGACAGTTTCCTTATGGATGCATTGTGGAATTAAAGTTTCTCCATTCATTTTACAGTTTTGATGCTTTTGGATGAAAGGAAACAGGAACCGCCCATCCTACATTCAACTGCCTACTATCCCCTCAGGGTGATCAAATGAAAGGAACTCATTTCGCGTCACTAGAGAAAGCAAAAATAAAAATAATAAAGAGATGACTTCAAACAAAATAATCATAATTTGAAGACAAGTCGAATATGAAGCATGCAAAGAACCAAGGCAAAAAGAAGGATATGACGACGATGACGACGACAACGATGAGTTTGTGTATGGTTAAAGCGAAAAGGATACAAACAGAAAGCGGCCAGTGATACGTAATGAAAAATTCAAAATGCAATGAATGCCCGGAAAAGTGTTATGTAGTTTGTGTGTTTTTGTGTGTGTAGGCTGAGGCAAAGCAATGTCTTTAATTATCTTCACAAGTAATTTAAGTTTGAGCGATATATACGCTTGTATCATAATCTTAAGTATTCAGATTTTGTGTGATTTCATTTGTGAAGATTGTTCTTCTTTTGGGTTACTTGAAATGCTGAAAAGTCTTATGAGAAGCAAAATCTATTTAAAGCAAGTATGCAGTTTACTTTCACAAACTTGTTGTGAAAAATGGTTTCAACAAATGAAGTCAACAGATTCAAACAACAATTTGAAGTTTAGTTTTGTATAAAAATAGATGTGAAAAACGACACATAAAAAGATATGTGACAAAAGATTAATATACTTCTTCTTCAAATTTAAGGCCTTAAAACTGCTTTCATTCACGAACATCCTAACAACGAAACTAGGATGAGAAGTTATGCAGCTTTGAACGAATTGGACTTTAATTATCATATTATGAAATTCAAACTTCATATTATTTAATGCAGAAAATTATATCCATTCCCACATGTATTTTCTTCCTACCACATTACTTCTAAATCATCGGATGAATACAAAACTTGATAATATGCAAATATTTCCTGCCTTTGAAAATAGAACGAATTTTAAAATCTATTACACTGCATTCTTGGCGGTAATTTGTACGCTTCAGCTAGTGCTCATACTAAAGGGAGAGCTACATGTCTAGCGTACTATTCAAATGTTCTCTGCGGGCCCGATCAGCATTTCCGGATGAAAATGCCATTGCGAAAAAAAACGAACTAGATATGGTCAGAAAAGTGAATAGCTATTTGATCGCCCTATTCGAGCATCGCTAACTGAACGATTTTGCTGCTCCACGCTACATTAGGCGCGTTTTTTTGCTCCTCTATCCAGCGGAGAGTAGAATGAGAGTAGAGTAGACGCATTGAAAACAACAACAACACTCCTACACCAGTGAATTCACTGGTGTAGGAGTGTTGTTGTTTTCAATGCGTCTACTCTACTCTCATTCTACTCTCCGCTGGATAGAGGAGCAAAAAAACGCGCCTATTGTATCTATAATGCACTTGAAGTAAGTAAGCATGCCTGCTGGCTGTTTCGATCTACGGCGGCATGTTGATATATGCATTACTAGCACTGGCTGGCTGTCGCTACGTGCAAGTCGAGCTAGTTAATTCGATATTAATTAATGTATAACTGCAGCTTAGCAATATTTTATGATGCGCGCACTGTAAGATATTAGATGCTTTTAATTTGCATGTAAATCAGGAAATAAATATATTATGATGTAGTGCTATTCTAAGTATAATTAATGGTTCTCGATATTTTTATAGTTATTTTTGTGTAGTCAGTTAGTTTGTTGCTATTGTAGTCTTTTGTGGTGGCAGTAGTGAGGTCGGTGACGTTCAGAGTTTTAAAGTTTGTAGCCAAGAAATAAATGTTGTGCAGTATCTTTTAAGAGTTTGTTTTCGTATAATATCGAGCTCAAAGAAATGAAAGAGCTCATCATAGCTAGGTCAGCTTTCGGAATTTAATTCGGAATGTAACACTAGATCAAAATAATATTAAGATTTTCGTTTGCTCAAGGTTGAATTTAACATATTTTATCAAATGATTGTTGTTGATATTAATTCAAATCAAGTTTTTTTTTAATTGTATTTAATTTTTGAAAGATTTCATTTTTTTAATCAAATCTCAAAACTTATGCGTCGAATTTATCGAAGACTTGTTCAGTTTCTCGGTACGGATGATCGGTGGTTTTGGATCCTTCTTGTGAATATGAATATGACTTCGAAGCATGTATGCATGCAACAATATGTTTGTTAATTTATCACATTTTATGGCCACCTCTAATACTTAATTCTGATTTGTGACAAATCTAAATTTTTTTCCAGAAAAAATAAAAAAAAAGCCTACTTTCGGTCTAACTACTTTCAGTATGAGCGTGGTTTACGATAACAAGACAGGAATGGAAGATCTTGGTTTAGGGAAGCCTGAACTTTTCGCATCTATAGACTGGCAAAATTCAGTACAGACTGGATGGTTTAAAGAGTTAAGTTATAGGGGTGAATCCTTGGTCAAATTTATGAGTTTTCATCATCAAGTGCCTTAAGATATGTGGCAGATGAAACTCGGTGAATAATTTTAATTATTTTTCTTTAGACATATTTGTTTGACCATAATTTTGAAGAGGTTCTATTTACGTGTTTGACCTTAGGATTAAAATGTGTGTACTATTGGAGATGGACTAATTTTAGATGTTTTTCACACTTACTAAAAGACGGTGCTATACTCAAACAGTAAAATTGTAGAATAATACAGAATTGTAAAAATGAGCCTAGCTTATTAAAATGATACTAGTTTTACTGTTCCTGAGCAAACTCTTTAGTTGGTGCGATAATGCACCTAAGGCCGTCGCTTCAAAGTAGTGATATGTTAATTTTCACGATTTATATTTTGGGAACCATACGTCATTCGGCATATCAGGTTCATTGGAATCACAATTTTTTTAATTCACGTCAATCAATATTCCTTTTCGCCGTCACCTCGAGATCACACAGCACATACTGTCATAATATGTATAAAATGTTTGCGGTTGACGATGACCAATATTTCGAACCCAATTAACCACTAGACAAAATGGGTTTAAATTTTCAAGTTAAAGCTAAATAAAAATTATTTCGACTCATAAGTGTTCCTTCATATATAATTGGCTAAATGACATAATCTTAGGGTAATTTGATTTTGATTTTTGCCCTGACTCACATTTTTAATAAAAAAAACTGTAGGTGAGTGTTTTGAAAAGAGAACTCCAAAGCTTATCTGAATGAAACACAAAATATTTTTTTGTTTGGCAACTATTCTGACCAAACAACGCTTAATTCGGTTTTAAAATTTTTGACAAAAATATTATATTTAGATAAAAATATTAAAAATTTGTAAAATGTTTTGTGAAATTTTTTTCCCCAAATTATTTCATTATTTGTCATCTCACTTTGATCTTTTGAAGGTCAGTCTCTTTCATCTTACACTACGATGTCCAGTATTTGTAGAACGTTAAGAGTTTTAGTATGAACGTTAATTTTCAGCATAAATTCTTATAATTCGGTTCAGAAAATTGTATTTGACTAAGCCTGCTTTTAACTTTTTTTTTAGTTTTGATTTTAGATATTTTTTATGTTTTTAGACTACAGGCGTGTGATAACAACGCATATTAGGTTCAATTGAAGAATTAGATTTTTATTTATTAAACCTTGTTCCAGCATAATTTACCAAGTTATTGTTTTTGTCTCTGATTCATATATTGATGATGATATTTTAAGGATTCGTTGTATTGTATTGAATTCGTTTTGAATTTGTTGTCTTGTGTTGTACTACCGAAATTATTTTTCTATGAAAGATTACATTTTTTAAATGATTTACACTAGCCACAAAAGCCAGTTGGAATTATTGAGTTCACATCAAACATTCAATAAGATTTATAACCTTTTTTAGCACTGGATCTTGACGTGTGGAGTCCCTGGTTCAAATCCACGTACAGACGGGGACCGAGCATTGAGATAACTTAGCTGTAATTAGGTACCTGAGAACCTGAGTAAAATCATGTGCTCCGAATGGGTTGGAACGAGACAGCTTTGCTTTACTTCAATAAGTTTTACTGAGATTGATTCACTTGATATGAAATATATTTATTTTACAAATTCATTTCGTATGAAATATGTATATTATCATGTGAAATAAAAATCTTATTCAGATTTAGTACTTTTTTTTTGGAATTTTTTTTTACGTAAATGGTTATTCGAAAGTGCAATGCTAGTCCTTTAGACTCACTCATTGCCGTAAAAAAGATCGCTTAGCTCAGGTTGGCTAATTTCTGAGTAAGAGAGGCTTAAGACAAGAAGGTAGGTATAAATAATCGTAACTGATGAAAAATTGACAGTTTCATACCTATACAACAGGAGAATGTAGGAAGATTAGCTAGCTGGATGAATTAAGTCAAAAGGAAAAATACTAGAAATTATTGGGGTATTAAAGTAAAATTTAAGGAGTGTTTTCATCACTATGATGAAACTCATTGAATGATCGATAGTCTCGATATTTACTCTTTCTTTCAACCAAAGCTGTTTCAAAAAAATTTTTGTGAAAAACTTACAACTGTTGTTGATCCTCTTCTAAACTAGCAAAAACATGGCTTCAGAAAAGGTAGGTCTACTACCACCAATTTTATAATAAGGATCTCGAATTTGCTTTACAATATGGAAAAAGGACGTCAGGTTGATACTATATACACTGGCTTTGGCAAAGCTTTTCGCATTTCACGAAACTTGCTAAATTGGTTAGATTGTTACTAAAGAAAATGCACAACATGTAAAATTCCAGGGTTTACTCTCCAAAAAAATTATCGTCTTTTTTGGAGTACCGCAAGACAGCCATCTAGACAGCTCCTGTTTAATATTTTTATTTCGGATCTCTCGGAGGTGTTATCTGATATTCCATACCTCTTTTATGCGGAAGACCTTAAAATGTACCACAGTATTCTATCGGAATCTGCGTCGAAATTTCTTCAAATAAATAAACTTCTTCTTAACATTGACAAATACCATGCTACAAGTTTTTTCCGTAAGACCTCTACTGTAAACTTTGACTAACGCCTGAGTAATCAACTGCTGAATTATGTAGATAGTGTTATGGATTTCGGTGTCGTTCTGGATAAGAGGCTTCGCCTTAATCTTCAATACGATAAAGTACTTACAAGAGGCAGTAAGCAGCTGGGATCCATTAAGAGGTGTGCAAAAGAAAAGAACACATATGGGTCACAAAAACTCTGTACATATCTTTAGTGTGTCCATTACTCGAATATGGGTGTATCGAATCTATCCAAAAGCAGTTTGTTCTATTTGCCCTGGGGGACCTATACTGTCCATGTGGTTTTGAAAGCCTTTTATCATATAGGAACAGACTGAGTCTTTTGAATCTGGTGATATGTATGATTGGTCGGTACAAATCGAGAGATTTATGGATGCCAATGAGAACACTGGGTTTACCAGAAATTGAATGGTCGCCATCCTTACAGAAAACAGCCGACCGTGGTAAAATTTCACTACCAAAAATATTCTCATTTAGATAATACCATAAGATCAAACAATAAAAGCAAACCAAAGATATTTTTTTAGTAAAATAATTTTATGGAATGGTTTACGTTTCAATTTTGTTTATAGATCTGGATGGAAAATATCACCAAGGAGATTGTTAAAATCCTTTGAAAAAAGCTTCAAGTGGCTGAAAATCGCATTTTAATAGGTTGTTAATGCCAGTGGAATGATGCTGAAGAAAAATGCTATTGTTTGTTCCTAAAGAATTGTCCGAAATAAGTATTTTCTGCAGCAAAAGCGGAGGAGCGTATCCAACTTTAACTGGTATGGATGTTTTGATTGTTTCTGCCGAAGTTTCACACGGAGGAGTTGATATGGAATCGTAGCAAAGAAACGAGGTTGCAGAAGCGATCTATATGTGGAAGCGTTAGGGAAATGGGAAGATGTTGATTTGTTTTTTGCGCCGACGCGACGTCGAGCTGCTGTTTTGCAATGAAGAAGGCTCAATTTGCACAGCCAGTGACACGGGTATTTTTGTTATAGTTTGTAGCTATGAACGAATAAGCGTAGCTTCAGGAGAACCAAGTGGGCTTGGATTCATGTGATGGCTCGCATGTTGAGTAAAATGTTCTCGCGCAAAAGCTGGCACAGTTAATCATAGGGATGGCATTTTTGTTGTCTAATCAGTTAATATCATCGCAAAGAAGCATCGCAAAAAGGATATAGTAGCTGCAATCGACAGATTAGGAAACAAATTGTTCAAAAGTTTCAATCGTGGGTCAAAAACGTCAATAAAGAATCCCCTATCTGGCGTTTAAGCAGTATTTATTCAATACAATTTCCTTTGCATCGCAATCACGTTCATAAGCGTATTGGACATCAGAAACAAAATCTGTATGGGCTTTTGCTGCAATGTATTGCAATATTGCAACATATAGAAATAACCCTCCGCAGTATTTTGGGTATGTTCACAAACAAAACAATCGTTTATTCCAAAAATGATAAGTAGTTTTTTTTTACTTGTAAAAGCATTAAGTTTCGACTGTAAACTTATCAATATTAGGTTTATTACAAACTGTTTTCACGCTGTATTTTTTCATGCCATCTTCTGAACCTTATTTAGAATTTTATAGTTGATAAGATCGCGTCATAATCACATTGTCTACATGAAAACAGTTTTAATGTTTGTGAAAAATACTATGGTTCAATTCGTATAAAAGTAAAAAAGTAAATAATAATTTCGATAAAGTCTGATTTTCATGAAAATGTTGATCTCTAACACTCTTTTTTCTATTCAATTTTTCCAACGGACATTTACGCGCTGTCAATTCTTGACTTCAGTTATCGTCCAAAATACAGAAAAATTAAAAATCTAACTACTTACTTGAATAGTGACATTCAATAACTTCAAAAGCATTACAATTGATTGATATTAAATTTGATAGAGCACTAAATTATCACAGCATCTACACTACACAATAAATTTCAACTTAATTTTATGCGACACCAACTGTCTTCACGAAAAATCCATTCGAAACTACCAATCATCTCACTAGGAAGTTCATACTTAATCGATTCTTCCCAACATTCAACTACTATAATAAACAACTCGAAACGATGCATTCATCTTGCCATCCGGTAAAGATCAAACGTTCAAATGTTCCAAGCAGTGACCACTATCTAATAATATTATGATAACAAACAAACTGACATCATGGACTCCCATTTTCTAGCCGAAAATCTATGAAAAAACCATGCACCATGTCGATTTGTTTGCAATAACTAAAATAAAATGAATACCGATGAACTTACATCTTTGAATTCGACTTTAACAAGCTCAACGTGAAGGGAGAAGAACCCTTCAACATCGATTCCCAGATTTCGTTTCAAAGCATCTCTATGCACATTTATTTGGTAATGTGTGCGGCAAGTGTGCATTTCGTAAATCCATTTGATTCCAGTAAACATCGAAATGCATTGGCCATTAGATTTTACTCATTTCAATCTGAAGATTAAACACTGTGCATATCGTGGCATTAGCAGCTCGAGTTCTAAGTTCTAAGCTATGTAGAAAAGTTAGTTCATCTGGTACCGGAAAGGAACCGTAAAAACATTTCATAGCTTGGCACCGACGTCGTCGTCTGGAATGGAGCTCAGAGATATAAAAAGCTGATTGACCGCTTGCCAGTGCATCATTATTTGCTTTGAACGAACAAGAAAATCTAGAGATAGTTTGAATTTCGGAGAATCGGTCGAAACTAGTAATAGATAAATTTCTCATGAATATTGTGATCAGGATGATTTGGAGCTATAGCTGAGTTTTGATACTTTTTCTTGATTATACATTTCACTAATAATTTCATATCCAAAAAAAATTGTGTAGGAAAGATCTTTTTCTTTTCATCTTTTATTGATGATTTGTTTGCGTCAGAATTTAAAATTTTCTATAACACAGCTGGTCACGCTGCCACTCACCACCCTTACCAAGTGTCCTGCGGAATGAAACAAGAAAAATGCATTCCCGGTGCATTGCATCGATAAGACCTATTACACAAACATGGCCTCATATGCACTAGATGCATTAAAATCCATATGTTCCACAAAGTAATCCGCACGCCATACTCCCATTCTCCATGAACAGCCGGTCATCAGCTCGAGCGAATCTTTCGATATGAAAACGCCCCTCGACAGTGCATCGAAAATACCAACAATTAAACATGAATGCACCTAACATATGCAGTATGAGCACGTATCTGACTGAATATGTATCTAAATCGAAATGTACACATTTTATATACAAGTAAGGCACGTGCTGAGATGGCCAGGTTATGTTTTGGGTGAATGACTGGACACGTGGAGACCCAATGCGACATACTAGCACCGGCAGCGGCGTAACTTTTGCGGAGCGGTCAGGGGAGCGTAGTGCGACAACTGCAAGTAGCAAATGCAAATTCAAGCCCCCAGACTGAATAGTATACAAAACATAGGAAGATGCTCGAGATCTAAGCATATCTCGTTGCATATATATTGTGCCTTGTGTATGCATTGCTCCACAAGGCAAAAATACATAGCTTCAGATACCAGTACGACTAAAACGCATGGATCGCATGCGCATGTGAGTGCAGCGAAAAGTTCATGCGGGGGTTAAATGCATTTCAAGAGAGTTGCAGTAGCCATGCATAGTGGGGGCGTGAGAAGGAGCTTTTTCGGTGAAGCTTTCGCCGACACGGAAAGAGAAGATATCCTGCATGTTCTCAAACAGGTTCTATGTACTTGCATTGATAATTTGCATACACATATGCACGATATTTGCTGCAAAATAAATTTCAATAAATATGCAAAGCATGTGTTTATTCTGCTTCTTGGTCTTGCTGCTACTTCTTTCCTCGTCATTCTTCTTCTTCTTCTTTTCTATTTTCTATTATGAAAGGACAAACACTCTCTCCAATGGAATAGTTTGCCCAACGCTTCTAATGACGACGACTGGCCGCGACCGAGAATACAAAAACGGAAAATGATTACGATTTTCTTGGTCTTGTATAGATTTTATGGATTCTAACTGGCCGTCATCGAGGATGAACTGCAAAAATATTAGTATGCACTCTTCGATGCGAAAAAAGTGAATGCAAGTAATAGTGGCATTCCAATGCAGGACACGCATGGTTTTTGTGCTGCATATTCCGAATGTCATCTAGTCGTTTGCATAGACAAGAACATATTCGTATAAAATTGTTTATCTAGCTCATAGAAAGCAACGACGACGACAATATGGAATGGTAATGAACGGTCATGTGCAATGCATGGCATCCCACAAGGTTCTATATTTGATTCGCACATTTACTTTCACTATGCTGGCGACTCTATGAATAGGGCAGACATAAATTTTATTATGGTTACACAATGACATGGTTGATTCGGGATTTTTTCTTCTGCCATTTGTGGTTGAATTTTTCTATTTGATTTCAAATTGTTTGCGACGTTGCCATTCTTTAGATTTAAGTTGACAATGTCGAATTACTTTTTTTCATTTTCAAGGAATTAAATCCCTAGTTCAAGTGATTATTTTTTTGATTCTCATAAACCTTAAAAATTTTCACTGAAAAGATAGAAGATAGAAATAATTTTTAGGCAAATAGTCAAGTTATTAGGCTTGAACCCAAAAAATTAAAAAAAAAATTGCACCGTCGAATCAAATACATAGTCCATACTTTAATAGCAGTAGATTATTATAGCAAATTAAAAACGAATAATGACAAAGCACACATTAACTTTACACAGCCACCTACATAATATAAGGCTTACAGCGAACGTAATCTAATGTAAATTTCAGCTTCCACATTTGAGCTAACAGGGTTGTCTTTAATCAAATACATTTCAGCTACCAGTTTTTATCAACGTTAGATGTTATGCTAGTTCTTCTGCTACTACTAGTCTTACTTTTGTGTAAATATCTCGTGCTTGTGTTTCGTTTATTATAGTAGCTCTTATCATTACTTGGTAGATGTTTACTTAGATGGTGAATGCAGAGCAACCCTAAAGTCTTAGTGAATAGACTTTCTAAATATATGGTATTATTATTTGTCTGAGAATGCTTCTAGTTTTGAAAAGAGTAGAGATAGGTGTTGGGTGTTTGACAGTGAGAAAACATTCTAGTCATAAGAAGAAAGATTAAGAGATTATACACTGTTTGAAATGTCCTAACTATAATCGAAAGCAAGATGTAAACTAATGAAATGAATTAAGATATTTGATACAGTTTTGTTTTAAATGCAAATGCAATAACGTCTCTCGAACCTGCTTTTCAATTGGAACTGCATATCTGTCTCGTTGTTCGTATAAATTTACGAAAATTTAAGATCTGATCGGCTATGAGATCTGGTCAAAAGAAGTAAAGCATCTAGCAAACTAAGCGGCAATAGTGCTGGTTACTTTTGAATGACTGTGAAAGAGCGGCTCAATAACTGTCCTTAAATGAGCCATTTCACTCATCGTTCGTTTTTGGGAGTAAAACTCTCAAAATTTATAGCAAGAGTGACAGGAGTGGGAAGAGTTTTGCAGCATATTTTTGTCCTAGTTCAGTAATTTTTCTGGTTAGGTTCGAATTTGAACTAAGATTTTTGCGCACACTTGAGGTCACATCTACGAGTATAGGGTATTTTTTTTGTAGAGGTATAAAACGTTAAGTTGGCAACACTTTTTGATGTTACGTATGATGTGACAGCTGTCATGCGTTTTATGGTTAGTTTGGTTTGATATTTTATCATGAATAGGTTGACACCTGAGCAACGTCTGCAAATTGTGCAGATTTATTACGAAAAAAAACGGTTCTGTTCGAGAAACTCATCGCGCACTCCGTTGATTTTATGGCCAACATAATCGTCCATCAGAACAATTAATTCGATTAACCAAGGATCGTTTCCGCACCACCTTTACTCTCACTGATAATACGCATCCATCTAGAAGTCAGACAGTGCGTAATGAAGAAACCATAGCAGCTGTAGAGCGTAGTATCGATGAAGACCCAAGTGAGTCCATTCGACATCGTGCTCAACAATTAAACCTGTCCCCATCCACATTATGGAAGATTTTACGGGAGGATTTTGGTTTGCGGGCGTACAAAATCTAACTCGTGCAGGAATTGAAGCCGAACGACCACCGGGCACGGCGTAGATTCGACGTATGGGCCCAAGAACTAACTGCTGCAGATCCCGAATTTAATTAAAAAATTTGTTTAGCGATGAGGCTCATTTCTGGTTGAATGGCTACGTCAATAATCAAAACTGTCGCATTTGGAGTGATGAGCAACCACAGGCGGTTGTCCAAACACCGTTACATCCGGAAAAAGTCAATATTTGGTGTGCTTTATGGGCCGGTGGAATAATTGGTCCATATGTCTTCAAAAATGCTGCTGGGAATAACATTATAGTCAATGGTGACCGCTATAGAGCCATGATCAATGACTTTCTCGTTCCGGAATTGACTCACCGTAATGCAGGGGACCTCTGGTTTCAAAAGGATGGCACGACATGCCATACAGCTCGTGCAACCATAGACTTATTGAAAGAAGCATTTGATGAGCGCAGAATTTCTCGTTTTGGACCAGTGAACTGGCCTGCAAGATCTTGTGATTTAACATCGCTGGACTATTTCTTGTGGGAATACGTTAAATCACTCGTCTACGCCGACAAGCCCGAGACGCTTGGCCATTCAGAAGACAACATTCGCCGCGTTATTGGCGGGATACGGTCCCAATTATTGGTGAGAGTAGTTGAAAATTGGACTTCTCGTTTGGACTTCCTCCGCGCTAGTCGTGGCGTTCGTATGCCCAAAATCGTATTCAAGTAAAAATGGGAGAGAATTATCTTTCCAATAAAATCAATTTCATGGCAATCAAAACAATTTATCCGTATTTTATTTCATTTCAAAGTTCTATACCTCTAACAAAAACACCCTTTATTATTGTAAGAACGACTTAATGATCTTATTCTGGACTGAACAATAGACCTTACTAAGGCTTAAACTTGCTCTTATGCAGGTGGACGAAGTACTCGTAGATATTGTCAACTAAAGCGAAAGCGTGAACGAGTTCATTTGTTTTACAGGACTATACTGTGCAAATCTAAAACACTAATTCTGAAAGAGCTATTGGCGCTTAAGCTACAGTTGAAAAATCAGGTTATTTTATGAGTAAAGGAATTCTATTGCTTGAAATCTTTGTTTTGTTTGGTGAAAAGCTAACCAAAACGACTCCTCGAGCCTTAATTAGGTTGCCATTGATTAATTAAATGCTTTTGTCACGAATATGCCTAGCGACTTTTCGTAGCTGCAGGTCTAGTGGTAAGTGACGAACAAATTAGTTGAATAAATTGCAACAGTTGTTATTTCTTCAAAAAAGATCTGATTGAAAACCGTATTAGTTTAAAGCTCTACCTGCGTCACCAGATTTACAATCTATTAAGTATTTGTAGACTCGACAACTGCAAAAAAATGGGTGTAGAGTATGAAAAAACGGTTAAAAAAAAATATCCAACAAAAGGAGATGCAGGAGAATATTCAAAAAAAGTACTGACCATCTTTTTAGCGGTTTCTATGTTGGTATCTTCCATTTTAGTATCTATTACCATATTGTGTATTTTTTCAAAGGTAATTACATTCAATAAATACATAATCGAAAATGTAAAAATAAAATTCATTTGCAATTTTATTTATATTTGCTATGATAAACTCGAATTTGAATAATTGCATCAAATGTATTTGATTTAAAAATATTATCAACGATTTTGAAAATACTTGCAAGTTTCTGCAATTCGGTGAGCTTCTGCAATTTGGGAGCGACTTTTCGATCTAATCCAATTAAAAATAGGACTAATTTTTTAAATTGTTTTATACTTAATGGATTCATGTTAGATTTAAAAGTTCGTAGATTTTGTACACTGATTTATGAAAGGAAATTCGGTTTTGATTTGGTTTGGTTGAGAAGCTGAACATAACCAACAACGAACTACCATATATACGAATAGTTTTATTTCATTTCAATTAAATCAGTCAATTCAAAATTAAAATATTGCTTACAGTCACTGTTGTTATTACAGTAATTATAATTCTTTGCAGTTGTAAGCAATTATTAACAGTTATTGGAATATATTTATTAGTTGTTTGTTCTGTTGACGAATATTTAAATAAGTCCGTTATTTTTTCAAACTAGCTCCGACTATAATTTTTCGTATAGTCATATAAATTCTAGAGTTTATGTATCGGACATTTTAATGTGATTAATGATTCAGATCCTAATTTTGTTCTTTTTAATCATCGATGGCAGAAGGAGCAAAAACTACTGTGATCAAAAAATACGGCGGTATTTGAATTTAAACTTCGCGTGCTAACGGACTTGTTAAATTCTTTTTATTTTTGTATTGAAAATACTGTGTTTCACATCTCTGTCAAATTTTATGTTAATATTTGCATTTGTTTAATATTTATACACGTGTTTGTTGACAGCAAAAAGTGAATTTAGCGATTTTTACAATGTCTGATTTTGTTGAGCAAAGAAGTTGCATTAAATTTTGTTTGGGAAGTGAAACTTCTGCTGCAGAAATGTTGAGAATGTTGCAAAAGGCATTTGGTGAGCAGGCTATGTAAAAAAAGTATTTACAAGTGAATTCAAAGAAGGCAGAGAAATGAATTCAATACAAAATCGTATACAAAAATCGGTCTGGACGACTATCAACATAAACTGATGAGCAACACGTCAGGGAAATCAAAGATATGGTGCTCTAAAATCATTGATTGACAATTAGAGATCTTGCTGTTGCTATTAGCATTTCATTTGGATCAGTGCTGACCATTTTGGTGGATGTTTTGGGCCTGAAAAAGTGAAACCTCGTTTGGTGCCACAAAAAAAGCAGCATCGCGTTGATGACTTTGAGGCAATGCTTTTTGAATATCAAGACAAGATAAAACGCATGGTAACTGGCGATGAGACAGATCCGGAAACAACCGACCAATCCAGCGAATACCGTGCAAAAGGCAACTGAAGACCGAAAAGACCGCGTCAAAGTCGTTCAAAAATCAAGGTCATGTTAACAGTTTTGTTCGGTTACCGTAGTGTGGTGCATTATGAATTCCTTCCTCTAGACCAAACTGTTAACAAGGAATCTTATTTGAGCGTTATGCGTCGTTTCCGTGAAACTATTCGTAAAAAGTGGCCTGATTTACGGACAGACAACTCTTGGTTTTTGACCCATGATAATGCACCATCTCACTTGCATTCGTTCTTCGTCATCATTTCACCAAAATTTCTACCAATATCGTTCAGCAACCATCGCATTCGCCTGATTTGGCTCTGTGTGACTTCTGGCTACTCCCTAAGCTCAAGAGACTGCTCCGAGGAAATCGTTTCGACACGATTGAAGAAGTGGAGTTGGAGTCAATATGAAATTAACTGTTAATATGTTTGATTTCTTCGTGATGTGTTAACCTTTGAAATTGTTCTACAATTTGTAAATTATTTTTTGCTTTCACACTTATTCCCATTTTATTGCTGCCAGGTTTTAGGGTTATCGTGCTTTAGGGGGGTATTCTGGTCTAGAAATTTGATGGAATAGATTTTTTTTTATTTGCATGTTTTCAAAGTTTAGACCTTTAAGAATAAGCTCTAAAATAATTTTCGAAAATTCGAATTTTGTTTAGAGTTACAGCTATTTTTGTGACACGGCAACTAACTGCCCGAAACGAGACTCCAAGTTTTAAACGCGTTTTTCTCGGAGCTACTTTTCTCGATACGGTTGACATGATATCTCTAGTTGTAATGGACCGATTTACGTGAAATTTTGCAGCAACTCTCTCAACACTATTAGTTTTGGTCTGACGTAGGGATTTTTGAAAAAAAATTTCTACTTTTTATGAAAAGTTCCCAAAGTTGAAAAAATGAGGCAAGAAACGACTTTTTTTTTACATGGACGCCATTTGGTAAAAAAAAAGTTTTTTTTAAAATCGCCTACGTTAGACGAATTTGACATTTTTCGTTTTTCGTTTGAAATTTATGTTTTAGATTTATATATATATATACACCAAGAAGGTTGGAATCATGTCAACCATGAGACAAGTTTTTTTTTGGGCCTTCACTTCGCCGGCCTGTATCTACACCAATTTTTTTTTGAATACATTTTTGTACTTTCAAAATGTTAATAAAAGACTGGTAAAAAAATATATACCAAAAATGTTTATGGGTTTTTTTTTATTGCGTCCGTAAAATCACCTCAAAATCGAGCCTCTAGACCAGAATACTGCCTTAAGGCTTGATAAATAATTGCCTTATGAGCTCTGAAAGAAAAACAGGCCCAATCTTCAGTCTGCACTTTTACTCATCTAAGCACGAACGCAAACGTGATTACCGTTTCATTATATTTCTCACGTTTACACAAACCAAATTTAAGTCAATTGTATAATTGTCAGAAAATTATTGCAACAAACTAGCACTGACGAGCCATATACTTTTATCCGCAAAGAACTATCAATCAAATCAGCAATACCGTTTCCAATGATAATCGATCATGCCATCGTCTAGAGACAAATTTCAACACTTCTCACAGTGAGCTTCTTATCCGAAAACCTATCGCTATCATTTTTTATTTATTAAATTTAGTAAATTGTGAAGAAACCTCATTGTACCTACTGAAACCATTAAGCTCAATTGAAGTCTTTTTGAATGTTAAACAGTTGGTCAGTTAATAGCAAAACTAAACAATTATATTTTTCTCGAAACAAACTTCTTGTGCCTTTTCAATCTTTCATGCGATTAAAGTGGACACAAGCAATACCGATTTGACTATTGTGCTTTTGGTGGCTACGAACAATGCAGTTTGCAACAAAATGCCGTTAAACTTCAACTGGCAACAATTCATTGAACGATAAGCACTTTCAAAGATATTTTGTAATAACAGTTTTTTTTCTTCTCCTGCTTCGATATTTACTCGAAGTTCCCTTGGCCATACTTCATCGAAGCATTTTTTACTTTTTCCTCAGTTATGTTATCATGATCTTCTTTCTTCTCAAATCAACAGCACTGTTGTCTTCTTCGATTTGCTTTTATTTATTTCGTGTTGAAGTTGAAGCTATTCAACGAAAAATATTTGTGTTAATGTTGCCATTGTCTTCTCGATATTGAGAATTGCTTGGCTTTTTTCCTTCAGTTTTTTTATGGCTTTTGTATGATGATGGCCAGCATGATTGTGGCCGAAGAATAAAACTCGTGCCGACTTGCATGCTTACCCGCTGACCACAATGAAGACTTTTTTCCGATATTTTAATATTTCGCCATTTAGTTTTGTTGTCTACATGCATATAGTAAGAATTGAATGTAATAGAGGCATTTGAAAAAATGCAGGATTGTGATATTTCATAAGCAACAAGATTCAAATCCTGTGTGCATAATATTTGAAGATTGTTTAGATATTTGCAGAAATATTAAAAAATAGAGAAGTTGAATGGGAAATATGCAAGTTCTTGAGATGGCAACAGGAAATTGAGAAATATTAGAGGTGTTACCTACTGAAATCAATAGCTTTGTAAGTTCAGCGATAATGAAAGATGAAACCTAATTCAGTCTTGTTTTTATTTAACCAAGTGATTGTCCTACGAAAATATAATTATATATTACATTGATAAATGATAAGAATTAAAAATTTGACTGTGTTTCAAGTTTATCGAGAATACTTTTCTCGCGGGAAGACAAAGTTTGTGGATTGATTTAAGAATGCTTTAAAAACTTCAACAAGCATTAATGGTTTGGAAAGGAAAAACTGATTTTATTAAATTGGATTTAATTTTAATTTAGTTGTTTGTTGTTTTTAATTCATTTTTGATTTGATTAATCTCCTATTTCATTTACATTTCACTTGTTCTTCATTTAATTTGATTTAAATTCATTTACAGCACAAAATTAAATAAATGAAAAGTAAGATCTACAAAGTTGATAGTAAATGAATCCTAGACCAATAATATTTAACGGATAGAAAATTTGTTTCTACTTACCATCACGACTCATTCCTAACTTGAGGCACTTTTGCAGTCTGCAATATTGACATCGATTACGATTAACACGATCGACGACACATTGTTTATTACGTGGACATTGATAATTCACAACTGAGCTTTGAGATCGACGAAAGAAACCTTTACAGCCTTCGCAAGTGATAACACCGTAATGTACACCGGACGATTTATCACCGCAAACTTTACACGGAATTATCTCGATTTGGGCTGAAATTCAAGAAGAAAATAAAAGGTGTTAAATAAATATAATAGTTGATAATAAGTAGTAACATTTTATATCTTAAATATAAGTTTATTTTGGTTCATAAGACATCAAAGAACTAAGTTGTTTTTTTAACAAATTAATATAAGAATCACTTCACCCGAAAATTCGTACTTATATATTTTTATTTCTGTGGGAACAAGAAGTTTGGAAAAAACCAACCAAGAATATGAAAACCGGACATGTGTTTAACTTGGCTTTGATAATGTTATGAAATTTTCAACTCCATTCAGGTGTTAAGTGCCTAAAAATAGGCTAAGAAAATAAGCAAAATTTCGATCGTAATCAGTGCTCCCACTCTCAAATTTTCCGTTGCATCAAATTTCTACAAAAAGTGTATCAATATTGGTAAAAATATATCAAAAAGTTCCTAAAAGTGTATTTGGGTCGAGGTACTGAAACTATAAATAATAGTATAAAAAAATTTAATTTGGAGCTACATACTATATTTATTGAATAATATAGAGCCTAAACTCCCCCCCCCCCCCTCATTTTTTCCGCTCTTTGTTTTCATCTGTATACTGCCATTAATATTGAGGCTACATAAAATTAAATGTAAGTCCTTTGTGAATGCGCTCAAAATTTTCACGAAATTAATACGGAGCGCAGATTATTTTTAAGAGAATTCACAATTTTAAATTTGAAAAAAAAAAAAATTAAATCGTCTTAGGAAGGAACCATACATCTATCGGAATACTGATGATTTGATGAATATGGTGAATAAAAGAACATGTTTTGGGAAAGTATGTACATACAGTGTCCTCTAATCTCTTTTCAACTCTAATCAGTTCTTTTTTACATTGCCATCCAAGTTTGATACAGAAAAACCTCGTTTTCAGGTAAACTATAAGGTGCAGCTATCAAAGTCAACATTTTGATTCACCTAAATTGTTTTCAACCAAACTCAGTTAATCCCAAGACGCTTCAACATTCATTTTCCCGTTATTATTTAAATAGCTTAAAAACTTCAAATCATCAGAGTCATCACATATTAGATATCTTTCGTAGTTCAGAGTGTAAAGTAGATTGAAGTTGGCAGTTATTACTGCTAGAAAGAGGATATTTGGTAGGCACATGTCAGCAATATTAAAAAATTGAATTTATTTGCTGGATGACAAAATGTATCACTTCGTAATAATTCAGTAAGTTGCTGTATCATTGCATCAAAAATATATGTTTCAAATAAAAATGTATCAAAATAATACAAATATATCAAAAGTGGGAACCCTGATCGTAATACCTATCCACAGAGTAATCAGATAACTATTTGCTTTACAGGGCACATTAATGGGTACAAGAAATACGCTTGTGTGGTTTTTGATAAACTTGCCGGCAGTCCTGTAGGTTTAATAGGTATTTACGAGAAAACAGAAATTCTTCAATTAAATTCTTCAATTTTGCACAGAAGGTAAAAATCACAAACAATTGATAAATTTTGTACTTTTTCCATACAGTCAGCAGCAAATTTCTGAAATTTTTAATCCCAAAAGAACGGCAACCCTTTAACAAATTGCCCATTTTCTGAACATCTGAAATTTTCGGTAACTAGAATAAATGGCTGGATTATTAGGTTAAAATGAAATTCATATGATGTGTGATCTTGGCAAGGCTAGTTCTGATAGAAGTTTAATGAATATGCTGGAAATCCAGTAGATGTGGTACCGTGTCGAAACAATTTTCAAGAAAATGCAAACATCCTGCCCTTGTACTTCTGATGTTTGATGCGAATCTAATACTGGTGACAAACTAGAAGATCAAGAACGAGAATGAGAATTGAACGAGATTCGCGTACCCGAATCTCGTGTAGAACGAGATTCAATCATCTCTCCGAAATTGGTCTTGGAATGTCACTTGATTACGAACCCTCAAAAAAATCTCCATATAAAGCTCCGTATCACGCAGCCTTAACATGAAATCTAAAATATACCATGGGTAAATTTAATATTTTCAGCTATGACGTTGACAGTTGTAGCTCAGTTGTGACACTCTGATCTTCGATTTACTCTTCAGAATATCACCAGATCACCAAATAGTCAAGATTTCACGATCTGTCCGAGCAGAGAGTAGAAGCCTGTTAAGGATATCAAATGAATGATGCAGATTGTCGATAAAATCAGGCTGTTAACTTTTTGGAGAAAAAATGTTATTGCATTTGAAAGTGAAATGCACTTCCAGGGAGAAGAAATGGTCTGCTATTAGGGATACAATGACGGAAATTTACAACTGGTTTTTTTTCAAGTAGCGAAAAGAAAACTCTTCAAGGTTTTTTGACTCCTCAAGGGGTAATTGATGTACCCAGCATGTCCTTTCGTAAAGATTATAGCTCACAAGATAGTGAAGGTCCTGCTGAACGATTGAAAACGGGACACTTATTAACGGGAACCAGTGGATCCCTGACAAATGGTTATGTATGTATCAGGGGTGGATGGCTTTTCGTAGAACGTATTTGCTGTTGGAACATGTCCTGACCTTTTATAGAGTTGTTGGTATATGATTTGTTATTAGTCTTAGCTAAACAATTTTATACTTTGGTAGCGTTTTCCATATTTTCAATTCTAATCGCTATGGTTTTTAGATATAAGTAGTTTAATTCTTCAATTCTGCCAAAATAGAATGTTTTTTCGAAGACAATAGCTCATAAAATTGGAATGAAGTGCAAAAATTGCTTTCATCCTATTTGTGTAGTATGTTGAGGTTACGATTTATTATTTGCACTTTTATTGTGTAGCTTTTACCCTAGTATGTTTTGCAAAGGAGATTCAAAAACCTCAAGGGAGATTCGCGAATGAGATTAAATTATCTCGAGTATAAACATCATTCACAAAGTAGGTTAGTCTTAACGTCCACCGGATCTAGGCTACTTTTTTGGTTGCAGAATCAGGATAGCATTGGCATCATCAGTGAATTTCGTTATTTTAGTGCTAAGAAATACTATCATCCAATTTTCATATGACAAACATCTTAAAGTCAATATAAAAGACAAATTATTCGATAACATCCGATGGAGTCATTATATTGGGCTGGGGATGGTTGGAGTTGGTTGACCTTAACGTAAAGCAAATTTCCTAGACTTTTGCGGGTCGTTTAGCCATTTTTGTTCTGAGGCTATCATCGCTATCATCGAATTTTAACGTCAAAACCATTCTATAATGGAGCAAAACATGTTTTAAATTCCAAAACTTTGAAAATTGCGCAAGTGACATACCTCTATAACCTTCGAAGGAGTCATCGGATCAAAACGATAATCACAGAACAGATTGGCCTAATTGTGCTTATATTGTGTTAACAATAAATTTGCTTTATGATTAAAAATGTTGTTTATAAAATAACAAAGCAGAAGAACATAAGAATAAAGAAATGTTTCTGCTAAAATTGTATGTGATAACAAGAAAACCCAAATGATAATCAAATGATAATCTATCGTAAAACATCTGTACCAAATTTCCTACCAATCGGGTGATTTTGACCTGAGATATGTGTTCCTAAAGGTGAATAACGTGATTTTTCAGGAGATGCGTTTGTAAGAACCGGGACCGATGACGCGTCAATTTTCGATTTTTCGATTATATTTTTGCAATCTACTCGCAAGATGTCGTTCGCAAACGTATTTAAAACTAGTTTGTAGCCTTATCATATGTGTACTATTTTTTATGACATACCTTATCAAAATAACGAAAGAACCATGTCTTCACATCAAAAAACCATAATTCCTTTAATCGCTTCAAACGCTTTAGATTATAAATTAAAAATTAAATACTTCTAATTATCATTTTGGAACAGGACAAGTTGCAAAATGTGCAGAAAGAGTTGTACATTTTTTTAATCGCATAAATTGTTTTTTTTTTATATTTTTGATGATTTTCAAGTTGGGAGCCCGCTTAAAATATGATTAGAAAACAATGGTCTAAGTCTTTACAATTTTAACTATATCAAAAGTCATCAGACGGCAATCGAAACATCGTTCGATATTTAATGTTAAAATATTGCGATAAATTTTAGATTTAGACACGAATTTAGCTTTTGATTTGGTTTGGTGACAAAAATACACAATAGCGTTATTGGTTCTCATAGTAAATTTTCCATTCTGGGATGCAACTTTGCAGCTAGAGAGGTGTTCTTTAAAATTTTTACGATAAAAAAGGGTTTTCTGCAGGTTTTAGGTGTTTAGTAAGTTTTCAGATCTAAATAAATCATCCCATTCGAAGTGGTAATTGTTTTTCTAGTATACGAGTATGTTACGAACCAAACGAAATACTGGTGTCTCCTTCACAATTGCACAAATAATATGAAGTAAACCCATAGTCCGTAAAAAAATATAAATAGCAATTTGCATGACTATAATCATAAAGAATGAGATTCATTGAGACGCCAATTTCAAGAAAATCACTCCTTTTCAAACATCATCAAATCATCATTTAATTTTGAAGAATAAGAAGAAGAAGAAAAAGAAGAAGAAAAGGAATGTACCAAACAGACCGCGACACAGATATTACAAAGAAAAGCACAGAGAGGAGACTCGATAATTTCAACAAATCATAAAGAAGTGAACGGCATGGCTCCCAATCTTAACAAGAGAAAATCTCCAGGCTCAGAGAGTATAACAAAGTTTTGCCTTCAGCTATACCAAGTAAAATTTTTTTGCACTATATTTAATGCTTTTAAAGCCTTTTTTCACCACGAGAAAAGCGTGCTTGTTGGCCACAAACATCTTCATCTTTAAGCTTGGTAAAATTTAACCTTCCCAAAAAAACTGGCGTACTATTAACCTCGTCTTTTCCATTGCCACTCCACTTAACCCAAGAAGTCTAACATATAAGAACAGGACTTAGAACAGGATTTAGAATGCTGGTATTGTTGTTAAAATAAAGGATCCTTTATCAGCTCAAGACGGAGCCTTCCAACTTCAAATCGACATCACCTTTTCATCAAAATATGTCTATCTTTAGTCTACAACGTTCTATTGATCCCCTTATAGAATATTTTAAGAAGCGGAAAATTAAAATAAACGCTGAAATCACAAAGACTATTTTCCTAACTCAAAAAAGTAACTGGCCAATCAGACCGTAGCTTGCCAAGAGGCAGCCAAATACTTAGGACTTACTTTGGACAACATGTTACTGTAGGGGCATGGTTGGACGCACTGGTACGGCAGTACCAATTGCCCGCACTGCACAACCATCGGCAGTACGCAGAACTATTAGCAGACTTCTATTTCATCAGCCGACCGAACAGGTCGGCCGTGGACGCGTTCATTATTATCTTTCCTATCTTTTAGTTTTATAGTCAATAAATTGTTTCCTTAGTTTCTCATTAATATCGTGTTTCATTTATCCGACAACTAGTAGCGCATTTGCTACATTGGTGACCCTCGATCGTGCGAAAAAGAACATCCCGACGACCGGCCCGACGACAGCTCTGACGGTATTTACGACGCATCAGCTTGCTACAATTAGGCCCGACATTGTCGCCGCGGTAGCCATTGCCATGTGATGCCGCATCAATTAGTTACACGAGGCCGGACTTGTCACCTCGGCGCTACATTGATGCCTACGAACATCCGAAAAGGACATCCTGGCAAGCGTCGCCTCAGCAGACTCGCTGCCACGAGGCCCGACACTGTCGCCTTGGCAACCGCACCGACGCGCCGCCACGAGGCCCGACAGCTGTCGCCTCGGCAGCCGCATCATTGATGCCACGAGGAGCAACGCCGTCATCTCAGCAACTGGCGTAGCAACAGATCGCCGTAACGGCGAGCTATTTTGCTGCGACAGCGCGATGTTTCATCGCAGCCCATCGAGCTGTCCTCGGGGCCCCCTACGGCAGATCAGCCCCATTGATCGGCAACGTACATCGCGCCATGCATCAGTGAGAACACTTAGGGGGGAGTGCTGTAGGGGCATGGTTGGACGCACTGGTACGGCAGTACCAATTGCCCGCACTGCACAACCATCGGCAGTACGCAGAACTATTAGCAGACTTCTATTTCATCAGCCGACCGAACAGGTCGGCCGTGGACGCGTTCATTATTATCTTTCCTATCTTTTAGTTTTATAGTCAATAAATTGTTTCCTTAGTTTCTCATTAATATCGTGTTTCATTTATCCGACAACTAGTAGCGCATTTGCTACATTACAATGGACTCCACACATAACTAACAAAACAACGAATATACGCAGCACCATCAACGCTTTGTTTTTTTACCGTTAAATAGACTCAGGTGAAGAACACAAAGAGAGTTCTCATTTAGAGACAAGTGCTACGCCCCCTACGTAGTATTTGAGCAAAACTCTAAAACTTTCAGGTCAAAACCAATTTTGTCAAAATGCAACCCTACAAAAATATTCAGCGTTTCATGGAATCGAGACAGTCGAAAAACAGCTCCTTAAGAATCCTTAAAATATTTCGACTTCCTGACAATCTCACGTACTGAAAACTGAGGCAGTTATAATCACACAGATTATGGCTAAGTTCAGAGCCTACCCAGGAAAAATGAGGAATTCTGTCCCTAAAATCCCTAAATTCTTCAGAATTCTGATTTGGGGATCCATGAGAGTGTGTGTGGGTGAGTGGGTGTGTGTGTGTGTGTGTGTGTGGGTTGAGAGAGAGGCGCATTGGCACCTCTAAGCACTCAGGCCAAAGGACCCATTGTACTCATTTCCCCCTGCCTACCACAGATTCCCAGACTTCTTAATAATGTTCAGGATTATTGATAGGGGAAAAGAGGCTATCGTCTGTATGTGTGCAACATCCCAGCCAAAGCTTTGATATCTGAGACGCGCAAACGCTGGGCATTCACAGAGCAAATGCTCCGCAGAGTCAGCCTCTTCTAGGCAGGATGAACAGAGGTCATCCTGTACAACACCTATTCGGTACATATGTCCTCCTAGGCAGTTGTGTCCAGTCAGAATGCCTATCATAGCCCTGCAAACTTCCCTGCTCTTATTGAGCAAGAATTCTGCAGTCACATGGTTGGGTTCTGAAAGGAAGACCCTCGTGTGCCTCGCCACACCAGCAGTCGTCCATCTATCTTTGTGAGCATCATCTACCCACTTACGGAGAATGGCACGTGCAGATGCGGTCAGCACACCCAAGGCGGGTTCAGGGCCCCGTAGTGGGAGTCCTGAACCTTGCTTCGCAATGACGTCAGCAATTTCATTTCCCTCAACACCACAGTGCCCCGGTACCCAGAGCAGATGCACCCTATTGAATCTGGCGACAGAGTTCAATCGTGCTCTGCACTCTTGGACAATTTTCGAGTGTGTCAGGGGCTACGCAGTGCAATTTGACTGTCACTGCAAATAGCAATGCCTTTTCCCCTCCATTTTTCTTCAACTGCCCAACAGGCAGCTCTCTGGATAGCAAATATTTCTGCTTGAAAAACCGAAACGTGCTCTCCAAGAGAAAAAGCCCACCTGCCATTCGATGAATGTAGACAGACACCAGCTCCAGATCTACCATCTGACCTCGAGCCGTCCGTGAAGATCCATGAGAGTATGGACACATTTTTGTATGCACTGGTTGGCAAGAATCCGAATTGAATTTTCCTCTGACAAAGTTAAGAATATTTTTAGGGTTTTCGAAAGCTTTCTCCAAGATAAAGCTATAAAAAGAATGGAAATGCAGACAATTTCTGATGTTTGAAAAATAATTTATTGGAAAGAACTGGCAGGACTCGGTGGGAAATATTCCTTTGATTAATGTTTCGTAATCAATCGATCATTTTCCCAGAATTTTTAAGAAAAATACCGTATTTTTTTCCGGAATTTCAGAAAAATCATTACAGACATTTCCTACGCATCTTATTCAATATCAGAACTTGGAATTTTCCATTGGAACTGGAATTTTCAAAGCTGTGGTTTACTTGGTGAGAACATCCATCACAGCCAAGAGTGGAGTAAGGGCATGGAATATGCACCAGCTCCAGAAGAACGTCAGCACACAGGCAGGTATATATATGCGTAAAGAGCTAAGCAGCATGGCAGGTTTCTGGTTTGGGGTATAGATCACAAGATCAATGGCGGATTACTTTTGACTGCACGCAAGTCGAAGTTATTTTCGTTTTATTATGAAATTTGTAGCAGATATTAGTGCCGATCATTTGTTTCTAAACCGCTCAAATGCTCATGAAAGAATTCCAAAAATTATTTGAACTCAACGCAAATTCTGTTTTCTTAGTATTTAAGAGAAAACTCTTCATATAAAGAAATTGGCTGAATGTTTCGAAAAAAAAATGTTAACACTTCATAATTGCAAAGAGTAGTGAAAATAAATGAATATATATTTTTACTTTTCTTTACTCCACAGGATATCCCCACATAAGCAGACGATAAAAACAAAGTCATATGTCACTATTTCACCGTGATTTCCATAGGTTCTGTTATTATTCACAATTCAATGATGTTATTCTCTTTAATAAATTTCAGAATAACAGTAAATTCAACAACATCCACTAAATTTGATTTGCCTACTCCAAGGCGATCGGAAAATTCCCGAATTGTAAATCCCATCGATTCAAATCCACCTAGTAGTCAACGCTCGAAAGCATTATTCACTTCACTCCACTCTATTTCACAACACACCCCCATCACTATGAGCCATTATTGTTTTTATACGCGCGCGAAAATCATTGATGACGTCACACTGACAACGTTAAATAATATTCTGAAAATATACTACATGACTTTTCGCGGGTTCAATAAACTCTAGCTTACACTGACTCGTTCGCGTCCATAGACAACAAAAATCGTGCTTTCGACAATTGTGAACGGGAAAAAAATTAACTTTCGACCAACAGTCATACACAACTGTACGCGAGTACTTACTCGCGTATTCAGTACAGTACAACGCACACGTCAAATAGAACCATAAATGCTTGTAGATAACGTACTGCTATCGTTTATTAACCGAAAATTTTCTGTGTTATCACTTGTGAAGCTGTTTGCGGTCGTTCGTACTCCCCTTCCTGGAGGTCTACAAGAACCATACGAGAAGTCTTAATTTCGTACCATATTATCGATTATGGCGAGGCACAATGCATGGCAATGTTAACACACCGAACAAACAAACGAATGCACACATAAAGGCGGAAGAAAGTTTTTGAGTAATTACACAATCGGGTTTAGTTCGGGGTGAAAAGACTGTGGTGGCCAAGTTACGAAAGAATAATTCAATTTCAAATATGCAGTGAAATTAATTCAAGAATGTTTTTAACAAATTTTATGGAAATAAAATATATCTCAAGTTTTCAGAAATTACACTGAAAATACATACATACTATACAATATATTCCGAATGAATGAAATATGTTTTTATAAACTCTTTATTTATTTAGACAAAATTTTGAATTTTTTTGATACATACTTTACAGAAATAACACCAAATTATCTTTTCAGATTTTCAGCAATGCGTCATTGCTATCAGCGTGATTTAGATAATTAACAAGTGTACACGTATAGTACCTGTTTGAACAATTTCAGCACCGATAACTTTTAAGCAATCGACTAATCGAAGAACGAACACACACTCCGAAAAGAATTTTCACGAAAACAAGAAAATTTCCGTAAACTTGGAGTGTACTGACCCCGTTGGTGTCGTCACGCTTCTGAATTTTTTTTTTGGGTGGGGATCCGCAGAAAGTGAATATGAATGAGCTAAGCGTCGTCATTTTCACGTTGCTGGGCCGCGAAGCGGGTGTTAATTAAAATCAGTTCGTTGTCGTTGTCAAAAAAAAAAAAAACTTGTATACTATGGTATTCGAGCTTTATAAGCAAGTCGAAATTCTCTGAAAATAGTTCTACACTCAAAATCTTCAGTCGCATCTGGATTGGTTGTTCGTCAGATAGACAGCGAGCGTAAGTCACTGGAATGCTTTTTCGTTTTATTTTTCTTTCTTAAAAAACAGAAGAGAAGAGCCCAAGCAACAACAAAACAATTTATTCGGAGGTCGTTGACCCAGACCAGTCGCCCCCTTGGCCCACTGTCGTCTTATGGCTCGAGCTTGACTGACTGACAGCCGAAGCTTATTCATAAGATAGAATTTATGCGTAAAAGGTACGAAGGTATCTTGTAAAGCCCAAGACAGTCATTAAAAGTTTGCTTAGTAACCCGAGCAGAATGGTATGGAGTATGTTTAGAATACACTGTGTGTAGTACATGCATATGGTTAGTGCTTGGACGAGAGATAAGAATGTTATTGCTCGTTGCAACGTACTGGATGATAAATTGAATTGTTTGCACGTTCAGAAGATTTCGACATGTCGTGTGATTGTTATTTCTCTGCAAATTAACTGAGAAATAGTATTAATGGTAGATGGGATTTGATGACTGTTATGAATAGGCATGTAACTATGGGACAATGCGAGAATTGAATAAGCTGTTGAGTAATTTTAAAATGCATTTTCACGCGAAGAGTTAATGACTAATTTGTTTCTTGGCGTTGGAAATAGCGTAGCTGCTAATTAGAAATTGAATGATTTGCTGACAAATCCAGGAGTCCTTTAAATGAGTAGTTTTAACTAAGTAATTAACGTGTATCTTTCGATTCTATTGGATTCACTAGCCTCCAGAAGAATGGTGATATCTGCCTGCTTCGCATTCGACGTCATTAGAGGCGTTATTAATGTAGAATACCTGAATAGCAAAATTTTGATAAATATTCCTGTGAGGGACACCAGGTCCAATCGTTTCCTAAAAGAATATTCACATTCGACCACATATGTAGCTAATGAGCCAGTAAATAGATGCTACAGAATATTCAACAGCATAAGCTATTTATGTTCCCCTACGATTTCCAAATCATCCTTCAAATCCTCTCTTTTCCATGCCATCCGTACCCCCTAACCTTAGACTATCAACTTCATATCAATATTTTATTTATTGATTGTTATATATTAATTTATTTGTTACTAATTTAATTTGTTTGTTACTTATTTAACTTGTTTGTTTTTACTTTTTACTTTACTTTACTTTTCTATTTTTTTCTTATATTGGATATTTTATATGTGACTTTGTACCTTGTTTGGTGAATAAATAAATATTAAAATGCAAAGTTTATTAATTTTGAAATTATTGTGATTGGTTGTTTTTTCATTGTGTTGCTAACCAAGTAACCTAACTTAAGATTCAAGACATTTAGTGTTCTTGGAAGTAAGAGAGAGTTTCCTCTTCATAAGAAATAATAAAGTTTCTTCACTATTGAAACTATACATAAATTAAATGAGTAAAAATCAGTGCAGTAGTGTTTAGAAAAATATATTTCAGATGTTTTAACGTATTTTCTGTGCAGAGAGTAACTCAAACATTTAGTTGAACATTAGTTTCGATACCAATGCTTTGGTTTCGCTGAAGCAATAAATACGGATAAGCAATCAATTTTTTTTTAAATTATCTTCACGTTTGTAATTAGGAAACATGGACAAATATTCGTTAAAGCATTAAGCATTATCAAAACGAATGAAGTGTTGAGTCAAAAAGACAAAACGGCGAGACAAATTGAAGCGGAGGGGCACTTGGTAGCAAGAAAAATAAAAGTAAATCCACGACCAAGTGCCCTTGGAATCACATCAGAAGTTTCATCCTCAATCTATCTATCATCAAAGGAATGAGTTTAAAGCGTGTGGAGCAAGAGGAAAATAGGAATACAAATAGGAAACCTATGAACGAAAGATAGAAGATCGAGTCTTGAGCATGTCGGCACTCTTTTTTATGTCACTGGCGCGAAACATGCCAACAAACTATTCCTTAATTACCGTTTTTTAGGTGTACTGACTTTCGTTAAATATATATAATACTCGTATATGAACCTATTAATGAGTTTCTTGTTTCTTATATGCCCAGCATTCAAAAGCTTAGTTCAGTTTGTTACCTTTTTGTTGCATTGGTGAACTCAATATGAAAAATTCTTTTCAATTCTCTTATCAAGTTTATTTTTTATCCCTAGTGCAAGTGGCAAAAAAAGTCTGCAAATCATTTTCTCTGGTGGCCTATTAAACCGCGCAGTATGTGAGATCTGACTCACTAAAAAAAACCCACGACTTTCCGAGTCGGGACCCACCTAAGCACCGCTTTAATCCAGCTGTGCTGACTCACCTATCAGTAACGACAGACTCCAAAAACTACCAGAGCTTATGGGTCAGTAATGCAACCCTCGTCCCATTTTAAGAGCAGTACTTTTTCATCGTATGTTGAAACTGTGCATCAGTTCTCTTTGCTTCGCAGCATTGCATCCACAATCATGAGTGTGGACTCAATGGTGCGCCTCAAACTTACGAAGCGACTGTACACAAAGAATCTGCGCTGAGCACCTTATCCATTCTGTTCAAGTATTTCCCGACGTATCCATGCCCTGCCCGAAATTGACAAAGGTAGAAGTTTACCTCTCTAAACCAAGGCTCAATAAGACCAATAAACTGAGCTGTCTAGCGTCCTTGATCACTTTCACTTCATCCTTGTTGCCAAAGTTGAAGGATTTGTACACGCGCACAAGTCAGAGTCTCAGTTCTGTCTAGCTCTAAGCGAAAGAGGTATCCCTTCTTGGGTTCTAGTATATCGATCGAGATTGCTTCCGATACCACCATCACAGCCTCTTCTGAGACCGCGTGGTAGCTACAAGCGATTGACAGGGCACCATTGCGCAGAACATTGGCAGTGCGCTTCCGGAACATCTTAGTTCGAAGCGCATCTCGCTAAATTTCGGCTCCTTGTAGCAAGATTAAATTGGTCGTTACCACAGCAGCCTCAATATCGTCTCATAAGTTGATCTTAGCCCTAATAGGTTTAATCAATAATTTGATTAGTGCGTTCTCTCAGCCATATTCGTCATCATTTTTGTGATCATTTTGGATATTGTATGTTATTCTTTATTTTTAACAGCATGCATCAGCATAACTGAGTAATAGTATGACAAAATTGTCATAAAATATTACAGAAAAAAAACACAGTTCTTCACGACTTTTGACACGAATGAGAAAGCGCAGAAGGTAAACGTCCAAAAGTTGATAGTACACGAATCGACCAATCCTTCTGTTTCATTCCCTAACTTCTAAAAACTTGAATCGAATCGCCGCGTGTAAATGCAAACTTACTAATTTTATTTAAACGCATGTACGTAAAGTGATTGACTGCGTACCACCAATGAAAACGAAAACGGAAAAATTAACTTTCACTAAAATTCAATAGCTTAAAATTTCAGGATAGAAAATCTAAGTAAATTTATTTTCGCGTGCTGTTATACAGATATACAGTATACGGTTGTATTAAAGCACAATAAATATTTCTGCAGATACTACACTTTTCACAATTTATATACTTTGGGCTATCCTTTTCCGATCCGCCACTATCCTATTCGTGACGTTATTGGCCTGGGATGGACATGCACAGAATTTGACGAATTCGGAACTCTTCATGCCATTATCATATACTTGTGGTTTATGGAGGAAAATAAAAATCCAGTTATTAAAGTACACCAAAAACGATCTAATTTGATCAATATATTTAGGTCGGTCGAGGATCAATGTACTTAGGTCGGACGGGCGAGTAATGGTGTGGTGTAAAACCAAAACATGAAGCAGGACTTGTGATGGTATATAAGAGTGTATGTTTTGATGAAGTTGGTGTATTGACAGACAACGGGCCCGATCATGAACCACTGCTTATCTGACAATGGCTGTTGTATGATTCTCCCAAAATGATTAAGATATGACCTCAATCGCTAGAATTGAGTCTTATGGAAAATATTTTAGATAAACTTGGTTAGCGAGTACGCATGATCTCCATTTGTTCTAAACTTGAATTAATAGATAATATATGACAAAAATGAGCTCAAATTGTCGAAAAATGCATAAAAAACTAATATCCAATATTCTAGCTAAATATTAATCATTTTTCTTATAAATGACTTTAATTTGGTTCTGATTATAACAGAAGAAGAATAACCCGAATATCGACGTTACTTACTGTATATCAATAAGCCACATATGACCTATAGTTTCAGATTCCCTTTCAAGATAAAAGATTAGAAGTATATTATTTTGTTTACACAAATGGCGGTCGGTATCTGGAGCTTATTTTGCAATGGAGCACTAAATTTTAGTCAACGTGACAGAAATATCTCTAGTTAGTTTAAAATCTTTTTCAATTTTTTTAGAACATTTTTTTTTTATTTATAAGTGCAAGCAAAAAACATATTGATTGTTTTTCATTCTGAAAAGAAAATATTTAAGTATGTAGAAATGATGTATCCAAAACATGTTTGTTACGTTTTTATGAACTTATAATTTATGAAAACATTGGTTTCCGCACTAAATGAGAGTTCAGGACAAAAATAACTTCCTTCTTTAATCTGTATTCAAAGTTTGTGCTTCTTGAATTTACGACCCAATGAAAATGCAAGAATATTGTGCACAGTTGATTTTGAAGTAATAAAAATGAGATGGCTTGAAAGGATTTTTGTAGTGGACATTTTACACTCATTCTGATATTATGGCAATTGTGAAATGTAAAAGGCTTGGAATTGTTTTTACTTTTGCAGTTTTTTGTTTCAAGAAGCGATCAGTAAAATGAAAAGTTGATTTCCGTGATTTACCTTTTGTTTGTCAGAAAATGACAAATAAAAAATCACACAAGAATACGGGAGTATGTTCACAAACCACAATATTAAATAATAGACTTATAAAATACCGAAAGACATTTTGAGGTCTAGAATTATGATCAGATGGCGAAAACCGAAAGTTAAGAGTGTTGTGCAAATGCGATTCAAATATAAAATATATTTCAAACCAAACTCTGCAAGTGAAAAACGGAAAAAGTACAAACGATTAATATTTTATAGCTTCTGCTCAGGCTTGATGAAATATTATTAAAAAGTATATAAAGTTGAATTTTTCGGTCTTTTTAATATGCTTTGAATTCTATTTATTCATAGTTGGCACACTTCCATCTGCATTTTAGTGCCGGATATTTTTTAAAATTGAGATCTTTTCTTTTACTACTTTGATGTATGTATATACAAACGAAGCAATATTGATTGGATTCGCCACAAAATGCATTCATTTATACGCTTTTGTATCCAAAATTATATTTTATTGTAGGAAATAAATCCATTTTTGAATGTTTTAAATTTAAAAATTAGTACTAGTCATATTTTCATTATTTTTACACAATACCATATTTTCATATTTTCTTGGGCAGATAATTATTAGGTTTGAAAATATTTTACTACTTTGATTTGATGCAAATTTTGAAATATTTTTTAATTTTTGTATTCGCTAGTACTTGTGACAAAGTTTTTAAATTTTGACTTTTCTTTAAAGATGGCTTCAGCTCCAATATCAACGTTGAATGTCGCAAATAATATAGCAGTAAGAAAGGTTAGTCAAGATTTTTATCAGTGAGTGTTAAAAGCACACTGTACCTTTTCAATTATTTTTTGATAATTGGATTGTTTGGTCCTGAGAACTTTAAAATTGAATGATTTTGATTTTGGGTTGGATCGTTTGATTTTGAGAACTTTCAAATGGAATGATTAGGAAAACACAGTAAGAGTGTTTCATTTTGTTTGTGACACTTTAAAATAAACTGGAATGATTTATCTTCTGCACTAGCAAATTTGTACAAAATTCAACATTCTGCATTTAACATGACATAATAGCCATCTATTGCATCACAGAACTTTGCACGTCACATAAGCTCATACTTTGCAGCTAATATTGAAAAAAATAAATAGAAAATCAATAAATTTTCATTTATTGATTTGCTATGAATACGAAAAACTTCAAGATTTTCATGGGCAGAAATAAATTTATCGACTTGAAAGATCTGTAGTAGCATCAGCTTATTCTCCACAAGCTCATCATAAGGATAAAATGTTGAATAAACAATTTTAATCTCTTAATTCTGAAAGCATGATAAGAAACCTCTGCACAAGATACGTTGCCGTGTTCTATACAGCATGCAGATTTCTAATGTAACTGAAATAACTTTGATACCGCAGCCAAAAATCTTTTTATGTGCTTATAATTTGGCATGAATGATGATGTCAGTATATTCTGTTAAGTCAAAGTCTATAAAAACAATTACGCGTTTCGTCTAAGGAGTTACTTTATTTTAGCCGCATATTCACCATAGTAAAATGTCATTGGTTATAGCTGCCCCAACTTAATAAAAAATATTCGCTCGAACAAAACGAGCAAAATGATTTTTTTTTTATTTGGAGAAAGATATCTACGAGTACAAAAAAACTCCACCCACTGTTGAATTGATTGCGAAAATTGTCAATTTCGCATATTTCTAACGACTGACTGATCTTAGACTGGCTTTTATGAAAACATACCTTTAGAACCATTTATGAAGCATATTTTTCGGTGAAAAACTATTAAAAAATTCTTGCGCCCAATGTGACATTTAGCTCATATAAATAAAATGCAAAATAAATTGATTCATTAAAGAAAACAAAAACTATACTGATTTATCATAACAGATAGTAAAACAAAATTTATAAGTGTAATTTGGAATCATCTGCAAAAAAAGAAGGTCAAACTTAGAGCAAATAATATACTTTGAGAGTGTACTATACGAGCGAACATATTGCTTGATTTTGATATCTTAATTTGTTGTTCATATATTTATTGCAACATTTTGGGAGGTGAATGAATTTTCATTGATGCTACGAACAAGAAATGATTCCGTTTAGTCAGTGGGTTTTGTTTCGTTATCTCATGCGTTCAAAAAGCTAACGTTCGAAGATTCGTTGCACTCTGCAGAAAAGAATTGGGATCATTTCAAATTGAATTCCAGCCGACTATCACCATTTTTTGTATTTAAACAATCTAGCATGGATTTTTAATCAAGAGAACCACCTTCTACAACCAGAATGAATCACACTTGTGCATTTTTAATTGCAATTTTCAATTATAAGCAAATTTCTCAATAAACTATAAATAAATAAATTATGTATTAATTAAATGTCAAAATGTTTGCTAAACGTTCGTTAATCAATTATACAAATGCTTCTACTCTTTGACTTTCCTTAATGTCAGTACACCAATCATCGACCTCCAACCAACTCCAGTCCAATCATGACAGCCAACAAAAATAATTAGTGTCCTCACCAACTCAGAGGTCATAGACACCATAGTACTCGCACAATTCACAGTTCAAATCTATCTTAATATCATGCAAGCGAATCTGCTTTCCGTAAAACCAATAACCTTTTCCCCGTTATTTTCTAAGGATTCTTCATTCCGTTCCGAATTAGAATAGATGCTACAGCCGCAAGTACCAATCCAAACACGCTTCGAACCAAAATAAATAACAGACAAGCCAAAACGGTACGAAGGATGTTTGGAACATACATTGCGTATGAACTAACATCACCACTCCGGCAAGGAGTAATAACCTTGCAAACCAAAATTCAAATTAAGTACTAGTACGTTGAGATAACATTCAAACAGAAATCGAAACTACACTTACGATCTCCGTGTTATTCTCCACGACGTCCCAAGACACTTGTTTTGTGACACTTCTGGAATTTGAACAACCTTATCTACATTGAATTAAAATCCTGCTTCGTAGGATAAATAGGGGTGAGTTGGCCATATTACTCGAGAATAGGCAATGGACCGAAGAGGAGTTTAGCAGATGAGGCTACCGAACTTTGGGACGATATTTATGCCGTGAGCATTTTGATGTTAGGCGTTCTTTCAAATAATGTTATGATAGATCTACAAACCACCATGATATTTATAAATATCATGGCGGCACGTAAAATTAATTTCATGAAATTTATTTGAAAATATCCTTTCGTCGAACCGCAAACTTTATTGGATTTGCATGTGAAAAGCTATTGGCCAAAATGCGGTTCATTCGATTCCTACGCACATCCTTTCGACGAAGGATTTCAAGGAAATATACTTCGTAAAGCCCTGTACCATCTACCTCCGGCAACACTAAGCTACATTTACATTCTTCCTTGAACAGAAGCCGTTCGGTAGAAGTGATAAGGGTTGCAAAATTCGAGGCATGCGAACAAAGTGAACAGTATCAGAGATTTCATGTTGGGCGGGTTAGTGACATTCGTCGGCTTCTGTGTATCTTTTTGGCAACATCGTATAAAGCTCTTAGACCTCTTAAGGCACAGTGCAACCACGACAATGACATTATTTTCGTCATCATGTACACACGTAAATTGTGATTTTAGACACCGATTATTCCTAAAGCGTCGTCGTTTTCGTCGGTGGCGTTGAACGGCCTTGCTGAGGCGAAAGCTTGCCGCCACTCGATGAGGTAGCATGGGGGTGTTTGGGTGAGTCGAGCGACTGCCTGGCAGACGTAAAATATGCAGGTTGTTTGAGGGGCGGATGTCCTACGCACATGAAGGGTGGTGTTGCGAACCGAAGCGATTGTTCCTGCTCATTGTTGATACTCTCGGAGTTTTCTCACCCGTGTCAATGACACCGGGTGCTAGTATTTTCGGGCAATTGCCTGGTGGTAAGGGAGGTCATGATTCAAGTGGTTGCGGAAAACGTAGCAACATTATTACTGTGCTGTACACTGTACTGTCAACGTTGATGGCAAGGGTGTCGGATTCTTGATTAATGGCTCTCATACTGGCTGATTAATTTTTGGTCGTTGTAGTATTGATGTACTTATGGAATTGCGGTGCCAATGCCCCCACGCGTCAAAATTGTTTGTTGTCATAGTCACTCAGTTTTTTTCGCGCTGAACGATATCAATTGAAAGCTTTGTCATCACACTCAAGACGGCATGATGTCGTTACGATTGAATTAGCCTGAGTTGTGGTATGTTCAGAATGTCTCATAGTTACGTTCTCTGGTCGGGTTAAGTGAGAACACGACTTTTCGAAAGCGAATCTGAACTCGAGTTCGGGAGTGCGTTAACCTTGTTCGTAACGTGCGATTCGTTTTTACACAACAATCATTATCAATCAATTATATCAGTGAATATAGAAATAGCCATACGTTGCGTATCAATTAAATACTACAAATTTGTATTTTGATTCTATGATTTGATTCTACTCGCTATCGACATTCAAACGTTTGCATATATGTATGTATGTATCAGCCGTAAAAGGTCAATGTAGCTCGTAAGTGCACTAAATGATTTTCCGTCAAGCAGATCAATTCGGGATGGTGTAATGTTTTCAACACTTTCACTTTCATCCCTTATCATACCGTCAGAGTGATTCGTTTTCTGCCTGACCCAAATACTTCGCACAGCTTATCAATTGCAGTTAGAATTTATCGCCTCGACAACGAAACTATTGCAAAATGCACATTGCACGAGTTGCCGGCTAGCATTGCAATGTTGTGCAATACTTATATCGTAATGCAGTGCTTTTGAACTGTGCAGTGCGAAAGATGTCGTCGCGTATAGGTCAGGCACAAAGAAAAATCGATAGCGAAGGATTATGTCGAAGAATGAGAAAAGGAAATGGAAGATAGTTTTTTCTTAGACTGACTAAGACGGAAAATATTTTTAGAAAATGCAATTGAATTTGTGGGCAAGGATGGTTGGTTAGTTGGTGGTGAGGTAAAAATCAGCTCGGTATTTTATCTAGATAATGGATGATATTATCTCCTCTTGGAGCTTAAAATTTAAAATTGAAAGCAACATTTAACAACCGATAATTTCCATTTAGTTGAAAATGTAAACGGAAATCAACAGAAAAATACAATAAGAGAGCAAGATCTAGGTAGTCATCCTACTCATCTATAGGAGAGAAACAAAGATCAAAAGAAAAAATTAATTTTCGTTTAGATAAAATATCACAACACAAGAAACTTTCAATGCATTTAATTCAACGTAGTACAAACTTTAGTGTACTGTATAGTACTCAGGCTATTAATACTTCCGACATGGGAAAACTTGACGCACATCTGGCTAGAGTAAGTTATTTTTAGTCTTTTCGCATAGATGTAAGATATTTTTAATTAAGTGGTTGCATTTTTAGATTGAGAATTAATGATGAAATATTCTTGGCTTAATTAAAGATGAATTATTCTTTGCAACTAAGTGGCTACTCATTGTACTCGTAGGTAGCAATTAATTACAACCTACTCAAATTTATGAATCAGTTGCAATTGTATTGCAAAAGCTATTTATCATATTTACAGTCATTTTCATAAAGCAAAAGTATTTAGCTACTATATCTGGACTGCAATAGTTGTTTTTATTAGATATTTAAAGTGTGAGCTGAAGATTCGGTGCTGACAATAGGTTTTGTGTAATATAATCAATAGTTTTTTTTGGTAAGTGACAGTAGTGCTGGAAAAATCAAAAATTTATCAATGGACGTTATATTTGGTTGAAAAATATTTTATAGAAAAGACTATCTACGGAATGATCGTGAAGTTTGATACAGACATTTGAAATTGACGATATGAAAATTTTCCAACATGTATTCAAAGATACAAAATCATTTGTATCTTAACGTAGTACTAAAGTAGAAAGCAAGCAAAATTATTTATTAAATCTTCGATTTTGGGTGAAGTTGTATCACATAAAAATTTTCTTTCCTAAACTGCTCGAAATAAAATTTAAAATAAAATTTGGTAGTGAATAAATCTTTTTAGAAGAAGACATGGTTGTTGAATGAACGACAAAGCGATAGAAAAATAATTTTTGAAAATATATGTCTTTAAGGTAAAGAATATTTATTTATTAAAAGCAAGAAAATAATATGGTCTTTAAATGCGAGAACAGACTCAACAGATAAGACCATAATAACCATAATTTAATAGAACAATAGTTTGTTGAATTAAAAAACTAAAAATAGTTTATATTGCCATAGCATTAAATGTACAATTGCAATTAACTGAAAAATAGGTAGATTAGTAGATGAAAAATCATTTCAATAATTTTAGTTTCTCCAGCGAATATTACTCATTTTATCAACTTTTCTTTTTATCTGAGGAAAATATATATTTATAATTTTTTGTCACAACTGATTGAAACATTCGATAGTTGCGCGCTGGTTCTTTTCCATCAATTTGATTTTTTTACGAGAACCATTATTTTGTTTAACACCATAGACGTAGGAGGAAATGTTTCCTAACTAATAATTGACATGATTTAGTATCCCATCAACTCCTCTTCGCAATGGTACATGTTCTCATTTTTCAAAGGGACTTTCTATGTATATTTCAGTAATATGATGGAACAATTGTTGACCATCTGGATGGCCGAAAAACACCAATGCAGCAGAAGTATTATTTTTTCTATTGAGACCTTAACAGAGAGAGGTTTTGAACGTAAAAATGATTCTTCTTGAATATTTAAATATTTTCTAAAAATTTCTAAAATTTGATTATGTACTTTCGAAAGCAGTAATCTAGTTCAAATTTCATGGTTCGTCTTATGTGCAGGAATTCGCGAGGTTATCTTCCGAAAATTTGATTTTGGAAGGACTTTGCGAACACTGAGGAAAATTAACCTTGAAATTAGTATTTCAATTACATCCGCGTTTGGTTGTTATAAAATATTCAATGAAAAAAAATGTTATGGAATAGAAGTCAAACAAATATCCTTTCAACTATAGTTAGTTTTAAAGAAAAAATATTATTATTTTTCGGAGAAATCATCAAGGAACTAATAATTACTAGTACA
This sequence comes from Nemotelus nigrinus, assembly GCA_947369275.1. Taxonomy (NCBI): domain Eukaryota; kingdom Metazoa; phylum Arthropoda; class Insecta; order Diptera; family Stratiomyidae; genus Nemotelus; species Nemotelus nigrinus. The sequence goes on along the minus strand of OX376372.1, from coordinate 202,456,524 downwards.
AATTTTATAAGTAGAATTTACACAAGTAGGGACTTCATCACCACAGTAAAATTAAATAAATGGCGTTTGCTAAAAAATTGCCATTAATCAAAAAAAAAAAATAACACAACGATGAGACTGACACATATTTGCTTTACTTTGCACAGTCAAATCCATCAAGTTTGAAAAATAAACAAAATATAAAAGATCATTCATCAATTTCATTGCTAAGATATGTAAAAACTGACGTCAATATTCGCCTTTTCACTTTTTTTCACACTAAAATAATATTTTCCAACTGCACTGAAAAAATAGAATAGTGCCAGTGACCATACATAGTATACTTCTGTTCTGGTGATTTGTACATAATTGATTTCGGAATTTACACCGAAATTAATAGAAGTAGGTGCTATGTATTATAACTTGCAAAACTATGCATTATAGGCCCCAATAATAATTTAAAAAATCATTTCTGCCCCAATTTGAACTCGATTCACCCGATTCTGCACCCACTAGACTACACGAGCTTCTTTAATACTTCATGCTATGTAGCACATTTTAATATGCTATGTAGCACATTACTATACGCAAAGGAGCTGAGGATATATGCGTGGGAGTGGATACTATGTGTACATCACAAAATCCAATAATGTATAAAATTATCGATAAGATGTAAATACCAATTTCTGTACGACACTTGTAGCTATATTTTATAACTTAGCACACTATGTACATAGTGTATGAGACCGTAATTGTCATGTTATATCCCATGGATGCATGCGCTATCTAGTTTTATCAAATGTGATATTATAGCACTGTGAGCTATATCTTATAGCTCAGACTACTATGTACGTAGGGTATGTGACCATATATGCTACGCTATACTGCATAAGCCTTCGCGATATGCGGATCTATTTCAGTGTATAGAGAGCTAAATTCGGTAAATTCATATTTGTCAAAAGATTTCTAATTATGAGTTCTTCGTTCTTTTTCTATAAGTATACACGGTGTCCTATAAATACGAATATAAAAGTGATTTATTGTTTAAATATGAAACAAATTTTTTTCTTTTTCATAGTTTCGGAAAAAAAAGGTCTCATTATCAGTCCACATGTCATAACAAAAACTACGATTTATATCAGTCTTATTTAGATAGTGAAATGCGATGGAGTTCATGCGTGATCTAATTGTTCAAAAACTTATTAAAGGAATGATACCTTGTGAAATTTTTTCGGGGCCTATGAAAGGAAGAGATTAAGCGGGACCTCATACATAAAGCAATCAAACGTTATAAGTAAATATTCTCTGTTAAGGTTTGTAAGATAATTGGATGTTCACGCACTATACGTACTAACAACGCGTTAAGATCGCATGAGAGCAGATTCATAGAAAAAAGGTCGTTCGGTGAGAAAAATAGCTCCAAAATTGGAACTCTCAAAGTCTTCATCACAATTAATGCTCACTAAGGATGCAGGAGCAAACTCTTATAAAAATGCAAAATTCATTCAGTTTCAGTTTCATTCATGGAAAAAAGAGATGCTAGAGTTGAAACCATACTTGCATGGCACAATGTTGATGAGTTCGTGTTTTCCGATGAAAAACTATTCATTTTTGAGCAGCCACACATTCCACAAAATGATCGTTTGTGGACAGTCAGAATGGAGAGCATTTCCAAAAATGAAGTTTATGTGCCCAGATATAAAAAAACATACTCAGTCAGTCAAACTTCCCTTGCTTTTATGTGAAAAAGGTCAACGCTGAATATTACCAGAAGCAAGTCCTTGAAGTGGTTGTCCCTCCAAGCTGCAAAAAGTTATTTGTAGATGATTATTACTGCTTTCAACAAGACGGAGGGCATTCGAAGACCGCGAATGTAGTTCAGAGGTGGTGTGCTGATAACTTAACCGACTTTTTACCGAACGATAAAAGAGCTCCAAGTAGCCCAGATTTAAATCCTTTGGATTTCTTTGCTTGAAGCTATATGGTAGCGAAACTCAGGGACTGAAAAACCAAACGTTTAGAGGATTTTAAATGCCCATGGATTCGTTCCGCTTGTAACTCTTTCGAAAAGAGATAATTATTGGTAGAAAAAGCAAAAACATATATTATCAAAACAACATTTGTTATAGGTTTTTAGCTAATCATATATTATAAAATTTCAATAAAAATCTTGACAAAATATTAAATACTTGTTCTTGTATCTCAATATCTTTGCGTATTCAAATATATTGGACACCCTGTAGAATACTAGATTTTCGGCTTATTTCTGATTGCTTTTAATTGAACTAAATAAACTTAGTTTTGACGTTAGAGATTCAGTCGAGAATATTGCTGACAGTGCCGAAAATACCCACTTGAAGCTAGTTATTAAATTATTAATTAATTAAATTATAAATTATTATATTAAATAATGAAACATAATCCAAAGAATTGAAATAACTTGTTTTGTCTAGAGAGACTTTTCCTTAGAGACTTTTCGGCTCGTCGCGTCTACATGAACAAAATTCAATGAGCTGTTCCATGCTTGACTCGACGCTATGCTCGACTCGACGCTCTCGTCGCTCCGTCTTGTCCGTACCCTAAGATATCGATTGTTCACCTATGCGATTCTGAGACTGTCCAGTAAATTAACATAATAATGAGCTCGCAAAATTGGGGCTAAAACAATCGAAAATACACTGTGAACTTGAATTGAGAAGATAAACTCCTTACTTATAATAAAATCATTTCGTAGCTGATTGGAAGACTTAATGGAATAAAATTAAAAGAAAATGTACATAGTGTGTACGAGTGTATGTAATTTTGTAGTAGCTTTCTAATCATATCAACTCAAAAATATTTTTTAAATAATATTCTTAGTTATTATTTTTTAATATTTTCATAGAGGTTTCTTTGTACTCTGTGCATTAATGATTCGCCAAATAGAAAAACTTAAGAGCTAGCTTCTATATTCATGTACTAAGTGGAAAATTCACTCAAATAGTTATTAATAAATAATTTGGTTTATGGCAATCAATATAATGGCAATTCATAATAAAAAAATTTTGAAATGCTGCAAATAATAAACAAGCTTAAAATATTAGCTGAATTTTTTGCAGAAATAGTCTTTTAAAGACCATCAATACTCATGCGAATCACAGATTCGTAATTGATGTATAGTAATTATATAATCTGCATAAAAGGTTACCTATATTTACTCTGATCATGCGACCATATGATCGATGAAGCTCTAAGCCTTATTTCATCAGAAGACAGCACATGCATTGTGGCTTATATACCAAGTAAAATATTAAAAGCTTATTCTATTATAGAAAAGATACAGATAAAACACAATGCAGTTCACCATTCTACTCTGCAAACATTGCGAAAATAACTCTAGAAAAGTGTACGTCACAAACGCAAGCAAACAATAATCAGAAAGTATGTATACACTTTATTATTGTATGTAGGCGAGCATGTTAACAGGAAGCACATTTTAAGGAAGTTGCATCATCTTTGCCCGGCATTTTGCGAGCGGATTCTCTTAGATTCTAGTGCACATGCATTCAAATACATGTTCTATATATATTCATATCTCAAAACAATTATATATAGGCATTGCTCATCGTTCTAATGTTTTGCATGAACGACACGATATGCTCAAAGCAAATAATTTTTGTGAATACATTTTCTATTGTTTAAGGCTAGTACGAGATATGCTTGTTAGATTGAAAATAGCTTGAAGCGATGAAATCTTGTTTTAAAAGATGTATCTCATAAAAAGTATGTATGTATGTACAAGTAGGCATAATGTGTTTTAGTTTCGTATCAAAGAAACTTAGAACAGTGACTTCACGGTCGAAAGGAGTATTGCTGAGAAAAGAGTTTCAGATTTTATTAGGATTGGAATACGATTTGAAGAAATCAGTGTAGTTTAATACACCTTTGACATAGTCTTTGAGATAATTTTTCATTATTATTTTCGGTTTTTTTTTAATTATTTTAAATTGAACAAATTATTTTCATTAGGTGTGACTATAATCGAAGGAATTATAGTTAGCTTTGTACAAAATCATCATTTAAAGATCTTAAATCGATGATAGACTTATAAAATTTTATAATTAATAGATATTCAACATTGGGGAAGAAAAAATCAACATCACAAATGCAGATAAGAAATATTAAAGGCCTGAATTACGAATGTTGAGGTACCCCAGACGTTGAGCGTTGAGGCACGCCAGACGTTCGTTGAGAGAGCAGTACTGATACGTGTAATAAAGGTCTGATTAGATTGTCAGCTAAAATAAGACATGAATTCCATAGCTGATAAGTTATTAGTTCATAGTAAATTTTATCGCAAAGATATTTGCTCCGTATAAACTTTTATTGATGATGAAACTGATGATAAACTTTTATTAATCAATAAAATTGGATTTGACTTTCCTGAATTTGATGTGGCAAAATCAAGGGCCGTAGTACTTGCTTTGAAAAAGTAAATCTTATTTTGAAAAATTTCACAAGTTCGAAATTGTGTACAAAATGTGTGTTATGTCTCAGCATTTGCTTTCGCACTTTATCCATAAATAAATATAGCAAAATAAGATTTCGTTTTGGTTACGAATAAGGAGCTAATTGAAAATTAGCAACTAAGAAGCTTCTTAAATTTAAGCTTATTTTTCGGTACAACTCTACGACTGTCTTTTGTGTCAGCTAGTCAGAGGATAACTTGCTCATTGGTGAGTCCATTAGCACGATTCTCAGTGTGCTTATTTATTTATTTATTTTTTAGTTTATTTGTTCTGACAGACTGACATCCAATCATGGTTTAGTACATAATAATAATAAAAAAAAATAATAATAACAAATAATAATAATAAAAAATAATAAAAAAACCAATGACAGGATACGAACCCAAAAGACGACTTTAAACTTAAGTATAAAACAAATTAATTGTCAATTAAAAATTTAACTACTTCGAATATTACTGTCATGAATTGACACTATATTGGAGGACTTGGTTTTTAAAAATGCTTTTGTGTGTAAAAACATTCACGGTAGAAGACCAAATTTCAGATCAATATGTTGCCTAACTTTACGCAAGAAAGGTTAACGAAAGCATCTAACGCGAAACGTGGCTTCTTAAATCAAAGAAAACAAGACGCTAATGCAGCTGGTCCAGGAAAACTTTGCTTATTTAAAAAGAAGGTGTCATTAGTAACGAAGTTCTAGGGCCAGAATACATTGCATTAAAGGTTACTAAATTTATAAAACACTGAGACTTCTGGAAATAAGGACACCACATTTAATAGCAGGCTTCTGGGACACCACGAGCAAAGAAAGGAAAATATATAAATCAGTGCAAGGGCTGAAAGATTTTTTAGAAGATCTGATGATGAAGCCAGATTATTTAGAGACCTTGACTGGTATGTTTCAATTACTATCAACATACTATCAACAAATCATCAGCACACAAAAGATAGGGAAAATGTAAATAGGATGGTAGGAACAAAAGGGACAACAGAGGGCTAAGAACTGAACCTTGTGGAGCTCGTGAAATAGCATCAAATGAAGCAGAGGTGCAGAAGTTGACAGTTGTAATACAGGTACGATTTCGATAATTGGAAACGAGCCCGAAAATTAGAGGACTTGAAAAACCGTAATTTTCTAGCTTGCGAACAAGAAGATCATACAGCAGAGTCAAAAGCTATGTAAAAATTTATATACATTACATCAGCGTACTTTTGTTGATATAAAGCAGTTGCAACAGTGTTAGTAAAAGACAGCAAGTTGTCCAGTTTAGATATGCTTTTTATGAGACCGTGCTGCACTGAAATTAGAAAAAAATTGGACAAAAAGATAAAATCTATTGTTCACCACTCTTTCAAGCGATTTATTCGAACGAAAATGTAGGGAAATGCGGTCATTATTTTTTATGCAAACAGGATCACAAGCTTTGTTCATTGAAAAAATGTTTGTAGATTTCCATTGGGACATAGATTTCCATTGGACTTTGTTAGAAGAAATATCAATGTTGAAGATTGTTGAGAGAGCAGCAAATGATGATGAAGATAATGACTTAGCTAATGTATTCAAAACACTATTGGGATGACAGCCAAAGCTATTTTAAAAGAAATTACATCAAGAACTCAACTTCAGTTTGGTTTGTATGAAAAAAAAGGATAATGTTGGCGAGTAATGGAAAAAATAAGTAATGATAAAATGATGATTTTGTTGCGAAAATAAAAGGAGAGAAGTAGCAAGTAGAATTGGCTATATCGTTGAACTTCATATAACTGGGGCTATTTTAAAAAGTTGACACATGAAAAAGGATTATGGCTGAATTTTTTGGTTTGATTCTTTAATGTGATTGATTTTGGAACGCATTGAGTGCTTTGCAAATTTTTTCTCTTCGGAACGTAGCCTCTTATACCCAAAAAGGTCACTTAGAATATATGTATCTGGTGCTTCAAGGTGGTCAAAGTGTCAGCATTGAATCAGAGAGCATCATTTCCTTTAGACGAACGGTAGGTTGGAATAGAACGCGAAATCAGGTTAGAAAGGAAGGTGTTTGAGGTGTTTTGTTTGAAAATACATCAACAATACCAGTATCATGAAAGGAACATAGCCAATTTATTGAATTTATTTTTGTAGCCATAACAAATAAATTTGCTGTACGACAATTGAAATATTTAACTTTAGCAATTTTACTTTTCGCTCGGCTACTCAGGGAGATTTATAAGGAGGTACATAAGGTGAGAAAGATGTATTTTGTCAGCAGGTACATAAGGTGAGAGGGCTGTATTTAGCGTAATAGAATGCTGTGCAATTTTAGCCGAAAGAAATTCAAGGACATTATTTTTAAAGTTTAGGGCGGTATTGAATTGAGAAAACGAGCACAGTAAGAGAAAAATAAGAGATAAGCATTTTGCCTTCCTGTTTACAATGTGCCACAGTTTTGATGTTGAAATCATTACCTTGAAGTAGGCAGGCAATTGGGATACGATCGCTCCGGTAGGAAGAAAGTTCCGTAAAAAAAGGTATTCAAGCAAAGTTTTGAAAGAAGCTAAGTACATATGAACAAGAACACTTTCAACTGCGTACCAATAAGGAGGTCACTAGTATCTGATTTACCATAGGCAGAGAGATTGCGACCTTTTTGGAAGATACTGTGTCAAGAAAGCCTTTTGTTATTCTAGGTATTTTAAGTTCAGCAGGTTTCTACCTATATTAAACCAATAATGTCATCAGAGGCTAGAGTAGAGTTGAATCTGATCTCATCTGCTTTGATCGTCAGCCCAGTTTTTATAATAGAGAACTCTTTGGTAATTTGCAATGAAAATTTCTACGAGGTCCTTTGGTGGATTTCTTAAACTGAACACCTACACCGAGAGAAATTTCGGCAGTGATTTTTACTAGAGTGGATAATATAAATTACTATTCTGAAAATTCCATATGAAAACATGAATGTTATTACAAATTTGATGAAAATTTACTATTTTCCTGCAAATAATAGTCAATTCCATTACATACTACAACTCACTCATGTTCATTGCACTGTAGTAAAGACATTCATATATACATAATTCACAACAAAGTAGTAAAATGTGTAGTGCAATTGATTACAAAGGTAATGGGGTAAAAAATTGTTATTATTGCAATAAAATTAATTGCAAATTTTGTATAATTTCATTACACTTTTATCTCCGTGTAGTAACCAGAAAAAATACTGTTTTTTAAAGGAAGCACCCTTTCACTCAAACCTGACGGAATTTTCCTTGGTCAATTTAAAGGGGATAGTCCGGTTTGTCAAAGGAAGCAGATGGTTTCCTGTTTACAGTGAGTAGGAGAGATTCACTAATTTATTGTGGCATCACAACGGGCCTCTCTTGTGCCTATGTGTGTCGGTCGCCAGGTCTCTGGAGATCGGCAGCCACTTCAACCTAACCTAACCTAACCTAACCTAAAGCAAGCTAATCCATAATTCTGCAGGCTATCAGACGTCAGGTTTTTGTAAAAATAATAGCGGAGATTAAGAAAATTTGGCTCCAGTTTCCGAAGATTATACATAAATTACGAGACAAACACCTGCACTAGTAACGATGAACGCTCTAGAAAAGAACGAGGAAGCGGATGAGGTTCAAAGAGTCTTTTTGGAGAGCCAGATTGAGCTGTTCTTCGAGCATAATTCGATTGCAAATGCAGTTGACGGAACAATTCAAATAGCTTCGTTACATATAGTATGTATGAACGATGTATGAACGGTGAACGATGTATGAACGGATGAAGCTAAAGGAGACTAGAGATAACCAAATTGTGATACAGAAGGTTCATGTCGATTACTTGAACTTTTTTTCACGTTCTTTTCAATAAAAACAAATTAGCGTTTATTAATGACAAATCATTAATAATATTCAATATTCATACCATAAGAAAAGTGAGAAACAAAAAAAGTGTCATTGTGAGTTTAAACAGAACTTTCAAAGAATCTGAAAAACCAGTATTTGGAACTTTATCTGCCCTAAAAAACCGCAATTAATTTCAAAAATATTTGGTGTTTAGTGTGATGTTGGCTTCAAGTGTGATTGTTTCGTCTCAAATAAATAAAAGCATTAGAGTATTTCTCTGCTCTTTGAACAAAATAATGAAAGAAGATACGATTTTGAAGTTTAATTTCTCAATGTAAGTTCCGAAATATTATTTAGATTGTTCATCAGAAACTTAGTTGCTTTCTTAACTAACTTCATTTAATGTAAGAATTACTTAGTACTATGTGGTTTATTGACTCTAGTGAAAAACGATAATCTTAGCTCAAGTTTAGTTAGTAGTGATATCAAATGCGGCAAATTGAGTATATTTTGCATTAGAGCCTTTAAACCTGGGTGAATTTGAATGAGACTAGGCAATACAGAGAGAACAAAAGACTATTTATACACTTTTATGTTGACGCAAGGCTTCTATGCGGATGACAACAATTTGTTCTGAACAGTTATAATGAGTTCTATTTTACATTTATCAAATGACGGATTAATAGATTAAAATTAGTCAGATGCTAGGGCATGTGTTTTTTTTTTGGAAATGGTCTACTGAAAGCTGAGAAAACGGATCAAACCTTAAAACTCCGTGATTAGAAATATAATAACAAGAGGACCAAACATTCACTAAGTATTGTAGGAAACTAAGCGAAGAATGTCCGATTTTCAATCCTGTAATATATCCTTAAATATTTTAATTTATTTACTAACCAAGCAAAGTACAAGTTACATAAACAATACAGAGCAAAATTGAAAATTAAAATGAGTATATATAAATAAAACGAATATTTAAATAAATTAAATAATTAACAAATAAATCAATAACAATAAATAAATAAAAAATAAATAAAACATTGACAAATAACTTAGCATGAGGGGCTGGGGATGGGTTGGAAAAGGGAAGATTTAAAGGATAATTTTGAGACCTTTGGAGAATAGAGATTACTTATGGTATTGAATATCCTCAAGCATCTATTTATCGGCTCATTAGCTGCGTAAGTAGTGGAATGTGGATATTCATTAAGTAAATGAGAGGACCTGGTGCTCCTTACAGGGTTATTTAACACCATTTTACTATTACGGAATTCAACTCTGAAACTGAAACTCATAAGGAGGAAGGGCATTAAAATCGTAAGGGTTGTATAGTTCTTTCAATTCGAGTCTGTTACTGTGGGCTTGAAAAGCCGGATTCCAGCAAATGGAAGCATATTCGAGAATGGGGCGTACAAGTGAGATGTATAAGGATCTTGTGACCCACAGGTTATGAAATTCCTTGGCACGTCTTTTAATGAAGCCTAGCTGTTTGTTTGCACGGGAAAGTATTCTATCATAATGCAAGGTGAAGCGGAGTCTTTCATCCAAGATAACACCAAGGCCAACAACGTTTTCAAATCGAGCTAACAAATTATTATAAATAAAAATGTATACTACTCCAAATAATCCAACCTTAGTGTCTAGGAGAAAATACCATGTGACCAGATCACGACTATTCTCGCATTTGTACAATTGCATATATAGTCAATTATGATAATGAGAATACACCTTCGATTGAATTACAATGGCAAATGACAGCAGTATTCGCTGCAACATTCATTCATTTGATAGTTGTACCTTTTTTGAGATGGTATGGTATGAAGCCCGTATTACACCAATAATGACAAGAGCACCAGTGACATTTATTAGCAAGGTTTCCATGAACCATACGTGGAAGAAGAAAGTAAGGAAGAATATCAGTGAGTTCAAAAACCCTTTTTTTGGCAATTTAAGATTGTTCTGTCACTGTCAGTTAGCTGGACTGAGACCCCAAATACATTAGTGTGCAAGTATCTTCTCCATTGCATGAAAATCGCCGGTTTCTGGCAAAATATAAGTATGTACAAAGTTTCGCTCTAATGCCTAGTACTATACTCTTCGCGAAACGAATTCAACGGTCAAATCCCATACAAAAGAGCTTTACTGACGAATTGAAAAGCTCTTTTTGTATGGGATTTCACCGTTGAATTCGTTTCGCGAAGAGTATAGTACTAGGCATTAGTTGGTCAAAATATATTTGAAATAGCGAATGCATGCCGAAGAATTGTCGCAATCATTTGAACAGATTATATCATATTATCTACTTTGTATTGTAATTTAGAAAAATCAGGTTCCATAAATTTCCTAGCCCGCTGCGCTCTTGGCCAGCATTTTTTTTTCAAATCACTAAAAAAATTCTGCATGAATTCAACCGTTACCAAACATTATTAATGACATTCACAGTCACTTGAGAAACAATAGCTAAAGATAAGCATCATCAATACATTCATCTTCTATAGAAGCAATGAACTTTTCATCGAAATCCGTGCGTGCTCATCAAAAAGTCAATATTTTCAAGTTACAAAATCACCATCAACTTGACGAGGTTTATTCGCGAAAAAAAATATATCTAACCCTTCTTTTATCGATTTCCCGCTACGTTGACCTCTCTTCAAAACATAACTGACCATAAGTAATAAAACGGTTTGATTTCAAGCAGCACATCAGTGCCAAAAACGTGACTTACTGCTGAATATCTGCGCGAATCATGCATTCATAGCAGCTTTATCGCGAAAAAAATACCGAAAGTCATCAGAAAAAAGCACCGTGTTGCATTAACCGAACGAACGAACGGCCAGCAGAACTATTGCGGACGACGACCACAACGTTACGTAGTACAGTAAAACAACCAAGAAAAACAACAAAAATTCGTCCGAAATGAAACAATAATCGAGCGAAAAGAATTTCAAATTACAAATCGATGATCGCCACAGGTAGAATACTGTGTATACATGCTCGAAGAATGGAGCGAAAGTTCGACGACATTAACGACTATCGAATGTTGCACTTTAGAACTCTCTATGCAACAATCATCATTTCACCTGCATTAGCATTCTTGGCAATTTCGGATTGCCAGTTGAAATTTTTCCACGAGATCGTTTTCGGTCAGCCCAGACAGCATGATGAAATATTCGGCAGACCGTTATGGTACAAGGGATCAATGAATTCGATTGGACGACTCGAGGGATCTCATGGAGTGATGTTTCATTGTTCCTAATATTGGTATGATTTCAAAAAAACAAAAAAATGCTGGAAAAGAGATAGATGGTAGTTTCGGACACTCATTTCATACGTTTTTTGAAAGAAACAGCAGTTAACGGATCGTCTATCGATCGCTGGACACAAGTTTCAGATAAAAGATGCAAAATTGACAGTTGATGAATCTTGCACGATTTTTTTTTTATGATTCATTACCTACGCCACTGCACGTTGTTTGGATCGGCATCAGCAGCTGGCAGTTGGGGGTGGTCGTACGCCAGCACGAACCCAAGAGAAGTCATCGACCCAATTCTGCCATGCCGATCGGAAAACAATAATGAGATGAAACAGATGATTCTTCCTAAATGTTCTCTGGAACACGATGCGAAATAAGTGCGGATTCTCCCAAAAAGCTTTTCGGCGATCTTCAGAAAAATATCTTTAGATCTTCGTACACTCACTCATAACGATGCCCCTATAGCACAAGCTCACGATCGGAATCGCACATTTTGGGCACCTTTCCCAGTAATCAAGCGTCGATCGAGCAAGATCGCTGGAGAACAGTCCCAGCCAGAAAACCACGCAAGCGCTCAGCTCAGATCCGCTCAGTTTGTATCTGTATCTGCTGTGCTGAGTGGTGGTGCTTTTTTCGATTTTGATGATGTCGTAATCAGAGAAGCTGAATGACGATCGTCGTGAGTGATCATGATTGTTGAGCGGACGGAAGCTCAGCTGGTTCACTAGGATCGTTGAACGCCAGTGTTTACATTCGAGAACGGGGCAAGGAAGCTAGCCTAGCCACGCAAGCGTTCCAGTGTGACTGACTAACGACCCGCCGCGCTCGATGTCAACACAAAGTACTTTGACTTTTTGATCTACATTCCATGAAATTAAATAGAATGAAAAAAATTAAGGAGAAAAAAAGCAAGAGCGAATAAGGAGAAATATTTTGCGGACGGATGATTGCTTGGAAATGATTTCACGTGTGAATGATAAGAAATGCGTAGTGAGGATTTGAGATGTAGAAGTAAACATTGCTTTGAGTTGATTTTAGAGAGGAATGTGCGGCTAATTGAAAAAAATTAAGACGTAGATAAAACATATGGCAAAATAAAATGGTGAGATTTATTTTCGATTAATTTTAAAGTAAGTGGGCGAAGAAAAATTGTGTTTAAAGGCAAACTATACGGTTTGTTTGATCTTTCGTTGAGGAAGGCTGGCTGCAGTAATGTTATTTACTCGTCATCTTCCGGGATCAGAGTTCAGCTGACGATTTGGTATTCAAAAATTTTGAAACTATATATCTCATGAATATATATTTTAGTACGCTCAGCTCCCGAACTTTAAGATTGAGGGCAAGGGTGGTAATGCGCAACACTACGTTCTTCAAGCAGGAATCAATATTTTCGGAGCAATGAAGAAAAAGGAGATATAAGAAAATTACTCATTGAGTAAAAGAAGTAAACAAGAATCCATCTACACTAATTATCATCTATTCTCCCATCAATTAATCTTTAAGAAAAGTTTTCAAATCAACACAAGCTATTATCATGAAAAATATACAAATCTAGGTCACTTATTCGTTATTGGCACTTACCTCTAATAGAATTAGCAGTCTTTTTCTCGTGTTCAATAGCGCTAACTATTGAATTTGAACTTTGTATTGATGGTGGCGGTGTTGTACTATCAACTGAATCAGGTGCTGAACAGATGCTGCTACCGTTACCGCCACCGCTGCTTAAACCATCGCTACCACCAATGCTGGCCAACGATGTAGCACCACACCGCAAAGTCGGACTGAACGGTGATGACAGATGGTGTTGGTGAAAATGATGATGATGCTGTTGTTGTTGCTGTTGCTGGTGATGCTGATTATGTGGATGATGAGGATGCTGCTGCGAAGGATGTGAATGCAGTTGGTGCTGGTGTTGCTGATGCAGCGATGATAAAGAACTCCTGGAAATTGTTGTGTCCACTGGTAAGCATATGGGACTTGAAACCGGTGATGTTGGTGTTGTTGATGATGAGGCACATAGGCGTAAGGTTTTTAGGTCTATCGTCTGCTGGTTGCGCTGCTGATGATTCGCAGGCTGGTGATTGGGGTGATGGTTCTGTCCTTGTTGCTGAATGCCCGACGAAGACGTTATGCAATTGCTACCGGTCGATGAAATCTGATTCCTTTGAAATTGCTGACGTAGTGCCGCTGCGTCAAATAAGGCTCGCTGCTGTTCGAGTAGCGAATGCGCAGCGGCCGTCTGAGCAGCCGACCGCTGATGCAAGGAATGATGATTCAAAGATTGCGGATTCTGCGGCTGCTGCTGTTGGTAGTGTTGATGGTAATGAAATGCTGGCTCAATTTTGATATCGATGTTGTTGTTATTACTACTGTTATTCGTTGAATTCGCCCAAGTTTGATTAAAGAACTCTGAGAACTCGTTATCCATCATTGGTGAAAGTCATTGGTGATAAATTTTTCGCGCCAAATAAAGCGAACAGTCAAGCTTCACTGAACACTTGAAACTTTATTGTACAAGGGCTCCGATTTACACTAGGTCGGATAGAGCGTTCTTTTGAACACTAGGTCCGAAAACATTTTGCTCTCGGGAATTTTTCGCACTCGTTTATCGTATTTTCGTGTTTTCGAACAATTATTTAGTTTGCACATCCGTTGTGATTTCAATTTTTGAAATCAAACAAATTCACAACTCGAACAGGCTCGATCTATATCCGATGAGTTTCGGGTCGTGACTCGCGTTCTTCAACTGCTGGAATGGAGAGCAGGCCAGAAGGAAAAACAAAAGAAGAAGAGACGACACTAGAACAAATTCCAAGTTTCCAACGATCAAACTGATTGCTAAAACACAAATTGCATTGGTCGCACGTTCCGACGTGTGGCATTAACAGAAAATGCAACCATCAAAATGTGATGAGTTCGATATTTTTTATTTATCGCGGAAGGATCATGGCAAATTGCTGTGCCGAATCGACCAGTAAAAGTGTTTTAGCAATTTGCAGTGAGTTTTGTATGCATTTGCGATGGTAAGCTGTAGTATTTTGAAGTGATCGCTGAGAATTTGATGAGTCTTGGAATAAAATGAAATTTTAGTGAGTGTTTGCAAATTTTGTTAATTGTATCGATCGTGCTGACTTAGCTGTAGTTACTTGAAATTTACACAGTCGAAAAAAGCTAGCACACCGATGAGAGAAAATTTTCTGTATTGAATCAGTTAAAAAACTTTCTAGCTGTGAAGTCATCTTCAGTAAGGACTTAAGTAATCAGCACTCTATAGTAAACACTAAGCTTACTTCAGCACAGGATAAAAAAATGTATTACACCATCGATCGAAACCCATAGACAAAATTATGTGTTCATCCAATGAAATTGAATTTGTGTTAATTTTCTTCATAAAATAACAAGTATCTCATGCGTAATTGTCATGATTAAGAAAGGTCATTGGCCGCAAAAATGTGTTGAAATTCCACCAGGAAAACAAGACCGAAAATTAACGTTTCAGTTTGCGTATGTATGTGTGCATTTTGTTTATTCAAAATAAAAAAAAAAACACGAATTAACGTCACTGCAACTCTCATTAGGAAACAGATATTCTCATGTTCCCTTATCGTCGACTGTACTTGATGGTGGGGATGGTCAAAACTTACGAAAAACGTTTCATTGTTTATACATTATGAGTCAATCAGTTCATCGACATTAACGAGCGTAGGTACTTAGGTACAGTCTCAAAGCTGACTAATACAATGCGGCTGTCTCAAAAAAACTGGGGGGGGGGGGTGACTAATTATTTATTTTGCATAGATTATTGATCCTCAAATGATAAACAAAAATTCTGGGGGTTGAATTTACAGCTGACTCAGTGCAGCTCAATATTTTACCTCACCCCGCAGTTCAATATACGCAATTCAATCAAAAGTTTTGTCAACAGATGAAAATCTGACGAACAGTCGCATAAACACTCGATAGATAAAAATAAATGAAAGCAGAGATTAGCACCAGGTCAGAAGCCGATAGCGCACATAATTGGACTCTTTTCCGTAAACGATACAGATAACACACTTCATCATCTGGTCAGCAGTCCACACACTGTATTTCATCCACCACTTTATATGCGTACTCATTACTCAGCGATCACGACGCAACCCAGCCGAAGTGCAATAAACGCTTTCAGAAACATCCGATTAGCACCGGAAAAATAGATTGAGCGAGGTGTAAATTCAAATGCATACAAATCTCAACCAAAAAAGCTCGAAACGATAGTCAGGTGAATTTTTGAGAACGAAAGAAAAGCCAAATGTCGCGGCGTTGCTACGAATCGCGAGTACATTAAAATTGAAATCATTAACGTAACGAATACGAAACAATATTGGAGCAACTGCAGATTAATATTTGCATTCAATCCTATCACTATAAAACTAATTTTCGCATTGAATTGATATTGCCTTGTTTACACAAACGTTCAATCGGGAAACTCAGTCACGACATTGATACAAGAAGCGTGATATGACAGTATCCAAAATTTCGCCTGAATCGCTTGAAATAATCCAAAACGCAACTGATGTTCCGCGAGGTTGCATTCCCGATCCTATGCTTTTCCGTTTCCAGATATCGCGCAATGGTTTGGGTCCACGATCGTTCGAACAGAGCACGCTTCAAAGGGAATACACTCGTACGCACTTAAAATCCAAGACTGTAAATCGTTTCGTGACTAAAGTAGGCCGTTGCCGATCTTTTTCACAGAAACTAACATCCGTAATCGATTCGACTGGCACAACATTCGCAAACGCAATTGAATCGTGGCTGCGTCATTAAAACAAATGAGACTCACACACGAACTGAGACAATGCAGATGTAACACATTCGATAAGACAAACTGAATTGTTAGCCTATTTTTATCGCTTACAAGCACTTCGGCCACTTTACAAACTAACTCTTTCACTGTTAATTAATTTACGACTTTTTTTCGATTTAAAAATTACGCGCCCTTAGCTTCCGTTTAATACACAAAATAGCCAAAATATTGTCGATGCACTTTCTCCGGGACAATTGTCGTTGTTGCTGGTTCGGAACGCTTAATTCTCAAGCTCAGACCCGGCAAAAGAATTTTTCTACGCGCGTCCGTTCAACCGCGCTTGAATATATATTTTGCCGCCCGCGAGAGATGTCAATGAACTTTTTTTCACACAAGCATTTTCTGATGTGATATCCACACATCGCACACACTGCTTGGCCACACCGAGGAGTCGCGTCGAGTCGAATCGCGTCGTTGTGTCGTACATGCATGTAAGACCGACCGCGCGCCGCACTGCGCTGCGCCGGTACAAACACACGTCACTTTCAGCCCCTTGGGCGCTCCCACCCCCTGTTCAAGCACACAAGTTGCGATTAGGACTCGCCTCCACTGTTGTGTATCCTCTTTTATTCTCTTTCGATCTGTTTTTAATGTTCAGCTTTCCACAAAACTTTTATTTCAAATTAAATTAATTTTCAATTTTCATCGACACCTTCGTTACACCTGATCTCACCCCGAACAGGACACGTGTGCGACACAGCACGGGTTCAACGGATTCATGAACGCACAATGTTTAGGAATGGTCTGCGTCTTGGCTAGACATCAAATTACAAAAAAATGTTTCGGCGACTGTTTTTCGCACTACGGGAATGTAAAAAAAAGTGACGTCGTATCCAAATGATTTCAGAATTTATTCGGAACGGCACAAATGGTCGAAAAACGGTGTAAAATGGACTTCTAGAAAAACATCCTGGGATAGAAGGGAAGATTTCGAATGATCGGCTTAAGGACACTTGGGCACTTTTCTCAACACTTTACAAAACAAAACTGATTTATCCGGAAATATTCTCCCGTTATTTTTTTTCCTGCACAGACACGCAGCACAATTGCCACTCTTCTATCAGCTCTTGAACGAACAACTATTGTCTAGTAGACGAAAAACGTTCCAACTAGGAAATGACGACAAAGTTTGCAGAGCAAAAGCGAAAAATGTGACCGGAGAAATGCTCTCGCTAAGGGTGGCACGAGATGCCAACGTCCCGATACACCCTCGCACCTCTTCGCTCCTGTCTGCGCGATAGTTTTGCCGATGACGTCACGGGTCCGTAGGGAACGGGAATGCAATAGCGGCAGAACAAAAACCGATGGTGAGTTTTCCGTCTCAACGCAAGAAGCAAATGCGAACGGTAGCACTGGTAGCCCTTCGACCGAAACCCGATGACACAAACCGCACGAAACAGCGACCAATGTGGGCTTTCGACCGAACAAATTCCCGATTGCGAAAAAATCCCGTATCGACTCCGATAACCACTTGAGTGATAATGAAAGCCTACAGGAGACAAGGAATCTGAATAGCTGGGATTGATAGGTGCTATCTGACTGGGAAAATATTTACGGCCACCTTAAGAACGCCATCGGCTGACGGACGACGAGGCTCAGACTGCGGTGCTGTAAAGCAGAATCGAGCGAAGTAAAAATTGAAATTCTATGGGAGCCGCTGGTTTGCCGTTCGAAAAACTGTTCAACGAATCATTCAACGAACCATCTGTGCCTGAGCCGTGCCTACCCTGCTCCCATATACCAGAGGGAACGCGATATTCTTCTTCCTATGTAGCTACGGCGAAACGGCGACGATGGCTCCACAGCAGCTCCACCGCTAGCTAAGCTTTGCTACGAAGTCGATGGAAACGTTAACGTTCTTACTGCCGTTCATTGTTGGTGCTGTTGTTGTTGTTGCTGTAACTCAGCCTGAAATCGATGTGAATGTACAGCAAAACGACTCATAGTGCGGTGGAGAACACAGCAAAGCACATCACGGCAAAGCAATGGTACTCGACGCTGAGCCACCGTAATCGGCCGCCCGGTCGTTGAGGCCATTGGCACATATTTTCCATCCATGTTCTCGAGTTTATTTTGTATATAAGTGACGTAGAACGTGATGTTTGCACACGACGGGCATCATCGGCCAGTGGCACCGCGCGCTTCCACAAACAATAAGAAAAAGAATTCAACGTTGGGGCCTGGAGAGCTTTTTTGGGGAAAAAAGCTTAATTCTCTTCGTCTTTATCAGTCAGCGAAGATACTCTGCAGAGGTTTGTCAAGCGAAAATTGATTTCATTCTTGATTCAACCGTGTAGCGGTTCGGAGAAGATGGATTGGGGCAGATACCATCTAGGGTAGCTATGGGGAGCGGTTTTATAATCTCAACGGACTGCGATCTAGAATACCAAGAACCCAGTGTCTCAAATTGATTGAGAAAATAATTCTGCATATTCAAGAAAATGTATCAATGTCTCGTGTACATTTCACCATAAATGAGTTTGCTAGCGAAAAGTTGGCTTGCAAAAGTAGCTCTGTAGATGGCATATTACTGCTGAGTATACCAACAATTAATAGCAGTACTATTAATTTAAGAATAAATTTTCCTGATTGAATCCAAAGAAGGTAGCTAAGAAAATATTGCCCCCAACGTGGGCATAGTTATAAGGAAAAATGAGAGAAGTATAAGGTGGATGAAAACCAGCAAGAAAGAAAAAAAAGTAAATTCTAAACTACATTCATCAGTCAAAATGTGATTCTTTACGTAAATTATGCAAAATCAATGAAAAGATCGGCAGACATTTGATTCCAGTGGTTGATGTTGGTGATTAGCTTTGCAGCTGATTTGATAAAAAAACTCTAGCGCACCTGAACTGCTAGAAACACTAATGTTCGAAGAACAGTAGAAGAATCGTGCAGGTTTTGAGTGCATATTCCACCACATGCGCTGCTTATTACGGCCAAATTGTTTCAAATGCCACGTTTTACTTTTGTCTCAAGAATGCATTATAACTCATATGGTAGAAGGTTTCAGATATTACCACTGGCATGAATTTCAACGTTTATGAGAGCAAAACACGGGTTAATTATATTCGTTATCAGCTGCTTATTTCACAAAATTTTGAAAGCAGCATCTCATATAACATCAATGAAGAAAATGCTCAGTGCCTGCAGCACTGTAACTGAAGTTGTTGTTTGGGGCTGCGATCCGAAAAATTTGCAGAACTTTGGGAATTGAAACATCGTAAATGTTTCCGGTATAATTTTATTGATACAAAAGTAGCACAACCGACTCGTGCTGGCAACTTTTCGCCAGTATCAAAGCCAAGAATATATCACATCTGCTTCACGTTGTTATATTACATTCGAAGTTATAGGAGTATGAAGAAATTTAGGGTTACCTGCAGCGAGTTTTTTCAAATAATCGAAAGCTTAATATTTGCTGTTTATTGGCACTACAAAATCATTACCAATTGAAAATTCGACGATTAAACCGCTTAATAAAGATATTGCAAACAAACACAAAACCAACAATAGCTGACAACCCTATCGTGGCTTTTCAACCAAATTTGACCTGAATAATGTTTATAATAGGTTCCATAAATTGTATGAAATTCGTATTGATTTCATGACTGCACTGGAAGTTATAGGGCAAAAAGTTTTATTTTCCTGAGAGAATTTTCAAAACCAAAGACACAAAAATTACCATAGCTGGCAGCACCAATCGAATTTTTCAACCAAATTTTTATCAAACAGAGTTTAGAGTAAGGTTCAGCTACTGTGTCAATTTCATGAAAATCTGGTTACTTATTCACATTTCATAGGGCAAAAAGCAGTTTTTTTCTTTGTAATTTTTCAAGATGGCACCACTGGCACAGAGTTGCCCAGACTTGGTCCTACTTAAGTCCAATGCCTTCTGTAAATTTCAATGGTATCTGATTATTGATTCGTGAGTTCCCGTGAACAGAAGTTTTTGATGCTAAAAATATAAGTTGACTGGGAAAGGGTTACCGTTCTTGTCCGACATGAAATTTCCAAAGTTTTACTTTGAACGTGTAGATAAAGCATAAGATTTGTATACAGATTGGTTTTATTGTAAGAAACGGACATTTTTAGGATATTCGATGGTTTGAATGTTTTCACTTCCAAATTTTTATTTTTTCAAATTTAAGACACCAAAATTGTCATAGCTGGCAGCTCCAACCGATTTTTTCAACCAAATTTCTACCAAACGTGGTTTAAAATGTGGTCCAGCTACTGTGTGAATTTCGTCAAAATCGAACAAATCAATTAGAATTTATAGGGCTAAAAGCAGTTATCTTTTTTAGTGATTTTTCAAGATGGCACCACTGGCACAGAATCACCCGCATTTCAAAATCACTTCTATCAGACCTGGTCCTATTCAAGACCAATACATGCTGCAAATTTCAATTAATTCTGCTGATTTGATCGTGAGTTCCCGTGAACAGAAAATTTTTGAAGCTAGAAATATAGGTAAATTGGGCATGGGTTACCAGGCGTGCCCGTTATACCATATCAAATTTTTTTTTGTCGATATAAACAAAGCACGATATTTACATATGAGTGGCTTTTTTTTTGAAGAGGCGGCATTTTTTCAAGAGAGACGATGATTTGGAGGTTTTCACTTTCAGTACCTGCCCTAGCTACAGGGTTGCTAGCACGCTCATTAAAAGCTACAAAAATCTACAACTAAATAATACCAATATGTCCTGAAAATTTCGTAATGATTGAATAGCTTTGTCAAAAGTTATCGCAATTTAAAAATTTTCAAATTTTCCCGTTCTCTTTTTACGCACCCAGCGCACACATGGGGTTAAAAAATTCCAAAACATTATCCGATTCACATGTAAAACACGTTCAAAATTTATTTCGTCAACTTTATTGTTGCAAAAATTATTTGTGTACGGAAAAATAGGTATATTAAAAATATCACTAAAATGGCCGCCGGCGCCAAAGGGTTAAAGATTATTATTTTTTTCTGAAACCTGGCACTATTCTGCATATACACCAATGTGTCCTGAAAATTTCAGTTCAATCGGATGGCGCGTTCCTGAGATTTTTTCACTGAAAATTTTTTATATATAGTATATGTATATATATATATATATATATATATATATATATATATATATATATATATATATATATATATATATATATATATATATACTTAGTCCTGCCATAAGTTCTGTCACATAATTTCTCACATTGGCAACAACTTTATTTTATGAGTGACATTTCAATATCGGCCAGTTTTATAAACGTCATAATGTTGTTGACAGTTGATGGTCATTTAAAGTTTGTTCGTTAACGTGTGAAGATGGAATGGGGTGTAATAGAAAACCGAATTGCAGTGATTGCACTACATAAGTGTGGAAAATCCGCGAGTGAAATTTTCAAGTTGTTGTGCCCGTTGAAAATAACGCAAAGATTTGTGTATCGTGCGATCCAGAGATATAACGAGATCCAGACTATTGAAGATCGACCTCGTTCTGGACGTCCGCTTGATGTACGTTCTTCTGCTGCCATCAAAGCGGTCGAGAGTCGAATTCGTCGAAATCCGCTTCGTAAACAACGAATCATGGCTCGGGAGATGAATATCTCCACCCGAAGTATGTCTCGCATCATAAAATCGGACCTCGGGATGAGTGCCTTTCGACGATCAACAGGACATTTGCTGACTGAGCAGTTGAAGCAAATTAGGAGCACCAGATCGAAAGAGCTCCTTCGGCGGTACGGCAACAACAAACATCGAGAAAAATTATTTACCGATGAAAAAATTTTTACGGTGGAAGAACATTTCAACCGCCAAAATGATAAGGTGTATGCCCACAGCTCCAGAGAAGCCCGAGAAGTTGCCGCTAGGGTACAGCGAGGACATCATCCAGCATCAGTCATGGTATGGTGGGGTGTCAGCTACGAAGGGGTCACCGAGCTTCATTTTTGCGAAAAAGGCGTAAAAACTGCAGCGAAAAATTATCAAACGGACATCCTGGAGGGATGTGTGAAGCCGCTGAACTCTACGCTATTCAACAACCGACATTGGGTTTTCCAGCAAGATTCTGCGCCAGCCCACAAAGCTCGAACCACACAAGCGTGGTTGGAAACCAATATTCCAGAGTTTATAAGGGCGACGGAATGGCCTTCTGGGAGCCCAGATTTGAATCCCCTGGACTACAAACTGTGGGCGGAGTTAGAGTCCATGGTGTGCACGAGACGACACCCAAATATCGAGAGCCTTAAGCGATCTTTGACAGAAGCAGTAGCTAATTTTCCGCTAGAAACAGTGCGTACTGCTATCGATGACTGGCCCAACAGATTAAAGAGCTGTGTAAAGGCTAAAGGCGGCCACTTTGAATAATTTGTTGCTTATTTTACTTCCATTAGTATGCCAAAATAAAATATATTTTCCTTTGTCAAAAACTCTTTTTCATTTATACAAAAATTGCCCATATACGTGTGACAGAACTTATGGCACGACTATGTATATATATATATATATATATATATATATATATATATATATATATATATATATATATATATATATATATATATATATATATATATATATATATATATATATATATATATATAGAAATATGAATTTTTGGCCAAAGTGATTTTAATACTAATGTTCTTCTTCGAACATTAGTAAAAATAAACGTGAGGCAATTCTTATTGTTCTTGTAATTGTCGGTGAAATGGTGAGTAGATTTTCACAGGATATGTCTTAAAGTTGTTTCGACCGATCGCACCCAATTAATTCACTGGCTTCTTTATGTAAAACATGATAAAAATTTCGGATTAGAGAGCTCGTAATACTGACGATTTTATTAAATTTGCAACAGGCTACTGTTCAAAAACCAATTTCAAATATACCTACTAAAAAGTTTTATTAAAAGCTGGGATTGCAAATCAAAGTGGATATTTTTATGAGAGCAGGTTCCTTCTGGTTTCTAGGATTAATTAAAATACTTCTAAGTTTTTGGAAGAAACTACGCATCTGGTGTTATTGAAAAATCCAAAAATTGGCAAAATCTGGCCCGAATTGTACCATTTTTTGAAAGTATAAGATGGTTTAACCTCTTTGTAACAATCGTTAGATTGCATATTCGGCAAATGTTAATGAGGATTAATTGCGTATGTCAAGTTTTCCCTAGGCTTCGAAAGCAAATCTTCGATTTTTGACATCAATTCTTATTTAAGTTTTTATGGCAATTGTTCTTCCCTTTTTTTCTATGCAGACAATATTTTAATAATTGAGCGATTTGAGTGTGTAACAAACACTAATGAAGAAATAAAAAATCTGAGCCGCACAAATATGTTCCAGATTAATAGTTATGATTTCTTTTAATGGTTTTTTATTCGAATTGTTTTTTGTGGGATGATTGAAATTGAAAAATTTGAATTAAGTGGTTTCGAAAGTATACACTGATTCTCATCAGACATCAGCTCACAGTGCATACCTGCCTTATGTGAATACTTGCAGTGTGAGATCATTAATTTTTATTCACGTTAGTTGCGATAAATTTTAACATCCTCGACTTATATCTGGCTATATTATTTACTCATAAAGGTTATTAGTTTGTGATCACGGTTCCCTTCTTGTCTATAATCAAAGCAGAGAATATTTGATACGGGAAACTCGATCGTTTTGCGGAATGAGCCTCCAAAAGCAGAATCAAATCGAATTGTTTTTTTTGGGATGCTTAAAATTGAAAATTCGAAACCACTTATTTAAAATTTTTCAATATTAATCATCCCACAAAAAACTGAATGTTTTACAACAAAATGCTTCATTCTCTGCGAATACTAAGCTGCTAAGCATACTTCAAGAAAAATCACATTTGGAAATAAGTCCAAATTTGAAAAAAGCTGTATCAAAGATTTTAATTATTATTTTTTTTTTATAAAATCATAATTGTAAATAGCATTCAAAGTTGTATTTATATTTCATAGTTATTTATGAAATGATTATAAATATATGTTGAATTTCATCAAATCACCTTATTAAAATTATACCCAGTCAATTTTAATATTCTGCCCTATTGACATCACTTTCACAATTAACTTAGTTCAAATTAAAATTTAGCATGCACATGTGTTAGAATTCCCAATCAGAAAAAACTTTCAATTTTAATGTTTTGATATGCTAGTAATATAGGTAGTTAGATTAAAACTATTCCTATTTCTAAAAGCAAACAATGATCGTTGTAGAATTTTTTTTGACAATAACTTACAGCAAGTTAATTTTTGAAAGGAATGCTCAACTAGGTCGAGAAGGTTTGTACCTGAAAGTAGAAAAAACAAACAATTTGTTAAAAAAATTGATCCGATTGAATATATTTGTATATGCTAGATTAAGTAATCTTCACAATAACAAAAATTTAAGAATGAAAATTTAATTAAAAATTTGAATTAAGTCCTATTGACAATGCAACTAATTTCTATAAGGGAAAAATTGTGAAAATTCAGATCAGGACTGGATGCGAAATAATAAATAATGTAAATTTTACTTATGTATGGTATGAAAACACTAGGATTCAACCTTAAATTGATTCTTTTTCGCATTTATCTAAATTATCAGCTGTTGATTTATTTTGGATTTTATAGTACTTCTTGCTTACTAATTACCACTTTGTTCTAAATGTCATGCCTTTTAATGGTGAAACTTACTGATGCAGTTCCTTTTTGTAATTTAAAGACTTGCTTAAATTTTTAAATCCAACTCTGTCTTTTCAATACATCAATGTTTAAATAATACTCTAATTTACGGTAACTTTTGTTTATTGAATACGCTCTGTAAAATCGATGACTGATTGGATTCGCATGGTATCTATCTCTTTGCGCGAATAATCTGATTCCGCAAATTAGCAAATACTTAGTTATGCTGAAGAGCAGCAAATGAGCAAAAAATGAGTAAAACATTTGCAAAAGTATTTGTTGCAGCATTGTTGCAACTGACTGAAACTCTGTCGAGCTTTCGTCAGTGCAGTATGAAAATTTATTTAAAAGATTTTCCTTTATTTGCCCTGCGTGCCTATTCCCAGCGGACTAACTGGGTCTGGCGTGGGTTGCGGGCGGAAAATCTTTTACGTGCTACAACACGACATTTAAAACATTATACCGCACATGAAAAAAAAGCAAAAACAATGAAAAGGGAAAGAAAGGGCTCCGTAAGAATCATCAAACATATAATTTATTTACAGTTCATTATAGATTTAAATTGTGAATAAAATAAATGTACCGAGAATTATAACAATAATAATAGTAATAATAATAGTCTTTATTTCATGTGCATAAACTTACAGCTATAATAAATTCAAACAAAATCCTCTGAACTTAAATTACGTTTATACCTAACACCAAGTAACAGAAAATTTAAAGAAAGAAAATAAAACAGAAATACAACTAACTCGAAATTTTATATTTTAAATGGTGCTAAAGAATATGCAGATGAAATACGAAGCATTCAGTTACTTTACGAAAGAGTCGAATGCCCGTTAAAAAGATAGAAAAAAACATAAATTGTTAATTTATGGTTGGGAGCTCATCAATTTAACTAAGATATCAAAGACCGTAGATAAAGAAAAATAGCAAAAAACAATAATGAAAACAAATGCAAAGGTTATATTAAGGGATTCAACAGTTTTTCAATGCCTAGGTGATCAATAGAAAAGAGCCAAGATTTGACTTTTTTCGAAAACGCTATCTTTCTGGACTCGCCTCTAATATTTCGTGGCAAAAGGTTAAATAGACGAGGGGCAACAATGCTGTAAAAGCGACTAAAGTGAGATTTATTGCAAATGGGAACTACCACTAAATTTCTAGTGCTAACCCGTAGATTAACTGAAACATGAACTCTTGGTGTTTGATAACCTGAGTTCTCGAAGAAAATTCTAAGAACCTTAAAAAAATACAAATGCCTTAATGGAAGTGTGAACTTTGAAAATAATTCGAACGGCATGTTCTTGTTTTACAATCAATGGTTCCAGTTTATTAAAATGTATACCTCCCCAGCAGATAAATCCATATTGTAGTTTAGACAAAAACAGACCGTTGTAAACTAGTTTTAAAACTGAAAACGGACAATATAGGCTTAAGTGATACAATTGTCTGACCAAATTGTTAAAATATGCTTTCAGATACAAGGTGTGATCACTCCAATTGAATTTGGTGTCAATTAACACTCCCAGATACTTAAAATTGTCAACTTTTTCAATATCAAAAGAATAAAAAACCTCGTCTTCAGCTCTCATTGGTGAAAAAAGATATTTTAAGCAGGTTGGGGCGTGGAAAGTCGAACACAAACCATTTTTCTTACTAATTCAAACTTTCACTTTGTCTTTTCAAACTCTATACAACTTTCTTCTTCCCAATTCATAATTCTAATCGCCGTCTTTTTCGAAGTACCGAAATTTTCCAAGTTGCGAATTTTTTCGGTACTTTTTCTTATTAGATATTTTTCATACCGTTCGAGCATTACTAATTCCATTGTTACAGTCACGGATCGCAACTACTAGCTGATAGGTAATTCCTTCAGACATATTGCGGAACACTCGACAATGGAACGTTTCGGCTGTCAGTTGTATGACAACTGTCACCTGCCGAGACGTCGCGGCCTGCTGAAGTTTGTATGTTTTTATTTATTTTTCTTTTTAGCTATTAATTGTATCTTTTCAGCACCGCCGCAGCATATTTTGCGGATCGTGATGTGGAAGCATCCTTTAGACTTTCGAACCACTGTACTATTTTCCAAGAGTCAGAAGCTACTGGGTACACTAGCCACTTATGGAGCCAGTCTACTCCTAGTTGGATTGCCAGAAAACTAAATGCCTATCAAAACCACGAATTACTTGAATGAGCCCAATGTAATGCAACGATGTGCAGATGGCGAACAACTCAAACCTCTAGAGCAACCAAAATCACGTGCAGGTCATCAAAATTTGACTTTGATACATTCATACATATATGGCACGATTTTCATTTTTAGATTTTGATATGCTAATACGTTATCTTTCCATTTGGATATTTTTTTGTCTCGCATCATTATTTCCCATAGAGAACACTTTTATCAAACTTACAAAATTTTTTTGATCATAAAATTAGACTATTTTCATATTATAGAAACCGTAATTACGCGATGTTGGATAGGAAGTGTATAGAACTTTCAGTCACAGATACAATCTAATATCTTTTGTGTCATTTCCCAGCACTGAGGATTCTTGAGTCTTTACTAGTGGTCTTTTGAACTGAATCTATTAAATATGAGAAATTTGATGCATAAAATAGGAGAAATGATAATTTTATTTTGTTAATAAGTGATGAACCTCATTTTCATCTGAAAAGAGTGGCGTAATCGGCCCTTATTTTTTCAAAGACTTTTCAGCGAGGAAAGATTCACGAGCTAGAATTAGCCCCTGCATCACTGTACCATGGTCAATTGCTGACACCACAAGCAAACTAGATGCCGACATATGGGCCAAACTAAAGTACGAATGGGAAAACAGGATGGACTGCAGGGTAACCAGGACATTAGGACCATCACCTGATGTAAGCCAAAGAAGGAAGCTGCTCAAGCTCAGCAGAAACTGCTTGAGAGCGACGATCGGCTTGCTAACAGGGCACTGGCTTACCGCATCTCATGCGAACAAAATGAGACTGACATACAGCAATTTATGCAAGAGGTGTGAGATGGAAGAGGACACCATCGAGCATACTCTCTGAGATTCTCCGGCCCTAAATAATAAACGCTTCAAGATTTTTGGTTCTTACCATTTTCAAGAGTTAGCATAGGTGGCTAGTCAGCTGATTAAGTTTGGTGTTTGGTTCACTTGGGAATTCTAAAAAGCCAGCGGAGGGTGGCAAATGGACCCACACTGGCAGCCTAATGCAATACGCGTACCTGGCAACCCTCTTTACTACCTAACCTATGGTGATTCGCCTTTTTTCCTTCATAGCATTCATTCAAGGTTTTTTCGGCATAACTAGTTTTTTCGGTCCTCAGACTTATCCATGTGCAATTATTTCTGTTGCGATCACCTCAAAACATGTGGGAATTGTAAGAACTATAGATTGCTATTCACCCGATATGCACCCAAATGGACAGAATGACTGGCCATTTAGGCAACTACCTGACTTTTGGGAACAGTGCTTGCCAAATTTTTAAATGCATCAGTAATAATGAGCACCACATGGAGGATGCTGTTTTCCACGCATGATTTTTTCAAATACTATTCTAATAGGAACCCACATCTGTCAATAATTTAACGAAAAAAAAATTCTTTGTGACTTTTGAAAACAAAAACGTTTTTTCGTTCGATTGCCAAAAGCATATATGTAATAATATAAATTTTTGTCCTTTTTCACCTAAGTTGCATCTTTTCAAAAAAAATGTTCAAAATTGAATGAATTTGTATTTTTTTGAATTTCTTTCGAATGATTTGTCAGATAACACGAGTTATGAATCACTTTTGTAATTTTTTTTTTAATTTTTTTCAGCATTAACTATATTAATTTTAATTATGTATGTATACTAAATTTAATTTTTTTTCATTAATTGAATTTTTATTTTTTTCCTCAAATTTTTCCTCACTTGCTTTATCTTTGAATCTTTTGATGAGTGCAATTAATAAATTAATAAGCTAAGCTCTTGCTCGAATGGCCATGCTTTAGTACGAATATAAAATCTTTAGATATTTAAAAAAATTTGTAAGTTTATTTTTAAAAAAACATTACATAAAAAATAAAATTTCTAGCATTAGAATTCAAAGTTTGGAGATTTTTCTCTCCATTGACATGCAGAAATCGAGTCCTAGACCTTTGTCTTCTGCCTGATTACTGTCTTCTCGCCCAATCAAGCAGCTGTGAGCTTCAAAACCCATAAGTGTCAGTCAAAAGTGAAAAATTTCAGAGCATCAAATATATTCGAATTAAGTAAAAGTGTCCAAATAAGTACCAGCTGTGCTCGGAAGCTAGTGCATTCACCTTATTATAATATTCCTACATTGATTACTCATATTCATACAATAAAATCCCAAGCAATCACCCCAGTCATGATGAAATGCAGAAATAAATCATCATCAATTTCGCCTCGTCTTTCGTCAATTGCATACACATCATCCACTACAAATTGCAATATGCATCAAGTTAAAGCACATTTCCGAAATTCCATTACACCCTCCAGTCGCAATATTACCAAATTACAATTCACTAGTCGCTTTGCCGAAAAACTCACTTCGAAATAAATAAAACTTCTAAAAATAAACATAAATGTCAATGTCCTTTATCAAACAACTTTTGTTCCGTCGTTTCGTAGCCGTTGTTGTCGTTGTCGTCGATGAAGCCATTAAAATGCCTTCGTAGTGGTGGGGGTTGAATTACTACGAAACCAACAGGCATAGGGAATTGGCGGAGGTGGAGGCGTTTATGGTGGTACGTACAACAATGACTTTTCATCACGAAACTTATCATGCATTGTGTACGGCCTACGGTCTACTACGGAATAATGACAATCATAAGAACGTTCATCCATAGGCCCAACAACAAAAACCACGATTGTTGCCTCTGCGGCCCAATCCGTTTAAATTGTAATAAAAATTCAAATTTTTGCCATTTTTTTCTACGAGCCGATGGAAACGGAAAGCAGCAGACTACTCTCACCACCACCCTTCTGCTTCGAATTAAAACGTATTACATGGATGAAAGTAGGCTGCAGAACGGTAGAAGTTATTACAAAATCGATTCGAGAAGAGACATTAGTTTTATCTACGAGGCAGCCAGTGAAAAATGTTCACGACGACAATGCTGCAAGTGTCCAGAATCTATGTAACAGGACACATATCATTACATACACGGAAAGCTCACTGAGAAATTGTTAAACCTGTGACCTAAGTAAACTACGGGATATTAACTTGGATTTTGTTGCGGCAGTTCATCTTTGATTTCATTTCATGTAAATTGAGGAGGTCAACGACTGTAAACAATTTTATTCATTTTATCTAAATTTTAGTAACGGAAGGGTTAAAATGTTAAATTTCGGGTTTGGATAAGGAATTTCATGAACATTCCATATTTTTCTAATTTTATAAGAAAACAACTAAAGTCCATCACCTATGTAAATTTTCGTGAAAATTTCAAATGAATTCATATTGCAGCACATCACGAAATTCAAAGCCAAAATTCTGATTCATTGGTGGTTGAAATGGGCGAAAAAAAAGAAGCTTTTCGCTCATTTGCCCCAACGTAGGTGAATATTTTACTCTTCGAGCTTCCGTTTGAATCAAATAAGCTTCGCTAAGCTTAATATTCATCCATTTGCACGTGTATTTGTGTAATTCTTGCTTACGGGAATCTCGCCGTGCCGGGAAAGCCGTGATAATACACAACAGAACATGTTTGGGCTTAAGTAGCGGTCATTGCCCTTTCGTTCGAGATCTCGTAGTGGATTAGGTACAAAAACAGAGAATTCTTTTTTCGGAGAAGAGCGAAAGAAAGTTCGCTTTCGCTCGTCGGATCCAACAAGCGCCACAGCAGCCAGGGTACGTACGTACGAAGCGAATTTGAGAGAAATTGAATAAGAGACGCAACGCGTCACTCTGATGTGATTCAGGAGCTACGCCACGATGTCGGGTTGGTGCCTACATAAAAAATCACACACCGATTCTTATCACACTGTGATAAGACCAGACCGTTGTACATAGGACGAAATTCGTCGTGCAACGTATAGCATAAATCGCCAGAATCGGGCACCGACCGACCGAGAGCCGGTGTTGCGCGGCGAACGACCTCAACGGGAACGGGGGGTGAATTGAGTTCGGTGGAATATGTAATTAATTCTACCCCACGAATTCAATTCAGGGAAGAATGACTCTGTGGAATTTTCGTTACATAGCTTATCACAGCTTATCAACGAGAATGAAAAGTCAGAGGCCTTTCGATGTGGATTCGCATTCGTTTGCTACAGTGCAGTATGGTGGACGTGCACAGATGGCCAACGCGCCCTCCGAACATGACGGAATCAAAAGGCAAGTCAGTCAGTCAGCTAGCCTGCTGCTAATGCAGAACGAAGGCGGAAGCGCGGAAAAGTAACGAGCGAACAACGACCTGGTCGCAATCAGCTGATGATAATGTTACTCATCATCTGCCACTGGGAGCATTATGCACGTGGTTTTTGGTGAGAGTTGTCGTATTGATTTTTTTTTTGAAGAATTTATAGAAGAAGTGAATGGATTTGTTGACTTTTAAGAGATGGTGGAATCGAATATAAATTGATAATTTTGTACCAATATCTTAATTTATGATGCTTTTTGTCATGTCTTATCTTATGTTTATTTTTTTATTTTTTGCTTGAAACAACGAGGCAGCATTCAAGTATAAGCTTTATATATTTTATGCACCCTTTAATTATTATCTATCCTCTAATCAATAAATAACTCAGATTTGACGTTATATCGGAACTGTTGCAAAGTAATCACGCAGGGTGAGTTTTTAAGATAGGAGTCTTTGGCGACTAGTGGTAAAAATTCCAAAGACAAAAAAATTAAAATTTACTCTGTTGTGTTGGATGAACAGTAAATCACATTAAATTCGTGCAGAGTGTATTTGTAGCATCGGATACTTTTGCAAATTTATAACATAGTTGTTTTAGTTTTTTTTTACATTTCAGATATGATGCTGAAAATCTTGGAGTGTAAAGAAGGAAAGTAGTTTAGATGATTTAAAGAATCCATTTTTTTTGTTGCGTAAATTGTTTGTTCTAAAAAAAATATGTTCTCAAAGTTTCGTATGAAAATTTACATTCGTGCTGATCCCATGAGTGGTTTCTCGTCTAAGTGCCAGAGTGAGCTCAAAACGGTTTTTCTCAAAATGATTTTTTTTCAATTTCTGTACACTGTAGTTCAACAAAATTCGAATTTTTAATTTTTAAAAGTGAAATTTTGTTTTTTCTACATGATTGCACTCTATATGAGATTAAATTTGGAGTAACATAATTGTTTACAGCATATTTCTTTGTTGCGAAAGACATAATAAAATAATGAAAAAAAAAATTCACAAAAATCCAATTTTCGTTTTGTTTACTTAAAGCTAGTAACTTTGAAACTGTATTGATTTTGAGCGTATACAGTAAAGTCTTATGGCAGCTTTTGATTGACAGCGACTTATTTTTTTATTTGTTGGCCAAACAAGACAAAAATTTGATGCATTTATATAAATATGAAACAAATTAAAACAAGAAAAGGAAAAAAACAACTATATATGAATACAAAAAAGTAAAATGCAAATAAATAACTAAGAAAGAAAATAAATAAGTTAGAAGCAGACAAAAAATAAATAGAAATCAAATAAATGAACATAAATTAAAAACAATATTTACAAAGAAACTTAAAAACTACGGGGTGCAAATGGCTTGGATAATCTAGGATTTGATGGATAATTTGGAAGTCGTTGGGGAATAAAGGATGCCAAAGCCAGTGAAAATTTTGCAACATCTATTTACATTAGAATAAGCCGGTAAATAGAATGCGGATATTCCTTTGGCAAACGATTGAACTTAGTGTTCCTTACGGGGATATTTATCACCATTCTACAATTCAGGAATTCAACTCTAAAAAACCTACCACGACGTCAAATGAGAAGCAGGCCGATATGGCCATTCCTCTAGATGCAAGGAAGTTAATAAATAGTTGCCGAGAAAGTAAGTGGTAAGATCAGGACCTGGACCTTTGTTACAACCGAATTCCGAAATAGCTTAACGTATTTCTTCACCTGATATTTTTATGTGGCTGGCCAAAGTCATGGTTTGCTGCGAAATGACATCAGAAAAAAATGCGTGGCTCTTACTCGTTCAAAGATGTTAATGGGAATTATTTTATTTTATTTTATTTACTAACCAAACAAGGTATAGCCAATGCAAAGAAAATATTTGAAATAAATATGTGTAAACGCAAAACACAAAACAAATAAATCAATAACAATTGACAAATAACAAACAAATAATACATTGTAATATAGCTTAAGATAAGGGGTTATGTATGGCTTGGAGGAAAATTTGGAGATCGTTGGGGAACACAGAAAGCTTATACTGTTAAATATTCTGCAGCATCTATTTACCGGCTCATTAGCTGCGTATGGACTTTGTATGGACTCGAGTCAGTTTACTGTGGGTTTCAAAAGCCGGATTCCAGCAGATAAAGGCATATTTGAGAATGGGGCGTATAAGT
Organism: Nemotelus nigrinus; assembly: GCA_947369275.1. NCBI lineage: Eukaryota > Metazoa > Arthropoda > Insecta > Diptera > Stratiomyidae > Nemotelus > Nemotelus nigrinus. The sequence goes on along the minus strand of OX376372.1, from coordinate 202,422,894 downwards.
GAGATGTATAAGGATCTTGTAACCCACAGGTTACGAAATTCCTTGGAACGTCTTTTGATGAACCCTAGCTGTTTGTTTGCACGGGAAAGTATTTTATCATCCAAGATAACACCAAGGTCAGTAACGTTTTCAACTCGGGCTAACAAATTATTACCAAGGAAGTACGTGTTATGTGAGACCGTGCATTTTCAGGAAAAACGAATAACTTGGCACTTAGCAATGTTGAGAGAGAGCTTATTTTCATTGCACGAATGATAAAGTGAATTAAGTTTAGATTGGAGAAGGAGTGCATCGGATTTAGATTTAATGATGTGAAAGACTTTGAGATCGTCGGAATAAAGTAGATGAGGCATATTTGCTAAGACGTCAGATAAGTCGGAAATAAATATATTAAAAAGGAGTGGGCCAAGATGGCTACCTTGTGGTAGACCGGAGGTAGAAGATATATTTTTCGATAAAATTCCTTGAAATGTTACCAATTGTGTTCAATTGCGAAGGTAGGAAGTCAGCCAGCTATGCAAAGATCCGGCAAGTCCGAATTTCTGAAGCTTTGAAATTAAGGTAGGGTGGTCAACTCTGTCAAAAGCTTTACTAAAGTCTGTATAGACTGCGTCAATTTTATATTATCTTTGTACAAAAATATCTCCTTATTTTCGTACAAAAATATCTCCAAGATACGTGTAGTACACTAAAAGAAAAATCTTGGTAATATCAACAATTTTCCTTAGTTGTTTTTGCGTCAGCTACGGGCTATAGTTGAAACAACCATAAAAAAAATAGTTGATTACTTTTATGCACCATGACGCGTGGTTGATAAACAACGTCCGTGGTGCAAAAAATGTAAGCAACCACAAATAATGGTATTCCTACAATATACATAGTACGAAATATTAAATGACTATAGTATGTAGGGTGGAATTATGTTTGTTGAATTTAACAATTGTAGAATGAAACTATGAAAATTGTTGATAATTCAATATTTTGTAGCGTGAAATGAATTGATGCTTATTTTTCTATTTTAGCAGGGTAGAAAGAACATTTTTCCGTAGTTCATTCGACAAATTTGAATGCATCGTTGCATTACTAAAAATAATAGTTAAACCAACCACAACTTTTTCTTTCAGTGTGTGCTCACTGCTACGGCGCTGCGCTGCATCGCAATGCGTGTCATGTACATACATATATTAACTGCATAAAAAGCGTCATACAACGCAATATAAAGGCTTCACAGCATAACATGAATATGAATTATATCGAACAGCAAACCGAACACAATTTTGCCATGAAGCATATGAAACTTCTATGATAGAATAGGAGTATGAGTGTGAGGAGTATGAAAAATCAACAGTTTTCCTTAGTTGTTTTTGCATCAACTAGGGCTATAGTTAAAACAACCATAAGAAAATTGTTGATTACTTTTATGCACCATAACGCGTGATTGATAAACAATTTCATTCGGAGCATGAAAAACGTCCAAATGTTGAAACCATTGTACTTTGCGTAGAATAATTCCAAAGACGTTGCTCACTGAATTACGTTTGTTGAAATCAACTATTGCAAAGTAGTTTAAGTACCATAAAAACTGTTGATAATTCGAAACGTTGAAGTTTTGAGTGAATTGATGAATATTTTTCTATTGATCAACTATTTTTCGTGGCTATGAAACAATTAAAACAGTTGATTTCATGAACGTTGCGATATTTTTTGTATAGCCAGAGCCAACTACTTTTATATCGTTAAATTAACTACATTAACATAGTAAAAATAACTATTTTCCGTAGTTCGTTTAACGATTTTGAATGAATCGTTGCAATACTATTCAAAATAGTTGAACCAACCAAGAGTTTTTCTTTCAGTGTATTATTTTAGACAGAAAATAATAAAATAATTGAATGCGAAAAATTTATTTGTTTTTTAAAATGTAAAGTGACTTTTGGGTTAACCTGCACTAAGAAAAGCAAATCGATTATTCAAATATATATTATAGTGGGTTCTAAGAAGTATATTTCAATGAATTTTACCATGCACTCTCAGTCGGGACGAGCGTTTAAAAAGTGTGCAACTATTAACTTCTAATCACCATCAGGCATTCGTTGTTTTTAACTTAAGAAAAATAATTAAGTTGTACATTTCTTTAAATAGTATTTTATTGAAGTGCTTTTAGATTAATCATATTTTGTAGGTTTTTTTCTTGTGGTGAAGTTTTCGCAAATTCAATTGTATTTCCCAAGGAAAAACTGCAATATTCAAGTCTCTCCCTGTTTTACACTGTTTTAAATCATTATTCTTTTATCAACTCATAGTATATTATTAACAGTATATTTTTAAGTGTTCTTATATTTGGGTGCCTTTAATTTCTCTTTTCCTGAAATACAAGTTTTAAATTTTTAGGGAGCACGCGCCTTTCAGCCTTCTATCACTTTTTGCTAAACTAAATTTCCAAAGACACTGACACATAGGCTCGTTATTAATTTGAGAAAGTATGGTAAATTTAATTTCGAGCCTGTATAGAATGCGAATTGACACTATTGTAAAAACTTTTGAACACGTGTATGAGCTACGACCTGAGTTTATCTGAATTTATTAACGCAACCACTTCTCTTTGAGAGCATTATTTTTCAGAAAAAAGATCTCATATATTTCGTGATATCAACTTCTAGTTCTGTTCTTTTCAATTTCTTTTTCTCAAAACAAAGGCTGTTTCTCTAAAAGCCAAAGCGTATCTTTAATTGTCTGTTAAAGTCTCTTCATATAACAAGTGTAGCTCGTGTAGCTTAAAGAAAAGAGCACAGGTTCTTAGCGTGTGGGTGCACTGGTTCGAATACAGGTATAGACAGAATTGGTACCTGGCTCAAATAAGGGTTAAAATGAAATGTTAGATTAACTGTTTTACATTTTGAAATGTCGATTGTGAAAATAGATTCTCAATCACATTGTATACACAAGACCGGTGGAATTTTACTCTTCCTTTCACATACGACTTTAGTCACATTTGCCACTTTGTTTAGAAAAAAGTCAAAATAAATGCATTACAATTTCTCTAGGAGACCTTACTTACCAAGTTTCAAGTCTCTGTCAAAACCTCGAATGCAAGATAAATAAAGGAGCGAAGTTTGACGTGGGTAAAACAAAGTTAAGTGTTATTGTAAGGTTAAGCAGCATTAAATCGGGTGTCAGTGATGTCAGTGCTATCTGATCTTTAGAAATTTAAATGGATTGAAATGCAGTCCAAATTTATTCCAGCAACTAATTTGCAAACTAAACTGCACATCAATTTCTTTCTATTTGATTTAATAAGAGTTGCAGTTTCCGTATTCTGACATCATTTACTACCGCTGGATCTTTCGAATACACTTAAGACCTCCCTCAACAAGTTTTCTTTCAACTGATCCCTCGAAAAAATAACTTATTTATTAATTTAAATGCTAAATCTTTTTAAAACCCTTCATAAAATACTTATTGTTTTGGTTTTGTTTTCAAAGTTAACTTGAATATAAATTATGATAGTTCGCATCGAAAAACTGTAAGTTTATCGTAAAGTGAATTAAATGTCAATTGAATAAATGAAAAGATGAAAGCCAGTACTTTTGTAACATTATTATCACTTAATTTATTTGAAATAAGATCTTGAATTGTCCATTAGTTTTTAATTGGCTACATGATTTAAAAAATCGTTTTATTATTTTTATTTATTTATTTTATTTGTTCAATAGTTATAGCTATAGTAATTTACAAAAATACAGAATTTCAATTTAAAAGTATAAATCTCACAGTCCACATAAGACAAACTTGTAAGTGGAGGTCGCGTAACCTTAACAGTTATCTAACCATAGCTATATAACAGTTCAATTATCATTTTAGCGTATTTAAAATTTATACCTACTATCTATTTATACCACGCATAGATGCCTAGTTAATACCGATGAGGTACAAATTAAATTGTAAAGACTGAACAACTCTACCTTCAGTATATTTTTCAGCACAAAGCAAATTTATTTCGTTTTGCGTAGATTTAGGGCTAGTTTGGGCTTACACAGCGAGTTAGAAATAAGAGCCGAATCATAATTGATAAAGACGTAACGTATCGTCAGCGAAAGATAAAATTTGTCCTTTGTTTATAGTTTACTGAAACTTACATAAATCATTCATCTATATCAGGAACATTACTGGGCCCAGAACAGTTTCCTGGGGAACTTTAAATTAGGATAACTTATGGAATCACCTATGGAAATATTTTGAGTCTTGAGTGACAGACAAATAAGACTTAATCAGCGAGAGAAAATATGAGTAAAGCATGGTTTACTGGATCGAAGACTAGTAACTAAATTCATTAATAATGGAGCTATATTAATTAAATTAGTTACTAGTGAAAGAATTTGACTTGAAACCTTAAACTATATTGATTTTGAGGAAAAAAAATATTCCAGCTCAAAATATCACATGAGTCGCTCTTTAGTGCATCTTTCCAATATTTTACTGAAGCTTGAAATAAGGGAAATTGAACGGTAGTTAATTGGATATAATGGGTCTTCTTCTTTGTAAGCTTGTTGCATGTTTAATCCTATTTAGAAAAATTACTTTATTTAAATTCATGTTAAACATGAATGGTAGAGATTACAGGCTAAAATTTTTAAGTATTTTTGTACATATTTTATCAAATTTAAACTTCAAGACGCATAAGATTCTCAGACTTCTCAATAGGTTGTAAGTTCGTAAGAAAAGTAGTTCACACATTTTCCTGCGATATGGAGCTATTATAATCATAGCTGATCTTGAGCCTATCATTCGTTAACCTCATTCGCTGCTTTGATATAATACCAGGTGTAATTTCGCTTATCGTTCTCTATGACTTTCGTGAATTATCAGGTAATTTCTTAAGTTCAATTTTGCCAATTTTACAAATTTTATTTTAAATTGCAATTTAATGGCATATTTAAATAGCAAATATTTTTCGCAAAAGTGTACCTCGATTTATTGTTTCGAGCGAAGTTTTGGTGTTTAAACCGGTACAATGAAGTAAATCTTCCATTCATTGAAACCTATCTATTCAAGCATATTTTTAGGTACATATTTCTCTACCACGATACTATTTCATATAAATTCATCTCGAAAAAAAAAATCTTAAAAAAAATCAAACCAAAGCGGCATCACCGTCACATTGACACGTGTGCATGCCCTAGGAAATCGGGGAATGCCCTTTAGTACTTTCTTTTGATTTATTACTATACTCGTACAGTATATAATATACTCTACAGTGTAGCTATTTGCGGAGCAGATCCAGAAATTCTTAACTAAAACTTTTATACAGCGCTGTCGAGAAAGTTCATAGTCCACAAACTTGGGCATTGATACTTATTATTTTTGATGAAATTATGAGACATATTTCGGCTTGTGTGCATTTGTTCGCGCAAAGATACTCTACGAGTAGATACTTGGAGACATGCATGTATATATGCGGGTAAACACTTTTAAACGACATCGATGAAATTCTTTCTTTTCGTTGACTGGCATATAGAGATGATGTGACTATGTTGTCATGAAAACTTCATAGCTGTAGCACTCAGCACATCAAAGTATGATTTATTTGCTTTTAATTCTTGAGAATCGCTTTGATCAGTTTGCTGATGAATTGAAAAAAAATGGGAGTGAGTCCATGTAAATTGAATGCAATGTAGATATTGAACGGGAATAATATAAGTTCGAGCTTAATTTTTTTTCGCATGAAATATGATTTTGTCTACGAAGACAGTTTCGGAGAGTCAGAGAGTTTTGCATCATACTTATATACTTTGAAATTGAGTGAAACTCGCACTTTTTCGTTAGTTGAGTGAACATTTTAGCAAAAGTAAAATTATAAAAAAAAAATTAAGTGGTAACATTGCTAATACTAATGACGAGCATGTCAGGCGGGTGAGTTTTTTTTTACTGATCCTTGATGATCAGACTAATTTTGTTTGCAATGATTTAGTCAACGAATATTTGATTTTCATTTGATCCCCTACACTTAAAATAATTTTATATGTTTTGAAATTAAATTTTTTTTGTAATTTTCCCGTGATATGTATGATCTGTAATAAACATTTTGATATGTAATAAAATTCAACAGCCAGAAAATAGGAGAAGGGTCTATACAGAGACAATATATGGACCCCAATTTCTTGCAAGAATATATTAATGGCAATGAATCATCGTGGACCATCTGCAGCTGGAAATGATCAACAGAATGGAATTATATCTAAAATTGCTTGAATGATATCTAAAAGCTCCAAGGTCCAAGCTCAATCTTACAGTGTTAATCATAATTTTTTAAAAAAAAATCAATCTTGGCCCTTTCATCACAATCATACAGTAAGAATTAAGGCATGATTTCTGGAAAGAAACAATAATTTACTTTCGTAATTGCATTTGCACACATATTCGAAAAAACAACGGATCCCGAAACATGCATCTCGCATTACTGTTTGAAAAAAATTTAACCGCACTTATTATAGTTGGGCTATGACGGTCTTGGCTGTTGCATAGAATTCACATCATTAAACTTAAACTAGCCGCTGCGCTAGTTAAATATTTAATCTCGTGTAGGTACCAATAAGATAGAAGTTCAGTTCTTCCGAAAAGGTGAATGCTCTTTTTCTTCTTCACTTCCAAAAACAGCTTTATGTACTTAGCTGTGTACCGATAGATACGTACATGAATACCGGTATAGATGCGTATAAACCGGTAAATTCTTATAGACCTGTGTAGATACGTTTAAATACTTGTAGATGCGTATACACACAATCCACGTAATGTTTAGTTAAAGGTAATTGTATTTAAACTACATAACTGGAAAAAATGAATTTGATGACGATGATGACAATGCGATTAAGATAATTTTGATCATTTTTGTTGTAGATGCGATATAGGGCTTGAGAAAACATAACTTTTGATGACCACGTCTACTGATACGTATTGCTGAATGTTAACCGCAAGTTAATATGGTTGGATACATTTTTAAGCTCAACGAGGTATGACAACATAATATTGGTTGAACTTGGTGAACAAGTGCGTTATTGCGTAAATATGGAAGTTTTTTTTTTCTTTTCTAGGTGGAAATTCTGTGATTATGTTCAATTTTCTAAGTCATTCATAATTTCTAGCGAAAAATAAAAGAAGAAGCGGAGTGTCGATTATATAGAACTGTAAATCGATCTGAGTTCTAAGAGATGTAATGTGAAGTATCATTGTATTTCTGGAGAGAAGTTTTTCAAATTTCCCGTTGAAATATACATTTTCATACTGTAAGCTAAAGCCTATTGATAATAATATCTTGACAATAGATCGTTTAAAAAGACACCCACATACAGTGGCGCGCACATGTGGATACATGTTAACCAAATTCAACATTAAATACTTGTAAAATCCTTAAAAATACATCAATTGGATTTTAAAATTTTTGCAGTTGAATTCTTTATTAATATTTATATGAAACAAATAATAAACAAAATTATAAGTTATAAGCTTTGTCTAAGTTTTAAAACAAATAATCAAAATGGGCAATGTATCAACTTTTGCCCGTTCATGAAAAAGAAGCTAAAAATTTTTTTTTATATTTAGCCCAGAGACCTTTGGATTTAATAACGACGAGCATATGGCGACGAGCATATATCACTAATTTTCTATTAAATCCGTGTGGAATATTACTCCACTCCGTGTGAACTCGACACCAAAGCTCATCTAATCCCTTAGAGCTAGTCGTTTTTTCAGCAACGCCAATAAATTTTCGATCGGGTTAAGGTCTTTGCTTTGAGCAGGCCACTGCAGTTTTTTCAAACGTTGCCTGATGAGCCACTCCTTAACGATTTTCACCGTGTGCTTTGGGTCTCCGTCCTGCTGAAAAATGACTTCATATTCTGGATAAGCACATTCATCTACGAAGTCTGGTAGATTAGACTCCAAAATATGAAAATATTGTTCCTTTTTCATAATACCATCAATTTTAACCAATGGACCTACGTTCCACCAAGAGAAGCAGCCCCACACCATCAAGCAGCCTCCTCCACGCTTCATAGTTTCTTTCACTTGATGCTTTATCAATTTTTCGTTTGGACGGTGCCAGTAATACATCGGACTGAAATCGGTTTATTTTGGTCTCGTCGGACCAAATTACCTCCAATCCTTGTGCTCCTTGCAAAATTTGAGACGTGTTGCAACATTTTTTTCTGATAGTACTGGTTTTTTTTTTGCTTAACTGCCGCTCAGTGTTGTCCACTCACTTGCGGGTTTGCTAATGGTAACTGCAGATTCTTTTGGTGTTGTCTTCGGTTTGGTGGTCATGAGGCGCTCCATAGCTCGAGCATCCCTATTAGTTAGCAATCGTGGTCGCGATTTATTAATTTCAGGTGCACTAACATTGCGTCTCTTTCTTACTTGAAGCACGGTTCGGTGGCAAATACCCAGCGATTTAACTATTTTACGTGCTGAATCATTATTTTTCGTCATTTCCGAAACTTGATTAGTATTTCGGTATTTTCTTGATTTTCGCTTCAAAATTGAAATAATCACAGAAAAAGTTAAAACGCGTGACTGATTAAATCGAACTTTTATGCTTTGCCGCGTAAAACACTATTTCGCACAACGTTAACACTCCAATTGCTGTGAATCCCGTTATTACGTTTTGTTTCGATTCACAGATCAGTGTTGCAACATAGAAGAAACGAAACGTGCAAAAGTGGATACATTACCCATTTCGATTATTTGTTTTAAAACCTAGACTGAGCTTATAAGCTATAATTTTGTTTATTATTTGTTTCACATAAATATTAATAAAGATTGAACTGCAAAAATTTCAAATCGATTGATGTTTTTTGAAGGATTTTACAAGTATTTGAGGTCAAATTTAATTAACAAGTATCCACATGTGCTCGTCACTGTATATGCTGGTGAAAATTTCGACTACTGGCCTATGGGCTAATTTTTTACATTTTCAAACTAAAGTTATAGTTTCTGAGTTGAAAAATAAATTTTACTTCTCGGTAGTGTGGGAGCTAGCGATTGAAATTGCAGGCTGCCAAACTTTTTGAGAACTTTAGTTCGCTCAAACCTTCCATCGCTACGGATTGTGAAAATTCTAATCCCTAATCGAATGGAACGGCGAGATGGTGCACTTAAGAACAGTTTTAGTCGAGAATATTCGCTTTCACCTCATGCCTTTGTTCTAATACTTTTCTAGAAAACTACTGTATATACCACTGTATACTTTGAAAGTAATAGACAATCGTTTTATATTTTCCATGAAGTTTGATGACAGAATGTTGAAGCTATAGCTATTTCAGTTCAAGCGATAGTACAAAGGGTGAATTTGAGATGCCAGATCCATTTGATTAATTGTGTTTTTTTTTGGAGCATGCTTCTTTTGCACCCCCCCCCCCTCATTTTCATTTACGAATAACTCATATTTGTCACTTTTGTTTCACTAGTGACACAATTTACATTTTTGAACGCAATTGGATTGAGTTTGGCAATTAAAAGTGGTTGTCAGGATTTTCCATAAAGTATTTACTGGGGCAACTTTGACAAGGTTAAGTTACTTACTACTAAAAACTAGTTACTACTAGAAAGTAACTCCACGAAAATTGAGACAACCAAAATCAATAGTGGCTGTAACTCAAATTTCGACTGCCATTGTCCCATAGAAAGTATAAATAAGCAAATAATTTGATTTTCAAATGGATTTGTCAAGATCAGTGTCAAGATTTTAAATTTGCAAAATGTAGGGTATAAAGCGCCAAATTTTTTAAAATCAATGCGGACGATTTTTCACGATGTTTTATATTCCAAAAATGCTTGGCCGAAAAGGCTAGGAGGCTCGAAGATCCACGAACCGAAAACACGGATATAAAAGATAATCAAGAAAATAAATGAAAAACAACACAAAAAAAATTTTGAAAATGTGAGCCCAAAATTGCAGCAAAATAAACGAAACGGAATTAAAAGCTACTGGATTAATCATTTTACTCAGTTTGAATCACTATCAATACCATTTTTACGGGTAAAAGCTTCCGCAAATATATCAAATTATCTTAAAATGACAGAGGGTGCGTTTTTTTGCAACCTAGCAGAGCAGGTTAACGTAGGGTTGCAACAAAAAAAACGATCCCGAGCAGAATAATTGCTGTATTATAAAAGTGTTGCTGCATTCGCTGAACTTTCGGTTAGGGTTGTTAAAATAGAATGACACATAGAAAAAACCTGAATGAAATCTTATCTAGGTTTAAATCGAAATCAGACATGAGACTTGCATATGAAATAATGTACAATGTAAAGTGCATTCAAAAACAGACTGCACAATACAATATTTGATGTAAAATAATTGACAATTACGAAGCGCTATGCCAATTTAATCAATTCAAACTGCCGGTTTCACAATAATCAACAGCAGTGGTACGAACCGTTAAGAACACTCTTACTTTTATCAGCACACTCTATAAGTAAGTCCATAAGCAACCGCTGCCTAGCAAATTCTGGTTCAGTAACATATCGTGGACTTGGAGAATTAGTAGAGAGGACTCATACGGTGGCATGGAATGTAATGATTAAGTACCGTCATGAAGGTTCTTCCGAAATTAAAAGTGGAAGAGAGCGTACCAAAAATTATAACACAAGAAAATGAGCATCATATTATTAAAAAAATTAAGAAAAATCCCAAAAAATCATAACGATTGCTGGCTGAATATGTGTTCAAAATAATAAATAGACCTGGGTTTAGAGAGACTGGGCGTGAAACATTATGAAAAAATAGCTTAAGAATACCACGCCGAAAGCCATTCATTTCACAAGTGAATCGAATCTAAAGATAAGAACTTGTTAAAAAAAACGTAAATAAGGGTTGAAAATTAGGTGATAATGTTCTTTGCAGTAATGTATGTAATTATAGAAGACAATTTGTTTGGAAGAAAAAAAATCATTTGCAGAACGTAGTATTTGCATGAGTGCCAGTTACGGGGAAAACTTGTAATTCATAGATAGCACACTGAACAAATACGAGTACTTAAATATTTTAAAATAAACTTATTGCACACAAATTGGAATTGATCAATTTTTTCCAACGGGCTAATGATCCCAATGATGTTGCGTACATAGTTAAGTCGTGGTTGCTCTATCAAATGCCAAGTCAATTGCATACATCCCCACAATTACCGGACACTAACTCGTATTTGTCGCTGATGCTTGAAAAAAGGACAAGGGAAAATCATATTTCAAGTAAGTCTCAGCTTCAATAAGTACTTCAGGGAGAATTGGAAAAAAATGACGCCACAACAACAAAGAAATCTGCAATTTCGATCGGTCTACTTTTGAAATACCAATATATGATCTTAGATGTTAGTATACGAGGGTTGATCAAAAGTAATGATAATCAATGTAAACCAAGGTGATTAAATTTTAAAAAAATATTAATTTTTTTATTTTTCAAGTCTCCTTACAAGTTAATACATTAAGTTCATTTTTTTCCAAACCAATGCTACCCTGAGAAAGTTTTTTTTTGTCTTTACTCTTCCAAAACGCCCCAACAGCGGCCATCACTTTGCTATAATTTTCAATATTCTTGCCTCAAAGGTGTTCCTTGAGCCGGGGAAAGACATAGAAGTCACTGAGAGCTAGACCTGGTATGTTCAAGCAGCTCCAAACCTATTTCTTGAATTGCAGCTATCGCAACTGCAGCCTTGTGTCTGTTGTCTTTCTTCTTTCTCTTTCTTTCTCAATAGCCTCCCGTAATCTTCTTATTTGGTCTGCGTACTAAGAGCCTGATATAGTGGCTTCATTTTCCAAATATTCCATCATAATAATTACTTCAGCGTCCCCGAAAACTGATGCATAGTTTTTCCCTGCCGAACTCGAGACCCTGAATTTCTTCGCCATCGGTGAAGAGGGTCACTTCCAAGTCCTTGATTGCTGTTCCGTTTCTGGATCAAAATGGTAGATTCACATCTCGTTCATGGCTACGAACCGTGACAAAAACTTCTCCTGATCTCCTGATCACTCTCCAAATGTCGGCTCGTTTCTCCTTTTGCTCGTCGTCACAAGATCCTTGTGACCTTAGCTATATGCCTGATGGTCACTCTTTGATCTGCCAACTCGACATCTTCAACTTTTTTCAAGTTGACTTCAGTGAGGGACGTGGATGGAGGTTCTTCGCGATATTCGCCTTCAGTGGATGTTCTTCCCAGCTTAAACTTCTTGGCCCAGCATGCAACGGTGGAATATGGAGGAGCAGAGTCCTTTGTGCTTCCACCAAATCGCTGTCTATGTCATTGGAAGATATTTTTTTCAAACACAGGTACTTAATGACAACTCTAATTTTGTTTTTTTTTTTCCATTTTGATGTTCTCTCTTCGACTATTCGTATTCAAATGAGTGTACCTCTCTGGAATCGTGGCCTATTTAAGTGATTTTTTTTTGTGTTGACTTAGTGAGTATATGAGGTAGTAAAAAATTTTATGTTTTGAATTTTATGCGAACTGGAAATAGCCGATTATCACTGCTTTTGGATCAACCCTCGTAAATGGGCGTAGTAAAATTCAATTCAGCATTTTAATTTATAATCGGTGAAATCAACAAAGTGAGTTAATATGATCAAAAATTATCTCAATACTTTCGAGAAATTAGTCCTGATCAACCTCGAAAATATATCAGAAAATTGAAATATTTCAGTCATTTAAAGGAAATAAACTGTTTTCAAATTGAAATAGGTTTCGATAAGCTAACAATATGAAGGCAGATTGACTTACTTTTTTATTAATTTTTTCATACTGTCTATTATTTCACTCGGTGGTAATTTTAATTGAGCCAAATTCTAATCTTATTATTTTATTTCATACCACAAAGTTTACTATAAAATATGAAAATTTGACTCTTGTACTGTATTAAGTATCTGTAAAATGCTATAAGATAGCCTTGGAAGTATTTTTTGGCTGTTGAGAAATTGTGCAGAGGAAATCACTCTTGTAACACATTGTTACCTGAAATAAATTTACTGGAGAAAATTAATTAGATATCCATGTGCTTAAGTTGTTTCATTTTTTAAATTTTAATTTTGCTGCATATCCTCAAATATCCCATTACACGCCTTTATCCTCTCCGTATGCAATCAGCAAACTTTTAATTGCTCTAGCAATGCCCTGAGAGCACAGAGTGATTCATAATGCATCAACATGCTAAATGTATCGATTTACAAGATGTTTCCACCCATACGATTGCTTGTTATTATTTTCAATAAATGAGAGCACGTACAATGCGAATACTGACAGATCAATTGACATATCAACACACAGTGGGTGAACATATGGAGTTCCTTTCAGTATGAAACACTTAGCTTGAACGAAATGTATTGTACACATATAATTAGCTAGCGTCATGTATGTAAGTAAATTGCAAAGTACATATGCTAGTTCCTATATCAACTTGCGTTCGTTTCAGATGCTGCTGTGCGTGAATTAAATGAATGAATGAATTTTTAAACGAACAAATAAAAGTACTCAAGCAGATTTTAATGCCGTTATCGATATGAACGTAAGTATTAAATTTTATTTCGTTTTTATGACTACATAGAGTTTATTGCGAAAAATCGTGTAAGTCATTATGTGGCGGATTTAATATCAGTTGAATTGCAATTAACGACGCATATATGTACATATATGCCCGTTAAAGTGTGCTGTCAAATTGCACTAATTGGCATGAATGGTTCATGAGTGCTTAGTTAATTTTTGACGAGGATTAGTTTGGTTAAGACAGTTTTAGTTTTTTTTTCCCCTTTTATTACTTTCATTGACTTAATTGTTACTAGCTGTTGTTTCATGAGCGTAATTTAATTAATAGTTTTAATTGTATTGATTCTGTTTGCTATCAGTCATGATTAGGTGAAAATGTTAGTCAATTTAAATTAACATCGAAAATTGGATCGAATAATTTTGAAATCTTTCAAATCGGTTTCGAGGCAAATGAAATATTATATTCCAATGGTTCAATGCAATGTTGAAAGTTTCTGCTGTTAAATTTATATTAATATTTTTTTAATTTTTGTTCTCATTTTATGTAATCTTTTTCGTGTTATTTTCAAATTTTTCTCAACAAAATGCCGACGAAAATACAATCAAGTTTGCAGATGACCCATATTTCCTTCATGCAGCGAAAGTATGATTACCGGGTTTATTTAAACATACTCTATTTTGGACCTACTTTGGAATGAACATAGGGCTCAAAAATAAATTCTGATGAAAAACTTTGCTTGTTATCATACAATATTTCAATATCTTACCTCACGAAGTGCAACTGACAAAAAAAAAATCATATGCTTTACAAATTTTTACAATAACATCAAAATTTACAACCTACTTAGCATTTATGTTCAAGCTATTTTGTATCATACAAACACACTTCACATTTATATTGATGCAATAAAATAAAATTCAGCAACAATGTGCCGCTAACTAGCATGATTAGCCCATTGGATCTATTCATAGAAACAAATAACAAGTATGCGATACATATGTAAAGTTAAAGTTGCGCCATACAAAATGTTTTTCTTCAAATTTTGCTAATATGCTGTCTATGTACCAGTTTAAAAGCGGTTTGTTGAAATCTCAAACCTACATAATCAAGTAGTGACAGGAAAATGGTTATTAAGAAATATTTTAGAGTAGTAAATTTATTCAAATTATTATTAATAGTCCGTGTAAGGTTATAACAATTTTAGTAAGTAAAAGTGAAATATGCTAATTCAGTATTGTAAAGAGTAGTATCGAGGAGATTTTACGAGTATTTACACAAATTTATACATTTCCAAATGGATAGGCTTAGTAAGTGTGTAACCAGTAAATACAATTTTTGATTATGTAATGAATTTGTAAATAGCACACAAATCGTATCTGGAATTCAAAGTAAGAGAACTGGTTTGAAGTTTTGTTTTCCTTTATAAACCAAAACAAGACATTGTTTGATCGGAGTGCCAGGATCAGAATCTTGAACTTAGCTTTTCATTAAATGAAAAACGAAAATCTTGATGTTTGCCAGATACAACCAAATAGCTAAAAGGGTAAATGTGTAAAAAAATTAAATGAGAGCTGAAGCAAATTTCAGTCCAAGTGTGTTCATTGTAAATTATATGACCTCATTAAAAAAGGAAGACATGTGCGATCCGTTTAACCCTCCGAGAACACAGGGGGTCAAATTGACCCCAGTGAACTTTTTGGCCGATCGCAGCGCTTAGGACTGCGGGAAAAGGGGGTACGATAGGTTCCTAAGTGTATTTCTGTGTCTTGACTATAAGTTTACACCGTTCGCATACAGTCCCAAGTCGTCAGTCGTCGTTGAAAAGCATTTGAAGCAGATTAAGGGGTCAAATAGATCCCATATGTACTCGACGTCAATTTTGAGGTAAAAATTCAATTTTTTTTACTTAATAAATCGATAGATTATTTAAAAAAGCCAAAAAAATAAGTTTGCAAGTGCTTTTATTTTTGTTTTTAGCAATATGACGTATAATCTGCATTCTAGTGTACGCAATAATTTGTTAAGTGAAGACAATGATAACAATTTTGGCGACAGAGATTCCTCCGAAGACGACCATATCTCGCAGCAATCAGAATCTGATTATTCAGAAGATTACACCTTTTTTTTGCAACCCTTTATATAGGGCTAATTTTTTTATTATTCTACTATGTCTTGAGAGTATTCATATACACTTTTAGCTCAAAATATTAAAAACTGACAAAGTTATGTTTTTTTTAAATGTGCAAATTTTAAAATCCTCACAATCGCCACCGTAAATATGCCAAATAAATACTTTTTTTTAATGATTTTGTCATACCTAGACTGTATGCCCCTAAATTTTTAGCCAAAAAAAATTGAAAATGGACAAAGTTACGATTTTTTGTACAAAAGCTGGTTTTTGATAAAACTGTTTTTTTCGCGAAATTTTTTAGGTATGTTTAGGACATTTAGGCCACTTCTAATGCATGAAAACTACTAAAAAAAATGCCTCAATCTATACCTACAAATTTTTTCAAATCAAAATCTTCAGTGGCGGCGATTCTATAGACGTTCAAAAGTGGTTGGGATCAATTTGTGAAATTGTGTGAAATTCGTAAAATTGCTTCCGAAATAAATGACTAGTTTAAGTCTACCAGATATTTAACTATCGACGATTGATGCACAGAAGGCACATAGTGCAAAAAGTAACAATTTATTATTTTTCGTCAGATTTTCAATTCGAAGACTGGATTCAAATTCACAATTATTTTCATGAAGACGCTGCATAACATAAATTAGTAAAAAATAACCAACATCAATTAATTGTATTATGCCATTCATGCTGCAATATAGATGTCTTAAAATATAGTGTACTTTGAATCGATGATTCTGTGAAAAATCCAAAACTGGATACGGCTTACGATACCACGCAAGCGGACCATATGCAAATAATATTGGAAAAAAATATTATTATTGAAGTATTATTGTTTCTTTTCGGTGTAGCAAAAACTGCTCAAATATTATTTCAGAGTAGTACTATTAGAGCACTACTAAACAAGTGCCTTAGAAATGCTGAGAGTTTCACATCGACATCTACCAGATTTTCATCGACTTTAAACAAGCATATGACAGTATTAACCGAAATGTACTTTACTAAATAATAATGCACTTCAGTATCTCAGCGAAACTAGCGACTGAACAATATGATGATGACATCGAATATGTATATCCCAAGTAAAAACACTAGTCAACAAAATTTTGTAACAAGAAAAATACTTACTAATTTTGAAACACCTACCTAACCTGAATACCAAATCATATTTATGATCAGATCCAGTTTTTGTGTTGCAGCTATTATCATTTAAATTCAATAATAATGGTTTTTTACTTACTTTTACTAATTCAAATTGTTTTTTTTTCAGTAAATTGACTGTGTTTCGTGTTTGTTGTGTAGAGTGATTCTTAAACTATGTCAAGAAAGTGTAAAACCGATCCTGACAAGTTCTGTTACATTTGTGGTGAAATTACTTTTATAAGTCAACGGAAAAATTTAACACCATTAGTAAACAAAATATATGAAAATTATTTTGGCTTTCTTGTCGGACAAGAAAACAGTGGGTTCCTCATATCTGTTGTGTAACGTGCGTCGGAGTTCTGACGGGATGGGCAAAAAGATCTCGGTCTATACCTTTCGGAATTCCTATGATTTAGATGGAACCTACAGGCCATTCATCAAACTGTTATTTTTGTCTTACTAATACAAAAGGTATTACAATTAAAACTAAAAAGCAAGTTAAGTATCCGGACTTGCTATCTGCCAAAAGATCGATTCTTCACAGTGAAAATCTACGTTTACCATAGGCACCTCAGCGATCCGATCTATCAACTGAATCAGAGGAAGCAGATAATGCCAGTATCGATCCTAATTTTCAAGAAGTTCCTCATCGATTTGTCTCAATGAACAAAAAAAATCCACATCTACTGTCTCAAGGAGATCTCAATGATTTAGTTCGTGATTTACGTTTGCCAAAACAACAGGGAAAATTGGTGTCTAGATTAAAAGCATGGCATTTTTTGCAACCAAACACAAAACTAACTCTTTTTCGGCATCGAGACGAAGAGCTGAAATGTTTGTGGCGTTATAAATGTTTTGGGGATGCAATACAAAATTGAAGAGTGACGTTTATTTAGCGATGCTTCAAAAACAAGTTTAAAGGCTGTTCTGTTACATAATGGTAATCAACTTTCTTCTGTGCCGATAGGTCACGCTGCTACATGAAAGAATCGTATGAAAATATGAAATTTATTTTGGAAAAGATCGAATATAACAAACATCAATGAAAGCTTTGTGGAGATTTAAAAGTTGTTGGCCTTCTTTTAGGATTGCAACTTGGGTATACAAAATTCTGCTATTTTATTTGTGAATGGGACAGTAGAGATAGAAAACATCATTATTTTAACACAAATTGGCCAAATTGGCCAATCTCTTACTCCAGGACAGTAAAATGTAAAACATGATACTTTAGTAAAATCTGATGATATATTTTTACCACCTCTCTATATAAAACTTGGCCTGATGAAAATTTTTGTGAAAGCAATGGCTTGAGATGGTGCTGGATTCTTATACCTAAAAAAAAAATTTCCAAAATCAGTGATGTCAAAATTAAAGTGTTCATATTTGTAGGTCAGCAAATCAGACAAGTGATACAGAATGAATCATATAAAGAAAAACTCAACGATCTAGAAAAACTAGCTTGGGAATCATTTATAAAAATCACCGAAAATTTTCTAGAAATCACCGATCAAATGACTACAAAAATATAGTAGGGGAGGTAGGGGAGGGATGGGCACTTTTTCACTATTTATTGCAAAAAAAATCAGATTTTATAGATAATCAACTTTTATTGCCAATTCTTATTGCACCACACATTTGGCTAGATATAATTAAAGAGCTTTCTTAAAAATTACAATCAGTTTCAACATTACGAGATATTTTATAAACTAAGTCAAAAGTGCCCAATGCTCCCTATGGTAGGGAGGCTTGGACATACCCTGTGGGAGGCTTGGGCACGGCCTATAAATTACTTTATATCCATAATAGAATTCAATAATTAGTTAACAAATATACTATTATTAAACTATATCAATAATAGAAACCAGATATAAAAGTTAACAAATAAAAAACATCTTAAACAGTATCTTAACTTATCTGAGATTGGGTATAACCCATAAAGGACTATCGAATGTGTACTTAGAGCTACCACGTTTGGTTTTATTGCATGTCTTTGGTACTGGCAATTTAGTTTTGATGTCGTCTAAAAGGACACTAGCTATGTCATCTACTTCAGGAAAAAAAAAGGTGCTTTTTATCTTACTCAGCCTCATAAATTTTATAGTAGCCATGGTAGGACTAATGTCTTCGATTTGACCGACATAGTGCACAACAGTCTTTTTTGTATTAAATTTAACAAGAACGAAATCATTTATTTTAAATTTTCTGTCAACGATTATCACATCATCTTCATCAAACTCTTCTTCTGCCGTTTCATTAATAAAAGATTCTCCGGAACTTTCATCGAGTACAACATTTTCTACATCACTATCACTGCTGCTCATTTGCTTTTTCTTTGCTCTATTCGATGTTAGTTCTGGTGGAAGTTTAGGAATCTGTTTCTTCTCTGTATTTTTAAGAACCTTTTTTTCCTGTCTCTCTCTTTTAGCTCTGTTCTTGGTTTGTCTTTCTTGTTCTGCAAATTCTATGAGTCTCTTTTCAGGTGTGTCAGTCAATATCCTTGTCTTTCCTTTCTTCCTTACATTTCTAATCAGTTTTCTAGGACTAGCCTTTGGATATGGTCTCACTATTTCAGGGGTTACAACTTCAGCGACTTGAATTGTAATTTGATCTATAGCAAATGACGTGGAAGCATCAGCAACATCAATGTTTTTGTCAACTGGATCTACTTCAATTTGATTTTCTCTTTCAGACTGTTCTGGAAGGACTTGAGTTGAAGTTGGCTGGATTATTGGATCATTTCTGGACGGTAACGCTTCATCAGTTACAGGTGCATCGCGATCAGTGACAGCAGCGCAAAGAAAATCTTCATCTGTGAATATATTTGAATTAAAAGGCCATATCCCAGGTTTTTCAAATCCTTTTTGTATGTTTTGTGGTTTGAACGCTAGAGGTATAGCAATGGCTGCTAGTTTGGGGATATCGTAGATTGTTACGGTTTTTCCTGGATTGCTGACCATCCAGTCTGTTAAAGCTTTATTGTAGTAATTTTTTAGTGGTCCATACACTGTTAAGTCAAGTGGCTGTAGCTTGTGGCTACAGTGTGGTGGAAAGGTCAGCAAAACAATGCCAACTTCTTTACAAAAGTCTAAGACGTCCACAGCAATATGGCTCTCATGATTATCAAGGAGCAACAACACTGGATTTTCAGGCGTCGGTTTGGCATGTTTCGCAAAATGATGCATATATTTAACGAAATTTGAAGATGTCATCCATCCAGATGGATGTGCTGAGCCATCTGACCCAACGGGGGCATCATGAAGCATGTAGGGTTTGAAATTTACTCTCGGGAATATAAAGTATGGAGGTATTGAATTTCCAATACCATTGATTCCACAGCATATTGTGACAAGTGAGCCTCTCTCTGCAGATGTTGCTTGTCCAACTTGTTTCGAGCCTTTTGAAGCAATCACTCTTTTTGTACGCTGAACAGTCGTCAACCCTGTTTCATCTATATTATATATAGCTTCGGGGCCAAAATGATGTCGCTCAAAGACGGCTTTTACATTTTCGAAAAAATTATCCACATTTGTTCTGTTAAAACTTGTTGCACGTGACAACGATGTAGCTTCTGGTGTCCGTATTGATAAGTGAGATTGCCTGTTTAGAAATCCCCTTATCCAGTCCTTAGATGCGATTGTTTTCTTGGTCCAATTATCGGGTATATTAGTTATCTTTCTGGCTACAGCATAGTCATAGGCCAATTTACGTGCCTGTATCTTTGTCAACCCATAATTATGTTTAGAACAAACTATCATGTAATTTGACAATTTTTGTTCTTCTTCGTCAGTGAAGATTTGTGAGGTTATAAATCTGTGCGAAGAATCCTTTATAGAATCTTGTTTTAGGTACCGTTGCAAACTTGATCTAGGGATTTCATATTTATCAGCTGTCGTTTTTATTTTTGATCCTTTTGATACCTCTTCTATGGCTCGTAATATTAAATCTTTAGGAATTTCCCGTCGCAAACCTTTCTTTTTGAATTTAAACGGCATCTTTCTGTAATTAACAATAAACCAATAGTTAAAATCCTCCTATACTGAACATAATAGGAGGGAGCGTTGGGCATGCCCAAACCACCCGCACGTCAAGATGCCCATTACTCCCTCTGTATACATTTTCGACATAGGTTACCCGTATTTTTTTGAATCTACGTATTTAGGCTTGGATTTCAGTTTAATTTATAGATTAGTGAATGTACAATAGATTAATAATAGAAAATACACATACCTTTCATTAGTTTTCTCTTTATAACGATCCGAAACCGCAACAAAATATTTACTTTTACGAGCGCATAACCTTCAAACGTGTTTGTGTTTGACAACTTACAGAAATGACAGATAGTCTATGGATGAACAGTGTTGCCAGTCGGTAAAGTAAACTACCAAACCAAAAAAAAAAAAAAAACTATGATCAAATCAGAATAAAAGGGGGGTGCCCATGTCTCCCAACTGCCCATCCCTCCCCTACCTCCCCTACAGGAGCTTTTAGTTAACTATAAGGCATAAGGCTGCAATATGTCCCTAAAAATACATTTTTTATATTATATTGGTAGTGATGAACACGGTGAAAGATTCCACCAAGATATTTATACAATAGAAAAACGATACCAAGGAAAATGGAGTCCAAGTATGCTGGTGGATTATTGTTGGGGATTACACGCGATATTCCTGATGCAAAGTACCATATAGGAGAAAGTCATAAAGCAATACTTATATTTATATTGTAACATTGATTATAATTTAATTTTTGTTAAAAAATTTGTAGCTAAAAAATAATTAAAACTTCATATTACAATTAAACTATTCGTATGTAAAATATTTGACTACTATTTCTATTTTACTTCCCTTCGTTCTTAACGAAATCAGCTACAATTTTTCTTGTTACACGCAAAAAATTATTTTTTGTTTATCAGTGCAATTATCAAATATCTGACGGACGTCTTTCACACAAATGTCGGTCTAAAGCAAGGCGATGGACTGGCTTCTCTGCTGTTCAACTTATCTCAGAAGTAAGTGACAATGAAGTTTTATAATCTAGCCTTGACCAAGAAGTAAAAGAAGTAGATCTGAAAGTCGACTTGATGAAAAAGAAAGTCATGACTCAAACAAGAAAGAGAACTCCAAACAGACAAAATATAGCTCTTGACAAGTATAATTTAGAAAATGTAAATAAATTTATTTACCGAAAATTAACAGCAAAATTCAAATAAATTGATGAAATAAAACGAAGAATGCAGCTTGTTAATAAAACTTTTTACTCCAATCTAACTAGACCGACAACCAGCTGCATACACAGGGAAACAAGGACCAGTTTTGTGCTATGGATGTGAAACAAGCATCTGCAAAAGATGTTGAACGCCTTCGAAAACTGGGTCCTGAAGTGAATAATTGAAGCAAACTAGAGAGCGGCTAATGTAGTACAACCGCGAGCTGTACGAAATATTTGAAAATCTAGTGGTTGCCATAGTTATCAAACTGCGGAAACTATAATGGGCCGATCACCTGCACCGAATGGACGAACATCGACTACCTAAAAAGATATTCGAAAGACAAGCCGAGTATCAAACGCCAGTGGGTGAATGATAATGATTTGTGTAATTTGTGTCTTTTCCATCTTTTCCTACTAAATGCAATACATTTGATAAATATCTTTACTTTTATTTATCTATTTTATATTTTATTTTGACAGCATCTCCTTGCATGCCAGAAAAATTTTTAAAAGCATAATTATTCAAAAAAATTCAGAACGCTAAATGCTAATCTAGACAACAATTGCTGCGATTCAATGAGAACAGTTTTTACAAATCGATTTCATACAATGATGTATTTTTCTGGACGTACGATATATTTCAAATTAAATTATTTCAAAACTAGTACTAGCATTGCACATATTGCTATACACAAAAATTAATAGGAATTTTCAATTTCAGATGACTTGAAAAGCCAGAACAGGAACAGGTATTTGTAATTAAAGAGGTTGCAAGGATAAAAAAAACATGGGTCGATCAAAACTTATGAGAAACAAAGTTTATTCACATAAAATGGGCTTTTGTATGAAATCTACTGATATTATACAAAACAGGATGCCTTTAAACAAATTCTTTTTTAACTATTTCACGCTAGCTACTCGTAGAAGAAATGATTGATTGCATAGAGAAGGTGCACCTGACCCCAAACACTGTGACGTTCTGGGTTTATTGTATTTCCTCAGCGTTATGTCTTATATGATATGCAGACTTCTTACGTGGATATTTCGCGAGGCGGAACTTTTCTATGTACGAGGTGGAGGAAAAAGAAGAACCAAGAAGTTATTATCTTCGTCTGGCTAGTGCTACACTCCCTGCCGCTTCTGGAGCAGTCATCCTGCTCCTTACCTGTCTGGTGGAGGTGATTTTTGCAAGGAAGATGACCTTTTAAGGCTTCACATAGGTCACTTATGCCATTTTAGTGGAGGCCACTGCTTTTTTTGCCCTTTTGATGTCGAAGCTGAGTGTTTCAAACATTCCAAATTATGCTACTAGCTTTCGATTATTTTCTTAGTCGATATTTTCTTTAACTTCCCACAGCTTATTGGTCTTCGCAAAGCTACAGCACATAGTGGCACCAATAGTGGCACCGTATTTTGGCCCCATCTTTGGTTTTGGTACCATCGTTGACGCCCCTCATGACCGGGAATTCATATCATCTCGAAAATGTTTTGTGCCGCTATTTCAAATAGGGTTTCTGTCACCTCTAATAGTATAGCTGGATTGATAATCTTCAGAACCACTTGGTTATTTGATCGGATCTTAATGCTTTCTCTTTTAGTGTTCCTTTTCTTTATTATATGCGTGACCTTAAGTATGGCAGATAAATCTGTTTGACAGACAGTTGCGACTTTAAGGAGAGGGAAGAACATTCACTTAGGCCCTATGTGCCTCATTCCACTGCACAACCCATCTTTAAGTGATTTGCGCCTCGTTGTTTGCAGGGCTGCACCATTCTCTATTTTGTTGCTTAGTAATTCAAGGTTGATAAAGAATTTGGTGTGGAGATCATTGCTCCTGTATAGTCCTTCACGCCATGTACTATAGTACATGTCGTAGAGGACTATAGTGCATGGCGTGCTATGTACTTTTCGTCATGTACGTGTGGCGCTATATTTTATCACAATCCTTAAATCGACTATGGACATGGCGCCAGAAGTCTATAAACTATGGCGTCTGGCGCTGTTTGTTTTTTCAGTGTAACTAGAACGCAGAGGCTAGTAATTCGATATGTAATATAGCATTACTCGAGAATGAATCGTTATTTTCCCCTAACAAAACATAGATTCTTTTCAAACGAAGCTTTTGAAATAAATAAATTGTCAGCTAGATTCTTGGTTAGGCTAATTCTTTAACTAACCTCGCGGATGTCCTTGAGTTAGATTGAAAATTGAAAAGCATTATTTTATTACAGTGAAATAGAAGCTCAACTTCAAAGCAAAGCACTTACCTCAATTCATCCGAATCGGTATGACAACTAAAGCCATATTACATGGCTCATGGTACTATGCAATATAGCGTGTGGGGCCATAATTTATGCACCATGTAATTATGGCGGTGTGAGCCCTACGGCATAGCTCAGAGTACTATGTACATAGCGTGTGGGACCATAAATGCTGCGCCATGTTATATAGGACCACGCGCTATGCAGAGTCTGACATTATGGCGCTGGGAGCCATATTGCATAGCTCAGAGTACTATGAACATAGCGTATGGGACCATAAATAATGCGCTATGTTACATAGCTCTGGGCGGCATGTGGATTTTTTTCAGTGCTGTACTTGACCCAATTTACAATATAGTTTGACGGTTTTATGTCTATCATTAGAACATAAGGTGGAATATCTAAAGTTGGAATATCTTTATCGCTATAAGAGCATTCAAATTCTTAGCTTCAGTGGCATGCAACTAATTAGCACACGTATGATATCATACCATGAATGATATTTTATTCAATCCTGTTAAGTCACACAGCTTACGCCATTCCTACAAAGACTCTTTCAATTGACTAAATGAAATAATACCAAAAATTATGCAGACAAACTTAAAGTTTCCAAGAATCAACGATAAAACGAAATATAAGTCAGAGCCAATGCAGCCACTAATTAACACAGTTGATGATCGAAGAGGAAATATTATTGTTGGCACTATTTTCTTTGATTGAAAAATTGTTATAGTGTATTGCACTGCGAAAGAACAAAAGTTGTTCATCGGAAAAGCGTAAGCTTATAACGGATTTAGTAAAAACAAATCCATTTCAAGAATCTCAAGAAAAGTTATCATTTAAAGTGCTCAAAAAAATGATCTAAAACGCTATTAAACATGTTAATGAACGCAAGCCTGTGACAATATTCCAAGAAAACTGAGACAAAAGAAGAAGGCAAATATTTGTATGAGTATGGTGCTGATTTAGTGTTATCTTAGCAAGTTCCATGGTATTTACATACATTTGCGTGGATACCATCAGAAGACGTTTACGATGTTCTAGACTACATGAATGTGTCGCAAGAAGAAAGCCCCATGTAAGTGAGAAAAATAAAAAGTTTAAACTCAGATTTGCAAGGGAACATTTAAATAAACCTACCCCGTTCGGTGAAAACATCCTATGGTCCGACGAAAGGAAGTTTAATGGACTATGACCTGATGGGAAACAAAATCTACGACGTTCTTTAAACCAAACTTTAAGCTCTAAGTGCACAATTAAGACTATTAAGTACGGGGTGGAAATATAAAAAATTGGGGTTGTATGGCTTGATATGACGTAGGTTCTATAAAAAAAATTGAGGGATATATGCATCAATTTATGTATTAAGGCATTTTGAAAAACACAATGAAGCCATATGCAGTCGATAATTTGATGGTAACATGGACTTTTATGCACGATAATGACTCCACAGTAACATTTGTGAAAAACTGATTGACTGAAGCTGATGGTTTTGAACTGACCACCCCGAAGACCAGATCCAAATCCTATCGAGCACCTGTGGAATGATGTGGATAAAGGAATTCGCAAAGCACAGTATACCAGCGAGATTCATTGCCTTGATAAGAAAAAGAGAGTAGCTAACATAATATTAAAACATAATAAAATAAATCGAGCTCAATTGGGAGATGTGCTAATTAGCTGCATATAACAATTAAAATCTGCTTGCAATTGTTTTGTTTTTGACTTTATAAATTTTTAATTATTTTTCACTGTTAGTTTTTTGTTATATAGTTGAGATGTATAATTTTGCTAAATGGGATAAGGTTTAAAATAAAAAAACTATTAGAATCGATGTTATGACGTTTTGTTAAAAATGAGCAAGTGTGCTAATCAGTTGCATGCTACTGTATATACTCGGTACGTTCCTGTTAATTGTCCGGGAGCATGGCGTTTTGTCCTGATCAGCTACAGCTAAAATTGCTGGTAAGGAGGAATTTTAAAAGCACCCCACCACCATCGTTAGCATGGGCAGAAAAGTAGATAATTTAATTTTTTTTAAAGGGATGATTACAATATAATGTTAATATTGCTCTATTTATTGACAATTAAATTTCTTAAATGTTCTTATTCATTGTATCACTAGATCTGATTTTTAGCACCAATTGCTTGATTATGAACCACATCACAAAATTTTGCTTGCCGATGAGACATGCGTGAAATACGCATTTTCAATGCTAGATATAATTTTTTATTTGCGTTATGATGCATACGTTTTTCTGAATACATTGTACAATAAGTACAATAAAAATAAATATCTTAAAAATAAATTATATTTGATATGTTTGCTACCAATATTCAAAGCTATTTATTGTTTCTTTACTAATAAAATACAATCATCGCCCATTTACCACTCCTACTAAGCAATAAAATTCCCATCAATTGACAAATAAACACAACAAATGCACTTAGTATACGCCAAATATTGACAATAAAATGTCAATAGATCGGAAAATTTGATGGGATTTTAAAGATACTTGTACTTCTCAAAGTACCTGCCGTCAATGCATCAACAGATTGCATCTAACCATGAATGCTTTCAATTGATAATGGTATCTATCATTTACCATTGTACCTATACATATGTACTTATCTAATTCGAAAATTTTTGCCTCTTTTACTACACATCCAAAGCAATTACGATATCATATTGCATCTTGAGTTCTAGAAATAAGGTCAATGCATCAGAGGTTAAGAAATAATCATTCGATGAGTGTGTAAAGTAGGAAGGTCGACTGTCGGCATTATTTGGTAGTAATTAAGCAAACATTAGCATATTTTTATCATTTCGTATCTTCTTTTACAAGTCGATTATCTTTGGCTGCAATTGATCGAAAATACAAAACCAGTTTGTTTACTGTCACGTTATGCTTGAATTACCAGGTGTTGGGTGTATTTGTACTGAAGTTTCAATATTTGTATACTTACGCATTAGTGAATTTCGGTTTGTTCGTGTAAATGTGTACCGAAACTTACCTGTAAAGAAATAAGAAAGACAAGTTAGTAAAAACTCAACAAGACGTGAATGGAATAAAATGTCATTCGACGATGAATAATTTTGAAATTATGATTGTGATTTCGAAGTCGCAGGTTCATTTTAAGTAGTCAATGAGAATATTTGTTTTCTTTTCTCATTAACTTTACAATGTAGAGCTTACTGTATTACTAGCATGAAAAACTTTGAAATAATGCGAATTCGGCTGGTCTGACTCTATCTATTCGCCATTAGAAGTATTGTGGTCTAAACGTGGGTTCGTTGAAGTGTGTACTCATGTGTTGACTATTAGTTTTTGTATTCAATTAAAAACCAAGTCACTTTTACAAAAATAAAAACATTTTTGGAATTATTCAGCTATAAGTACGGAAATTTTAAAGTCATGGGTAAGTAAGAGTTAAGTAATTTAATATTTGGCTTATCTAATCGTTTCTTTTTTGAAGAACCAGACATTAATAAATCGCTGTTTCCAAAAGTAATCATTAGACTTTATTCAATTGCTCTATAAAATATTTGATGTTATGCTCTCAATACAGAAAAGCGAATTTCGTCATAGGCGGACAATTTCGGTTTTCATAAAAAGTTTTAGAAAAACAAACTAAAATACAATCATGCTACCATCTTTTGAAATGCTCTACAAAATAAATGTTATCGGAACCCATAGATTTACGAATATTTCGAATTTGTATTATATCAACATATGTCTGCACATATTTGGATCCCGCATCGAGAAAAATAAACTTCCGGTGATTTTTAGCCACTAAATTTCCTATAACCAGCATTTTGCTAATATTAATCGAATTTTAATGCAAACATTTGTAACTTTAAATGGATATGCCTAGGCCAAGATAAAAATTATTTCTCATCCAATGACTTCCAAACTATTCTCCAACATTTCGTTTGTCCAGCTTTTAATTAGAGAAAGTTTAAGCGTACCCAAACGAAAAAATTGCAAAATCAAATCGAACAACTTCATCATCACCATCACTT
Organism: Nemotelus nigrinus; assembly: GCA_947369275.1. Lineage (NCBI taxonomy): Eukaryota > Metazoa > Arthropoda > Insecta > Diptera > Stratiomyidae > Nemotelus > Nemotelus nigrinus. Next base: position 202,394,600 of record OX376372.1, on the reverse strand, counting down.
TCACTCTCATTCGTGTTTTGGTGAGTTCTTGTGTTGCTCATCTGAAATTTGCCTAACTGCCGATGACTACGTATGTCGTTGCTTGTCTGCTTGTTGCTTGCAAATGTTTCTGCGTGACTTTGAGCAACATCAGAACATATTGCGAAAAGTCGAGGCGCCGGAAAATCGGACAAAAACTGAAAATTGTGGCGATGAACAGGTAGGAAGAATGAGAAATGGAAAAAATACAATAGCAAAGAGAACTGAAGATACAACTGGTGTGTCTTACTTTTGCTACTAAAGTAGTGTGTTTTAGAAATGTTTACGATTTTTCTAAATTGAGATTTTTCGATTCGGTCCACCTGCGAAGCATTTGTTTTGGCTAAGAGAAAGTGAAGTTAAAATGACTGAAAAAGCTATTTTACTGCAATTGGATTTTGGAGATAAGTTTTCGTTCTTATGAATATTTTTATCATATTTTATGGATACATAGTGTAGATATATGTTTTTGGAGCGATTTAATCGAGGGTTTGCACAGTCTACACCCCAAAATGGGAAAAATGAAGAATACTTGTTTTTTTGAATGGCTCGAAGTGTATTTGCCACAGAGAAAGAAACATTTCCACAACATTTGAAAACAATGGTCCACTCTCGCAGCTTTGGCAGAAGTTACGAAAGATTCTGATGCTAGTGTCCTCGGTGAGTCTCATGTCCAGTGTGGCAAGATTGGGCTATTTCCCGGCAATTGGGCTATCTAAAATTTGAATTCGCGGGACGTTTTTTCATTTCGCGGGTTGGCGGTTCTTGGGCTATCTATTTTTATGAAAAACAATATTTGGGCTATACAGTAAAATCTACTAATCGGGACACTGTATGATCGAACCTAGCTATAACATCACCGCACATACTATTTCTTGAAGAAAATTCACTCTGTAATCGGGCAATATCTAAAATTGGACCGTATACCAGATTAGGTGCATAATTTTCTGCTAAAAAATTATTTAATGGTTAGAATTTGGTACGTTATTGATAGCTTGAATTTTATTGGCATTCTGAAAACAATAAAATATTGATTTATTTGAGTATTGTTGTATGTTTTCCCTTTAAGCAAGTATGAATGAAATTCAATTGATAATTATGATGTAAATATTTAAATGAAATTCAATTGATAATTATGATGTAAATATTTAAACGTTTGTCCAGGCAACGTCAAAAATTTGCCAATATCCGGCCAGATACTTCATGGTAAAGCCCGTCAAATCACTACAAAATTAAAACAAAAAGCATCAAGCAGAATGCTAAAATCCGTTAATAAGGACTGCAATATTCACAACGGCACGCTTTGTGGCGAAGAAGCTGTTGTTGATTTAGACTCAGTTCAGAAATTTCAGTCACAGTTAAGAATGTTATGTGATGGCTATAATGCTTCAAATATCTATAATGTTGATGAGACAGAAGTATTTTTTAGAGCAACACCTCAAAAATCACTGTCTTATATAGAAAAAATTTACATATGAAAAACCTTGAAAGAAATGCGTTACAGTTGCAATGGAAGCTGCATAGGAAAAACCGATAGACTAAGATCGTTGGGAAGAATTGGCATTAAGCGAAGTTTAGACACAACTTGGCAAGCTAACACAAAATCTGAGATAAAAGTTGTTATTTTTAAAGAATCGATGCACACTTGATTTTGAAATGCAAACACAAAGCCGAAACATCACCATCTTTTTTGATAAAGCTAGATGTGATAGTATTGATAATCTGGAAGACATCAAGCTACCATTTTTTCCACCTACTTGCACTACTTATTTACAGCCCTTAGATCAGAGCTATACCAAACATAAAACTAAATTACTGCACTTATATGATGAACCTCATATTGTGCGCTCTGGAAAATACTGAGCGTTCTTCGGACCCAATAAAATGAGTTTCTATATTTGAAGCTTTCTGGTAATTACGATCTGCTTGGAATAAAGTGTTTGCAATTACAATTACAAAAGCGCTTTTGGAAATGTAGGTTCCGTCGAAATCTGAAGGTCGAAAGCGGGATCGTGATGATAACAATAAAAAAAATGTTCAGCAATCGCTAAATGTTTCTCCATATTCATTCTTTTTCAACGTAACCTGAACTTCCTATCTTGCCACATTTATACAGTACAGTTTTTAGTTGCCTGTAAGCTATTCCTCAAAACAAGTTTCTATAGATATACGCAATTTGAATTTCGGAAAATCCAAAACCCATTTTTGCCCGTTCATCCAACGCAATATTTGGGATAGTCCGGAATCGGGATTAAATTGGAATCTCGCATAAACTAAGTCAATGTTTAAAAATTATTCATTTGATTTCAAAGTTTTTCGCGAAACGTCGCTTGGAGACCCACAAGTGACATTGTTTGACATATATCTCCTTTTGAAAATATTTAAAGGTCTAAACATAATATTAACAGCTGATCGTCTAATCAAAAAATTATTTATTTCAAAATTTGCGTTCATAGTTTTGAATGTATGAGATCGGATAAAATATTTATATTTTAAATGAAATATTCAGTCTTTCTAGCCATTAAGATTGCCTCTTCTACTAATTTAATATTTGTGCCACCTAAATTTGCAAGTTGTTTTTGCAAGCTTTTATTTTCTGCGTGAACATTCTAGGAAACCTTGAAGAAATAAGTGTCCCTCTACACTTATTTTTTCAAGGACTTTTCGAAAATTTCCACACAGTTCCTGTAATTTATTCACATTTTTCCCTTTTCAAATACGTTGTGAATAAAATTTTATCTGTATATGGTATTGAGAATTTTTACTGTTTCAAACAACTCCTGTGCTACAATTAGAGCATTTATGTTACTTTGTACGAGTTTAACGGATTTAAATATTATAGTTTAATCAGCTTAAATAAATTAATTTAGCTATAAAACTGGTGTGGCGGTTTTTGGGCTACAAATAAGAAATTTTGGCTATTTTGGGCTATGAAAATTTGAAATTGGGCTATATTTTCTCGCAAATATCTGGCCACACTGCTCATGTCTGCTATTTAATTGCTCTTACACGTCCCGCCAACATTATAAATCGGAATAAAAACTGGTTTCTCCACCGGGCTTTGTTTATCTAGCAAGCAAGCAGTGAGACTCATTCTGCGTGATAAACTTCAAGTACTTCTAAGTTTCAGTTCTATATTACCTGAAAGTGTGAGATGGCCGCTAACAATACAAATTAGAAACTAGCTGGAGAAGCTCTTTTCTAAGTTGAGTAGATATATCAGTTTTTATTTTCCAATATCGGAAGGATACATTCGATGGGGACTTAGGTATAAATGAAATGATAGCCATATCGTCTTCAGTCACTATCCTGCAGTGCTGTGGCTCATATGTGGCTCACTATCTTCTTGTACTGTGGATCATTTCAACTATCCCATACATTTTCATTTAAATTGTTAAGATTAAGTCTCTTTGGAAGATAGTTAGTGAAAATTTCTTAGATAATCTCGGCATAATGCTGATTTTAAGAAAATAAGACAAAAATATAAATTTGTTGTAAATTGTGATCTTCAGAAAACGTATTCAATGGAAATGAATATTGTTGGAAGATTACTAATGAAAATAAGAGAAGAAATAAGCGGAACCAACAATTGAGCTTTATAAAATGCCAGAACAAATGAAAAATAGGTTCGAAGTGTAACGATATAAAGCGCCTACTCATAATTTTTCACCAAGTCCGGTCATTGGTTGTTAGACTCTGATTAGGTTTCATTTAGATTCTGTGCTTGATAAGAATTTATTTAACATTTAAATCCAGTTTTTTTTAAACTTATCAAAAAAATGTACAAAATGGCTTCAAAAATAGATACAATCGCATCGATAGGGTCAACTTTTATGGAATTGTTTTCGCACTTAAAACGGATGTTTCTACAGTGATACATCTGGAGCCCCATATTAGACATACCACGTAGACCTGCTAGACTGTTAATACATAGTTACTTGAATGAATAGCTTTGCGCTGATATTCCAGATCTTAGCCACCAAGTGATGTAGGAAATCATGCAATTTGTTTTTTGGACAACATATAAACCATATACAAGAAATACTGTTATTTGATTTGAAGAAATGCAACAAGAAATTGCCAAACTTCATTAGCGACCTTCAAGGACAAGAATGATTTCAATCAAATAATAGCTTCGCTTTTATTTCTCAGGCAATTCATAATTAAATATAATAATTTTTAACCCTTTGGCACCGGCGGCCATTTTAACCGGCGGCCATTTTTAAATGTACCTAATATTCTGTCAACAAATAACTTTTGCAAAAACAAAGTTTATGGAATTAATTTCAAACGTGTTCTCAATGTGAATATGATAAGATTTTTGAAATTTTTGACGCTATGTGTGCGCTAGGCGCCTAAAATAAGATTGGGCAAATTTGAAAATTTTTGAATTGCGATAACTTTTGACCAGATAATTAGATCATTATGAAACATAAAATACACATTGATATTACTAAGTAGTAGACTCGTGTAGTTTTTTGTGAACGTGCTGGCAACCCTGCAGCTACGACAGGCATTGAAAATGAAAACTTTCAAACCATCGACTCTAAGGAATTTTTTTGTGTTTTTACAGTGAAAACCAACTCACATAGAAATCTTATGCTTGGTCTATACAACCAAAGCAAAACTTTTGAAATTTCACATCGGACAAGAATGGTAACCCTCCTCCAATTTGCTTATGTTTGAAGCATCAAAAATTTCTGTTCACGAGACCCAATTATCAGATACAGTTGAAATTCACAGAATGTATTGGTATTGAGTAGGACCAGGTCTGATAGAAGCAATTTGGAACTGCAGGCAACTCTGTGCCAGTGGTGCCATTTTGGAAAATTATAAAGAAAAAAACTGGTTTTTGGCCTATGAATTCTGATTCAGCTATGAGAATTTCACTAAATTGACACAGTAGCTGAACCTTACTCTAAACCGTGTTTGGTAGAAATATGGTTGAAAAATTCAGTTGTTGCTGCCAGCTATAGTAATTTTGATGTCATGGGTTTTGAAAATTTGCTCACAAAAATAAAGCTTTTTACCCTATAACTTCCAGTGCAGTCATGAAATCGAAACGAATTTCATATGATAAATGGAACTTATTATAGGGATAACTCAGAAGGAATCTGATTAAAAAACCATGATATGGTTGTCAGCTATTGCTGGTTTTGTAATTAATTGCAATATCTTTACTAAGCGATTTTATCGTAAAATTTTTAAACGGTAATGATCTTGTAGTGACAATTAAAAAAAAATATTAAGTTTTAGAAAATTTGAAAACTTTTGCGACTGGTAACTCTAAATTTCTTTGTACCCCTATAACTTCCAATGCAGCCATTGGATAAAAACGAAATTTGCAAGGTAGGTTGATTTTAATGTGAGGCAAGTGTGATATATTTTTGGCTTTGATGCTAGCGGAAGGTTGCCAGCGCGAGGCATTTTTTGCTATTTTCATATCAATAAATCCTTACATTAAGTATTCATGTCTCGAACATTTACAATGAAAATAAGCTACCAATGTTAGAATTTTCTAGGTTCTATACATTTTTCGGTCCCAAACATACCCAAACAAGATCGATAGAGTTATTTGTATTTGACGTGAGGTAATTGTGGGAGATTTTTAGTTGCAGTGCTTTTAAAGTGTTGCAAGCACTGAGCATTTTCATTGTTTATGTTATGTTATGCCGCTTCCAAAGTTTTGCAGTGTTTGGCCTTCCTAAATCTTGAAATTCATGCAAGTGGTAGTCCTGAAAACCCTATGAGTTTAAATACATTGTTAAGATAAAAGTGATTTTGCCCTCGAAACAGACTGGAGTATATGTGGTAGAATATGCACTCAAAATCTACACGATTCGTCTATTGTTCATCGAACATTAGTATTTCTAGCGGTTTAGGTGCGGTAGAGTTTATCTTCTTCTTATATTGATTTCGTATTTAATCTTCATTTATAAGATGACAAAATAATGTCATTTGAATCATATGGTATTTCTTATTTAAATTCACAACACCTATTTCTGTCAAAATTCAATTACAAGTTGGTGAAGATAATATTAGCTTTTTGAACCGATAATAGAAACAGAAGAAATTTACAAAGAATTTATCTAGAAACAATTTAAATGGATTGAAACGATTCAAACAATTCTGTATGGTTTTACATATTTTGACTTCTTTTTGTTCGCCAGTCATATATTTTGAATTTTCGAAGCAACCACGAAAAGGACTAGACTTCATGCAAAATCGTGGGTTATTACATAGCTTATCATTCTGAGTGGCTCATGGGATGAAAATCTGTCAAAGTATACTATTTGGTTTCTCTATCTCAACTTGCATACTTGACGGTTTCCGTTTGACCTAAGAAATTATTGTCATGACGTTTTTGGTGATTCTTCTTAAACTTTTTGATTACATTGAAAAATACCTAGTTTTATGATATTTGTGATATCAATTAGCCAAATTTTGTAGCTGCGAAGATTTTCGGAGGAAATATATTAAGCCAATTTGACGTTTATGTAAAAATTAGTATAAAATAATAATAATAAGTTTCTATCAAGCAAGAATCTAAATTTAATCAGATTTTACACTACTAAGCTTGGTGGAAAATTTTCGTTGGCGTCTTAAATTGTCACTCTTGCAGCCCTTCTACATTTGCTTATTATGTTTCAATTTTCGTTCTCTTTTATTCCAACACTCGTTTTCATTCTTGACATTCCGACAAAATCCACTTTCAAATATATTTTATGAAGGTCACATTTTACAACAAGCGTTGATATTCTTTTTTCTGAAAGGTAGCATTATGATGAGGCGATCTAAAAAATTTCGATTAGCCACCTTCTAAAGAGCCTTAATCCAACAGTTTTAATAACAAATACATACAATATTTGAAATCATGATGAGGAGCTAGGTTGTATATATGAGTAGCCTATATTTAAATTAGTCAAACTAGATGAAAATGTTCGAATCTATGCTCTTCGTATATACTATCCACAACACTACAGAAAACTGACTCAAGACGATAAGGCAATATTTTGATTCATTCCCAAGTCACCAACAAACGTCTTTTTGAAATGTGAAACATAAAATCTGATACACACAATTAGCTTAGGCGATAACTTCTCTGTCTACGTCTTTATACGTACTAGTCAGTGTGGGCGACCATCTCAGACAAATTTTCGGCTCACTTTCAGTTGACATGGAACCGAAACTTAAAAGTTCTTGGATTCTGCCCAACAGAATCAAATTTTACTGCTTGCTTACAAGATAAACAGAACCAGGTGGAGGAACCAATCTATATTTAAATTTATAATATTGGCTTGTCGTGTTAGAATATCATCCACCTAACAATAAGAGCGGACATGAGACTCATCCAGGACGCTTGCATTAGACTCTTTTAGTAACTTCTGTCATTGCTGCCAAAGCTGCGAAGGGCGATGTTTATTTTTCAATATTGTGCGAATGTCTTTTTGAAAGTCGATCTTTTTTCTGTAGCAAATACATGACAAATAACTCGAAGAGACAAATATTTTTGGAGTTTTCCCATTTTGGCTGAAGAGTGTGATTTCAAAAACGTAAGCATTAATGCTTGCTATAAAGAACGGCACAAAATTCGAAACAAAACAGTCTCATCACATTGGCAAACAATATTTCTTTTCTGCAGCCAGTATCAAGTATGACAGTAATAGCTTCCGCTTTCTAGCTTCAGTTTAAGAGGGTATTCGGGTCTAGAAATTTGAACAAATCGATTTTTTTTGTTTACATATTTTTAAACTTTAGACCTTTAAGAATTAGCGTTTAAAAGGATTTTCGGAAATTCGAATTATTTTTGGAGTTACGATTATTTTTGTGACACGCCAACTAAACCAACAAACGCGATCAACAACGAGTTAACCACTTCGAGCTACTCCGAGCTCCGAGCTCAAGCTTCTAAAAAGTTCGAACTGCTCGTATGGCTGAAAGAGCTCCCGAAAATCTCGCTTTTGAAGTTGAAGAAGGAATATTGCATGAGACGGGGATCTTTGATTAAAAAAAATCTAAGTATAACATACCATTAAACGACTCAGACTGCCCGAAACGAGACTCCAAGCTTTAAACGCGTTTTTCTCGAAACTACTTTTTTCGATACGGTTGACATGATATTGTTGCGAAACCCGAAGGCAGCCGAACATTTTAATTAAAGTCGGATTCCGTTCTGTCCCGCGTGCCAAACCTGCCAGCTAGCTCAGTCTGGCGTGGGTTTTTGGGACGAACCCGACCTTCGTGCTACGGCACGCAGACAATACAACACTTAACACATAGTACAATCAACAGGGAAAGCAAGAAAAATCCGCAGGAATCATTATAATGCTACCAATTTATTCACAATTCATGGTATTTATTTAAATCCTCAAAATTTAACAAATAAAGTAAATAAGGAGAAAATTATAACTAAATTTCAGCAAAATTTAAACATTTAAAATGAACAGACTATTTCACATACTAAAATTAAGAGTTCGAAATAAAAAATTTATGAACAATAGAAGTATGAAGAATAAATCATACGAAATTAAACAGGATTCGTTCCTATTTTGCCACCCAAATTAAATTTGTAACGAAAAATGAAAAACTTAAAAAAAAAAATAAGTGCGTACAAGTTTGGGTGAGTCAATTTTCGACCCAATCCCGGCCGGGATCAGTTTACACTGATAATCATAATTCATATAGTACCTCAAGTAAACCGGATAATAACTAATTAATCAACTTATACAATGACCAAATTAAAAATGTTAGAAATATATATGCAACCTATGCAATTAATGGCCAAATCAAAAATGTAAAAATAAATATAAATAATATGCACCTAATGGCCAAATCTTTATGCAACAGACCCACACCATGAATTGTAAGAAATAAAATATAATTACGTAAAATATAAAAAACGTAAACTAATCGAATATCAATGATTTTTTCAAAATTCAAAATATCTTGCATTCAATTCTTTAATTATTTTAGAAATTGTCCTTCTAATGTTAGCGCAACGTCTGCCAATCGAAAGGAATTTTTTTTTAAAAAAAAAGGACTTATCTAGAGCTTCAACCAACAATCGGAATTTTCATTCAAGTCAACTCGGTTCTTCTTCTTCTTCATTCGCTAGCCCACCATCGAACAATTTTTCCGCAGTCTTCCTTCTTTCAGACTTTGTTTAGTTTTATGGAGTATATATAATTTTTTTTTGGATTAAAAAGTCCGCACACCAAGCGTTGGAGTTCATCTGGCTTATCCAAATCACCAGTTTCCTTTGGTTTTCTTTCTGAATATTTTTAACTTTCACTTTGTCTTTTCAGGAACCATGCTTCACACACCTTTCTTCTTGTCAATGCAAAATTCGAGTCATCTATTTCATTTCACGGTCTCTTTCTTCGTTCTTCACGTTTTTTTTACTCAAGTTAATTTTACATTACTGAAATTCTATTACATTATGTTCCGTTGCACTTTTCAATTCACAATAATCTTCTTTATTCCTTCGTTTTCAAATCTGAATTTCCGCTATCTTTTGTATTCACATAAACAGTCAATGTTTCGAAATACTTATATTATTTTCAGCAATGTTCAGCACGTCGTAGATATCCGTATATATCTTTGTTCCCAAACGATCACACTTTCCGAATCTTGTTCAACTCATCCTCAATCAGATCAATTTGAAAAAAAATCTGCACAGAAATAGCCACATCTATCGTACACTGTTTTTCAAAACCCAACCATCAATTGCCTCTCGGAAAGATACCACCAAAAATATCGCGCAACCAGAACCAATTCATTTTCTTAGAAACTAGCACAATTTTTATTTTCCATAACTTTCGGTACTTCCCAAGTTGATTTTTCTACGGCGACATCCACCGCTGCCGCCGCAAACTCAATCCCAACTCACTAGCCGTCAGCATATCCCAGCCTTCCTAGCATTCCGCCACGCACCGGTTCTCAAATCCGTTATGAGCTGTGCACCTGTTGCACAGCACTCGCAGCCAGTACCCAACATTTCTAGTTTCACTGGCCTGATAACGCAGCTGATACCAGCATTGTCACAAATCAGCTGTGCTCAGGTCAGCGAGCCCGTCGCGCCGCAATCAAACATGCAATAATCAAATGCATCAGAAAGCCTGTTTTGGAGGACAATGCAATACATTTGACTGTTGCATGCACTACTGCAGTAGCGATGTTGGTGGGTGTGTGCGTGTTAATTGGCGGCGAGGCTGTTCCGCAACAATATCTCTAGTTGTAATGGATCGATTTACGTAAAGTTTAACACTATTAGATTTGGTCTGACGTAGGGATTTCTGAAATTTTTTTTTTCTACTATTTATAAAAAATTCCCATAGTTGAAAAAATGAGGCAAAAAAAAAGACTTTTTTTTTACATGGACGCCATTTTGTGAAAATAAAATGTTTTCAAATCGCCTACGTCAGACTAATTCTACATTCTTCTTTTTACAGTATTCACCAAAAATGTATGTTTCAGACCGCCAGGAAGTTTGGAATCATGTCAACCATGAAACAAGTTGTTTTTTTATCCTTCACTTCGCCGGCCTGTATTTACATCCATTTTTATTTTTTTTTATTTTTTGAATACATTTTATACTTTCAAAATGTTAATAAAAAACTGACCAAAAAGCACAAAAACAGTTTTTTTTTATTGCGTCCGTAAAATGACCTCAAAAACGAGCCTCTAGACCAGAATACTGCCTTAAGTAGTTGGGTGAAATTCTAAAGCATGATCATAACTACAAAAGCTAAATAATCATAGCTAAAATAGCTAAAAAAAATGTTCGCGGTGTCAGATACAGATAAAAGCAAGCACATTGGAACAATCTGACGAACAGATGACTCTCTGACTTGCACAGGATGTTTCGTTTAGAGCCGGTATATTGAATGAAGACTATGATTTAGTTTAAGTATCCTCAGGCAAAACGTATATTAGAATTAGCTCAGTACATAAGGTTAGCTACAGGTAGTATTGAAATTTCAATGGTTAGAACCTTCAAAAGAACATCAGGATTCAGCTTTTTCCACCAAATAATTTTTCTTTTTGTTGGAATTGTTTTTGCGGGATGATTAAAATTGAAAAACATTGAAAATTTTATTTGACAAAGTGGGTTCGAGAGTATGCCAAGAAATTATACAATCTAAATGTGATCTAAGGAAAAGTTAATTTCAAAACCCAACTATTTTCTTCTTTTCTATATTGAGAAACCTTCTATAGTTTCATATCCTTATCCACACCAGAAATAACATTTGACTTACTTAAACACAATTAAACCAGATTTAATTAACAGTAAAATTCGCATCTTTATAGGATTTCATTCAACAAATTTACCACACTGATTACTCGCATCCATGCTAACAGATTTCAGTTCGATGTCCGCTACGCAATCGTTTGTGTCCTTTATTCGGACATTAATTCAGGCCTGTCCGCAGAATCGATTGATGGAAACAACTTTAAGCATAGACCAAGTCTAGAATTGCGAGCGACACCAAGCAAAGGCGAGGAGACGATGACTGGAAAATGTTTGTGTTTCGGGTCATACAACCCCCGAAAACGCACAACATTTATATCACCGAGATTTCATCGTAGTAAGTTTACAGTACATAGAGCAGAAGGGGGCAATGGACGCAATCAAAGCCTATCAACAGAAGGCTCGTATATCAGAAAGGGCATTGCCATCGGGACTGTCTCCGGCTAAACGATATTTTACTACGGAATGTTTATATTCGGAGCTCGAAGGCTCGAGAAACATGGAGACGATATGATGCCCCCTAGTAGCCTAGCTTAGCCTAGCCTACCCCAAACAGGAAGAGAAACACACGATGGCCCCATTGTATAAAAAAAGAGCGAACGCAATCAGTAAAGTAATTGTTTGCGGACAATGGCCCGAACTGGACTCGACTGATGATATCGTTTTGAAGCAGGGTGTTCTCGTAAATCAATGCATTATGGTTTGAATGGTTGGATTGAAATAGCATATTGGAAGCTTTGATTCACGAACGCCGAATATGAATGAAGATATGAAGGATGTTGGATTGAAGGATATTTTTGGGAGCAATGAATGCGTGAAGTGTGTTCATAATTTCATAGCGACTAGAGCCTACTAGTAGATAGTATTTACTAACTAAACTTTTATATGACGACATTTAATCATAAAAATGTCACAGCTTAATCTATTCGAAACCATCTTATACAAACTCACTCTCACCAATGTCTTCACTCACACTCTATCCATCTCGCATACTGACACGCACTTTCCGTTTCCTTGACCATTTTTTCGGTTATTGCTTCAAAGCATCGAGCCTCCACCAGAAATGCGTAAGCTGAACGGGTTCAGTTTTTCCTCAAGCTCTTTATTTAACAATTTCCCACCAAAGAACTTTTGAATCGGCTCGTTGGCTGGTCGTTCAGAGTTCAAACAGCAAGTAACATTATAACCAGTCACCCTAAGCATTTGATGTGAACGTCCTGACGCCTCTGATGTTTATTTTCAGTGCGACGTGGTGTGGTGTGGTGGTGCGTCGGCAGTAGGTGAACAATTTTACAAGGATCTAGTAAGGATCTATGACCGGCCTACAAACTTTCGAGTTCATTAACATTACGCGAAGCGTTCAGGAAATAAAATTAACAATTGTGATTGAATTATGATAGGAAATGATAGAGTGAAGGGAGGGTGGTGGGAGGGTGAAAGGTACGCAGTAAATGTGTAATGTGACAATAAAAAAAACTGAGATTTATAACGAGGGCAATACACTCAATGCAATACAGAGCGTTTTACGAGTTGGTTGACTTGTTGGGGCTATGAAAATATTTATTAAATGTGAAAATGCAATTATTTTTTGGGAATATTTTTCTCAATATGTTTATGAGGCAAGTCGCAAGTAATATGGTGGTGTAATTGTTTTCGGCAGATTAAGATTGAGGCATGTTAAATTGGTGATACAGTTTTTTTGGTATTGCTCACAATCAACTAGCGATTTGGTAGGCACAGGATTTTCGAAACAATCTTTTAAAGAAATATTTTGAAAAAATTGAATTTTTGTTGCGATAATAACTTTTTCCTGTAACAATAGAGGAGACAAAAAATATATTTTTTTCAGAGCATGAATTCGTATGTATGCTAGATATGTGAGTTATATAATAAAACTTAATAATAATACGTTTATTTTTATTATGCATTTTTCGATAATCATAAATTTTTCCAGTGCTTACAGCTGCATTTTAATTAGGCTATTTCGCTACGAAATATCAATATACTATATGGTAAGCTGTGATTATACATAAGTAAAGATATTTAATAGGTAATGTGGCATTATGGTTTTTATCTTAATGTGAAGAACGCTGCATTTGCGATAAAAATAAGCAATAAGAATAACATTAGTAGTTATTATTAGATGCTTAAGATAAAAGTCAGTTTGAAAGTTGTCACAACAGTGCTCGGAAGAAAATCTCTACGTCTTCTTGGGCAATAAGCCATGACTTTCATTTCTCCAGAATATATACTCCAAAATATTTGAGGAGGGTTTTGGAACCCCTAAACCGTACTATGAAAAATTCATATCTTTGCATATCTTTTGCTAATAATAAGGATATTTGGTATAGAAATTGATAATTTGTAGAGAAGTTTAGTTGAAGTTATGGAGGAGGCTTATTGAAAATTATTTTAAGGTGTATGTTCTGAATCCTTTGTAGGCTTCGGATCTAGGGCCGACACTACAACTTTTGTTTCGATTTTGCAACCTACTAAAGTCAACTTTAGCACTACATCCTACAAGGCTCTCTTTGATGGAATCTGTTTTCAAAACACGATACACAAATAAATATTTTGGGGGTACAATTTTTAAATAATTAAATAATGAATGAGAATTATGATTTTTTGGAGCTCCGATTAACACCTTAATTAATTTCTTCTCCGCGATCTTATTGGGTTCAATAGATTCATTCCCCAATACTTATTGCTCGTTCTGCGTGTCTATCTCAGGGCCCGATGGCTGCTGTTTGACACCGGCGAGGGTGGCCAGATGATGCTTATGACATCAGGGGCAGCACAACAATCTATCCTCAGACCTGAAGGCCAATAGATGTTTTTCTCATGGGTTACATGGATGATGTCGCAGCGGTAATCACTTCTAGAGCTGCCGAGTCAATCAAGTCATGAGGAGGAGGAATGCTGTATGAACTCACATGGCTGACGAAAGCAGAGATCGTCATGCCGAGGTCAACACCAGTAAGTCAGTACGGTACCTGGAAGTGACGCCGGACGTTTAGCTGACTTAATACTCTTAGAGCCGTTCGCTCATTGATCAGGGTGATGGCTAGCATCAATGGCCCCGGCGAAACAAGACGGAGGCTGCTATTAGCGACAACTAGCTATATCTTGTTGTTATAGTATTGGGTATACAATTAAGTTTTAAAGGTTTTTTTCTATTTTGAAATTTTATTGTGCTAAATGGGTAGAATGTATTTTATTCAAAATATTGCCTATCGCTAGCTATGATTTTTTCCACTTTTCCCGCAATGCATGGATTCAGCGCTAATAAAACTGCTCACATTAGTAGGCGAAAGAAGTATTAACCCAATTTTGGATACCTTCAACTGAAGTGAAACGAACTCCCGTAAGGCTGTTCTGCATCGACCGGAACAAATGGTATTCTGATGGTGCACTGTCTGGGCTCTAAGGCGAGTGAGCAAGGACTTCCCACCCGATATCAACAAGATAGGTTTTGATTACCTGTGTGACATGCGGCCGAGCATTGTCATGGCAGAAGATCAATTATTCATGTCTGGTTGCTCATTCTGACCGTTTTTATGTAATCGCTGGCTTCAATCATATTGGTTGTTGTGTAGAGAGCCCCGACAATTGTCTGACAACTTTTCAGAAGCTCGTAGTACACGATTCCCTTTTGGTACCACCAAATGCAGAGCATTACTATTCTGCCATGGATATTTGGCTTTGGCGGCGATGGTTCGTGTTCGCCGAGCTTAACAAACTCCTTCTTGTGCTTTGGATTGTCGTACTGAATCCATTTTTCATCGCCGGTAAAAATACGATGTAAAAATGACTTCGCTTTGTACCGTTGAAGGAACATTTCGCAAACAGTGACGTGCCGTTCAACATCTCTTGGTTTGAGTTCGTGAGGCACCCAGTTTCCGACCTTCTGGACTATACCAATGACTTTCAACCGCAATGAAGTGGCTTGTTGAGCCACGTCTAACATTGTCGCAAGTTCTTTTTGGATTTGGTATGGGTCTTCGTCCGAAATTGCCCTCGATTCAGCGTCTACAACGTTGAACTCCTTTCTTCACACTCCTTGTCGGTTGTGTCAAAACGTCGGTACCAGTACTCACAAACTGAAATTGATGGAGCATGCTCTTCGTAAGCTTCACACAGCAGCCGATGACTTTCTGCTGCACTTTTCTTCAGATGGAAGCAAAATACCAGTGCTTCTTGCGAATGGAGTTTTGTAGGCAGAAAAGCTGCCATAGTCCACGCACGAAAAAAGTATTTTGTTTACACTTTAATGAAATCACACTTACTGTAAAGTATGGTTAAATGATGACGCTTCAACATGAGGTTAGCTGCAAAATGGTAAGGTATGCATAAACACTACTGGCGCCATCTGTTGAGAATTTTTTAGAACTTACTTGTATACTCAATATTAGTAGCAATGCCACGACAATCCTCGTACGGGTCTAGGGTTTGAAGTTGGTAGAGAGCTCCATCATAAATTGACAGTCAATGTGAATACGAGTGTGGAGTGATTAGTTCCACGACTCACTTTACTCCTATTTAAATCAAGTACCTATTTAGAGCTAGGTGAACTCAAATTTTGGCGCGCGGCCCCTTCGTCCGAACCGGGATTCGAACCAGCGACCTCACAGACAAGAAACCAGTGCTCTACCCACTGACTACTCAAGCTACTGATCTTGCTGTACAGCACAGAAATTAGGGTGGTTGCACTTCAAACGAAAAAGTGTAGCTTTGCCAGTGTCCAGCGTAAATATGCACAGTGTCGGTAGATGCCGTTGTGGTGGTATTGGGAGTAACCGCAATAGGAGAACAAGCACGACCGTGTTTAAGTAATGCGAGAGCGGATTCCAGCCCGGACCTTTGTGGGCTGTAGATGAACTTTTTTTCCCCAGCAAGTAAATATCTTACATAATCCGTGATCTATTGACCTGGGGATCTTTTGAAAATTTGTTTGGCTAGCTACAATAAAATTAACAATGGGTTCAATAGTCAATTGCAATTTTCATCGATTGTGATTGCAAGATATTTGCAAGTTTTTATGCAGTAGCTAGTAGCAATAATCATTATCCAAAAAACATTTTTTGCATTTGCAACAAACTTCACCCATCTCTTCGCAGCACTCTCTGAGGAAAAAAATTGATGAATACTAGATAATCGATAATACTCGCTCTGAATCACGATTTAAGTTTTTTTAGTGACTCAACTAGCTTGATATACTTAAATATTTGCAGGATATACATTTTTCCTTGAGTTGGATCTACCACCAAGATTTCAGTACATTTATTTTTCCTCTTTATTTTTCTTCTTTGTTTTAATTTTCATGCGACACGTCCATGTTTACCCCTTATCAGTGACTTCTGCGCCAAATTTAAAAAAAGAAATGAAAAAGAACTGCTTATTACAAAATAGTTATCCTTTTCTTCGTTTTTAGCGAAAATTTCCAGCAATTTTCCAATACGTAGATGAGCTTCAATCTTAATTTGATTGATTTGGCCTGAATCCAGGTACGAACGAAGTTAGCCTAGATGTGGACAAAATGTGGCATGAGACTGATCATTTGTTAGTCTTCAATTTCAATTATTAATATGGAGTGTCCCCAAGACCCAAAATGGTGTAGCGGGACAATTTTGCTTTTATTTGTACATATGGAGTTTCAAGTTTCTAGCCGCATTTGGTACTAAGATCTGTAAATTTGTATTCAAGTTGCCACACCCTTCACAGCCTGCATCTCTCAAAAAGTTGAAATAAATTCATTTAGCTTTTCAATTGAAGCCAGAAATTCATTCCTATTGATGTACGGAAAAATTCTGCGGAATTTTGAATTCATTCGTCTCAAATTGAAAATACATTGGCTGAATTAAGGTTCGAGGAGCAGTTGCGGTTTGTATTAAATGTACTTTGTTTTCATAGAAATACTACAGTTGACAGATTATTTTCATTTATGTTTTCTTAAATGCAGAATCTTATGCTAAGTTTGACCTGAATCGCTAAACATTAATACTAAGAGTTGCAGTTTTACTATACGATTTCAAAGATTTTTTAGTTTTTGCTCTTATCAGGATTTTTAAAAACTTCAAATAACGCTCTACGCTTATTTGTGTGTGTGTGTTTTGCATTGGAAAAACTCGGAGCCTATCTTTACTCTGATATGACACTTTTTTAATGCGCATGAATTTATCGGGAATTGAATGAACGTCTATCGGTAAGTTAGACACGGAAGAGGGCAGATTATTCAATTAAAAATAGCTTGCTTATGAAAGCATTCAACAAAAAACATATGAAGTAACAAAACTAGATCCTTTATCGAAAAGATTCACACAATAAAAACATGCACACGGTATAATTGCAATGTAGCCTTTAGTACCGAGCGGCTCATGAAAGATCCCACCAAAACAAAATAATAACTTTTTTCCGTGTAATTAATCGGTTTCTTTTTTGTTTTACAGATTGGTCTCTAAATTTAAAAAAAATAAATGGCGTTGGGATAATGAAACCAGAATTGGATTATGCGCCCCCTATCTCGGATTGGAGTCTGTGATTTTCGTCTAAAGAGAACTCTTCCGAACAGATGGACTAGAATGAGGTTCGTAAACAATTTTGTTGGGCGTGGGATAGTTACAAGAAGGTTTAATCATTGAGATTCCTGATTTCGGATGCAGGAAACTGTCGCTGCTGTAGCTACTGTCACACAAGCCAATCCTAAAGTTTCGACAAAGAGCTTATTTTTTTTCTAGGGTAATGCCCAAGCTCAGAGAATTAACCTTTAAAGAGAATATTTAGCTATGGTGGTAGGAAGACACGTATGGAAGAAGCCGATATCAATTATTCCGTTATTCTTCAAGTCCCACATTATTTATTATTTTATGAAGCGCGAGTGTTATGCCTAGTCGCCACTAAAGCTATATTGTAAAAATTAATGAATGGGGCGCTGGTATTATGCCTGGCTGCCCGGCTGTTAAGAGAACATAAGACGAACAAATACAACCATGGGCATACGGCGGGATTCGAACACGCAGGCAGTTGATCGCTGCTTCGGACTGGTGCTTCAGCCAGCAGAACTACTGACCTCAAATGAGTATCTGCCAACAGTCACTGCAGATAGTAACTGTAAACAGTTCTGCATAAATTTGCACTTATTTTCTTATAGAATTCAATTAGCAAACAAACTGAAGGTTGCGAATTTGCCAATTCATTTTGAATATATTTATGTCATAGCATTTCTATGTCTGGTGAGGCCCGTTTTGTCAAATGAAATTGTCGAATATGAAGCATACAAATACTTCATGAAACGGAATCGCATCCACTTCGACTTATAGTGTGGTTTGCAGTTTCATCAAGCTGAATTGTTGAGCCTTACTATTTCGAAGAAAATGATCTTACAGTTACGGTCAATAGAGACTCTTACTTAAGGGGACATTCGCCTTTGAAATTGAAAAAAAAACACTTTTTAAAAATTTTATTATGAAAAAACTATTATATTTATTGACAAAATTTCTTTTGGATATTGTTAAACAGTTTCTAAAGAATATAAAAAGAAATGTTTTTTTCATTTTTAGTTTCCCTTCGCTGCTGTAGAGGGCGTTATCCAAAAGTTACTTTTCAAACGGTAGGACATATTGTGGACCTCCTGTAACAGATTTATGAAAAATTCTAAATGGATTCTATTCTTGAGACTCAAAACTATACAATAAGCCTCTAAAACTCATACTTTTTCATATTTTGAAGTTTTTGTATGTATGAAAAATGCGAAAAAACGGCATTTTTTGGGGGTAAGTCATCGCCGTAAAAAAAAGGGGAGTATTTTTTAAAACTTTTAGAGGCTTATTGTTTACTATTTTTCTTAAGTAATCGAATGTTCTTTGGTTTTTTAAAATCGGCCGAGTAGATTCGGAGAAAAATGTCCTACGAGTTTGAAAAAGGTAGTTTCGAGAAAAACGCGTTTGAAGTTTTTTTCACCATAATTTTATTGAATAAAAGGTCGAAAACCTTTTTTTTACCTTAGCTGTAACTTTTTTTCTATTACGAATTTCTTGATGAAATTTTAGGAGGCAACTTTCAAACGTATATAGAATCGAAATATGTAAAAATCTCAAAATCGATTTTTTGAAAATTTCAAAGGCGAATGTCCTCTTAAAGGTGTTGAAAGATTTGTCTTGTCCAGAGCTACGCTGAAAGAGAACTCTTTCAACACTAAGTGGTTTCAATAAGATAGTGCAACTTCTCACATATCCAGGGCTGTTGTGAAAAAATTGCACCGAAAATTTCTCAATAAAGTGATGTCTAGAAACTCCACATTTTGTTGGCCTTCAAGGTTTCCTAACTTAACTGAGCCTGATTTGTTCTTGAGAGGCTATTGCAAACATGAGACTTTCAAAGCAAAACCAATAGATTTGAATGATTTAAAGCAATCTCTTTGAACGATACTATTGCAACGGTTCCCGTTTCAATTCTTCAGGCAGTAATGAATAACTATTTGATAAGATATCCCACATGCGTCACCGAACGCGAAAGTAACTTAAATTCAATTCTTTTTCAATCTATTAGTAAAAATGCATTGTCTTTCAAATGAACAAAGCAAAAACAAATTATGTGAATAGTTAGTTATTATAGAAAGTTATTAAAGTAAGTTATTGCATCTATAAACGTTATTTTTATTATACAAGCTATAACAATATTCATCAACCACCCTGTACATTATATTAATTCTATCAGCAGCTCTAGAAAAATATTGTTATTATTGTATGTAGATAGTTCACTGGAAATGAGAGTTACAGGAATTTGTATATAAACTAAATAAATGCATATGATTTCAAAGAAATGATTCATAAATATAATACAACTAGATTGAATAATATAATACTATCAGAAATTACTAGAAAATGTATCGATTTAATACCCAAAATCTTAACCTATATTTGAAACCACTCAATTTTTGTTAGAGTGTGTTAGAACAGAATTGATTCTATGGATATGAATTATATTTGCTTCCTTATATTTGATAGCTAATATATTTAATTCTGCACATCTAATCGCTCATCACTACCTCTTGACACAATCACCTATCTGAAACATGTTCGCTTCCATCTCATCAGCCTGTTGTATTTTGAAATGCAGCCTTTCCGAATCTCCTTCAAATGACGTGGTGAAAATGATAAAGGAGTATATTTTTCTTCATATCTTTAAAAGAAAAACACGAGGCCATTCTAATTTATTTTACCACTGACTCATTTATGGCCAAATATATTTCGGTATTGAGCTGGACACTTAAGATCAGCCATGCAGGCTTACATGAGTAAAACTACGTTACAAAACTTGATAAGTCTGGAAATTGATGGTTATATTCATTGTGAGTAAGGCTCTCAAATTAGATTCTTCTTAGTATTTGTATACAAAATATATCTCAGTTAACTCTCAGTGAAAAGTGATTATCTTTATGAATAAGTTACGAATATGAACGTAATAACATTCAGAGCATGATTAAATATACCTTCTCGATCCATGCTATGCTTCCTGGCATTCGAATCTTTGAAATTGTAATTTTGAACACCTGTGGATAATAAAACCAAATTACCGAACAGTTTTTCAGAATTTTAAAACATGAATGTGAATCAAATAATTTTGAACGGGATTTTTTTTTTTTTTTTGAAAAAAAAAAACACAAATTAAGCTGGACAAGGAAGCTTGCCAGAAAATTATGAAAAACTTAGCGCTGGACAAAATACGGCGATGAAATTCGGTTTACTTTATTCAAGCTAGAGTACAAGAAAAGTACTCGACGCATAACTATATGATTTATTTCACAACAAATACAATTCATTGTCAACGTCGGCAAATGAAACATAATAGGGGTGTTTTTTTGCTCCCCCTATCTATAGCAGAACAATGCTATCAACTGCAGACGCATTGGAAACAACAACAACTCACCGTATGCATAACAGGAGTTGTTGTTGTTTCCAATGCGTCTGCACTGGTTAGCATTGTTCTGTTATGGATAAGGGGAGCCAAAAAACGCGCCTAATAATACATATGAAATTTTGAAACAGAGATAAAATAAATTAGTAATTATTAAAAAATTCAAATAAAAAGTAACTGAAATTCAGGATGCTTAGAGGTAGGAAAATCATGGGGCATAAGTGGCTAAGAGCAAACAAATCAGCTTTCAATTGCCCGCAAACTTGATTGCTCCGTATAATTTTTAGTCATTCGCATAGAGAGGATAGGGAAAATGAACAACAGCAATAGAAGAAAGATCATTGACAAACAAGATGAAAAGTATAGGGCCAAGAATAGACCCTTGAAGAGCATCGGATTTGGGAAACCAAGCAAAGAAACGAAACTGTTTAGAGTGATTCTGCAAGGGTGGCTATGGATATAGGAAGGAACCCAGGCGAGAAGAGAATCAAGACCTTTCGTATCTATTGAGTAGAAGGTTATGGCACTCAGCAGAACGTCAAATCGCTTCGAGAAGCCCGTGTAAAGACTGAAAGCGTTGGTGACCAAATTAGGAAACACCATGAGGTTTGTCGTTGTGGACCAGCACTCAACCAACCTTAAGAGCAAAGAGAGGTTAAAAAAAAATGAAATTTATTCAGAATAAGTCTTTCCAAAAAGTTTACTGCAACAGTAGGCGAGAGACATAGAACGGTAGCTGGAAACAGTAGATGCATCATCAGGTTTAAAAATTTGGGATGCATTTGGCGGTTTCGGATGATCAAATTTGTTGGTCAGATGCATCGTATGTGTTGAAAAAGGAAGCTGAAGAGTCGCAGAGATGATATTGATGAATTATAATATGAAAATGGTTTCACCAGGATATTGGGAATACCATCCGAACTGCAGGAAGCATTCAAGTCCAAGATTCAATTGCGACAAGATTAGCTAAAGCAAGGATATATTGGCTGAGCAACAGGGTTACTCATAAGATATCGACGTGGTTGTAATATTTATCAAAGAGAAATCTCAAACAGCTTAAGAGTTAGCAGTAATAACAAAATTAGCATGCATAAAAGTAGTAATTGTGGAATTTGACTTAAAGGAGCGAATGTAGGACTAGAAGAATTATGTGTTGATTGAAACAGATTGAAAATTCAAAGTTCGAAACGAAAGCCACGTGTTACTTACTTGAATACTATTTTTACTTCAAAGCAGGAACCAGGAAATTTTTCAAGCGTGTAGTAGTAGCCGTCTTTTTTTTTACTCAGAGTGAACTAAGATAGAAAACGATTATAGAGATTAATGTGAAAGATGGGATAAGAAAAGGAAACATAAAACTTTAACAAACAAGCCATATTTAATCACCTCAAATCCCTATATAATCTCCTAAAAAAAGCAAACCTAATTTCGGTAGACATTTAGATTTAAGTAAGTTGCAGCGAAAGATTAAAAACTTTCATTCTTTATTGGAAAGTCAAAGTCGACATCAACAAGAATTGAAGGATGATAAGATAATGATCAAGCTGCAGATATAGAAAAAGAAGAGGAGATAGGAATAGGGAGTTCAAAGGAACACTAGAAAGAACTAGATCAAGAATTTTATTATTAGCATGGTGAATGTAGCTTATTTGTAAATAATAGAAAAGAGAAGGGAAGGAAGCAACAACAATAAATAGGGTAGCCAGAAATGTAGAAATGTATATGAAACAGGAAGTTTAAAACACCATCAAACTGAAAAATGTTCAATGGTGTAGTTGGTTTTTGTTGTTAGCGACTCTTGAGGATTGAATAGATTGTGCAAACTAAAGCCAAGGGACAAGAAAAAAACTAGTCTAGTAAACAAATGTCCACAACCATGAAGTGTCTGATAAAATAGATTCAAAGAAGCATCGGATTTTCATGTACATTTTTATTTATTTATATAGTTCAATTTTACAGATTACAATCAAATTACAAAACTGAAAGCACGAGTTTAATAGCGGTTGCAAATATGAACAAAAAACAAAATGGGAAGCAATTATTTTAATTCTGAAGATAAAATATCTATAATGCGTTTTTAATAAGATGCGAAACTTGGAGACATAGAACTGAACTAGTGCAGGTTATGGCTTCGTAATATGCGTAAGAGAGGAAAATGATAGTATAGTTTTGTTCGAGCAAAATGAATATTAAAAGCCTGTCCAAGATCTAGAGGCACGATTGTTATCGCCTCAAACTGCAACATACAGATAACAAAAGACAAATATCAATTTAAAAGTTTGTAAAAAAATACATTCTTCGAGGTAGAATCTGCGGGTACTAGCTGAAAGCATTTTCTGGAATGTTAAACGATCTTTTTACTATAGCAGCGAGTAAATATTTGTTGAATAGATTTAATGACATCTGTCAAGTCACGAAGCGGGGAAACTATACTTGGGAGCAGTATTCAACTATATCACGAACTAGAGAAGTAAATAAATCAACACATGTACAGATATTTAAAAAATCACGTAAGTAACGTAGGACAAAGCCTTGCAAGTTTAGAAGCCCTGCAATGCAATTTGGGATCGAAAATGATGCCAAAATAAGAAAATGATGCCCTTTGATCTACATGCAGTACAATATTGCCACACAGAAAAAAGTAGAAAATAAGCAAATTAAATTTTTTGAAAAATGGTATAACAACACATTTGGAACCATTAAACCAGTTACAAATTTTTGTACTCTATGTATTTAAGGCTAATATGTCAGATTGCAATGATGCACAAACTTTCAGAGGGGAGATATCTCTGAACAGCTTTAAGTCGTCAGCATATAGGAAGGAAGCCAATGACGACATTGATAGACGGTCATTAATAAAAAGAGTGAACTGCAAAAGGCTGAGCATGGTACTTTGCGGGACACCGAAAGTGGGTTAAAAGGGTAGGATAAGCCCATTTAGGAAAATTTTAGAAGATATAAGACGCAAACTAGGATATAAGAAAACCGGATGTGTTAAATTGACTGAGTTTTTTTTAAAGTAAACCGAAGTGATTAACCTTGTCAAAGGCTTTCGAAAATTAAGCATAAACTATATTTATGTTTTATCCATCTTCAAATGTAGAGGCTACAAAATTAACAATTCAACTTAATTAGTCGCAATTGAGCAACTCTTAATCAAACAATGCTTCTCCTTGGGAATTTAATTTCTACCAAAACAGTAAATTTTCTTGTAGGAACCCTTCCTAAAATTTTAGGAAAGCAGGGTAGGAAGAATATTTGGTAGGAGTTTGGAACGTTTTTAACGTCTCTTAGCTTCAATATCGTGAAAACATAAGTTTTCCAAAACGAAGGAAAAACATCAAAAGATAAACTGCGGCTGAAGACTCTGGACAAGGAACTCTAAAGAAAGAATAAAAAAAACCACAAAAATTCTAGAAACTAGAACAAAATCGAAACTATCTAAAATATCAAATTAAAATAAGCCAGAATAGAAACAGTCGGACGTAAATGAGAAATAATGACAATTTAGGCACCAAATACTTAGATTAATGAAAAGTTTCAAAGGAGTTTTATGATTCATTTGTTTTGTGTATGGGGTTAGTTCCCGCACAAATTCTGAGCAGATACCGAAAAATTGATTGTCATGTATGCTTGTGAAACTGAATATTCGTGTGCCTTTTAGTAGGCGTTTGATTCTTTCTCACGGGGAAATGAAAATCCACGAAATGCAAAAGCTGTATTAGAAAATCATTACAATATCATTACATGTTTTGATGTTTGTCTTAAGATTTTTACAACAACAAAAACAAAACTCTGGCTTTTCAAATATTGATTTCATCCAAGGTTTTCAATTAAAACGACCAGTATTGTATTGTATGAGCATTAATTTATTTATAAACTTTACATACATAGGTCGCCTTTTTATGTATCTAAATCTATAAGCTTGCGCAAAACGCTTCTAGCCAACGATTAGTTTTCTCAAACGGCATTGCAAATGATTATGCTCTGTGTGGCAGCATGTCTTTTCCAAAATTCGATAGTTTTAAAGTTGTGATCAAACTTGTATGTAGTCTCGCGTTTTTCACCACTTTTTTAAAATTGCCGAGATCTAAATGATAGATTTGTTCGAATTTCAAAATTTTGGACGGTATACATCGAAATTCAGATTAAGATACATAGTTAAAGCTCCCAAAACACAAAATTAAAATCAAACCGAAATGAATGCATAATCGTCATTAGCATGTGAAAATCACGACCGTTTGCGCATTAAACTATTATAAACAAACTCCTTCTCATTACCTGTTATTGACCGTTTCAAAAAGAATGATTTTTTTTAAGTTTAATGACCAATTTGTTCCTTAGAGGCTAACATCTACCCTCTAAATCTTGATCATCTTTTAATATCTTGACAGATATCGATATTTCGAGGGTAATCTGCCTCCTCTTTAGTAATTATCTCTCAGGTTACTCTCGAAATGTCGATATCTGGCAAGAAATTAAAATATATTTAGCTTCTAAAGAAATAATCGGTCCGTAAATTAAAATATTTTTTGAAAACTCAAAAATATGATTGACATTGAAAATTGGAAATGTTTGTGTGCGCCTCATGAGGTCGATGCTAAATATCGTGAACAGTTGTATAATTTACATTCAATTTTTCTATAATCTCTCTTAACTAACGCATTGATCTGCTCGTTGTACACCTTAGTAAACCTTCCTAATCAATGAGTGCTGAGTTCAAAATCACCAACAGTTTTTTTTCTCCTATTGTTGGCACTAACGTTCTTTTATAATATCACCTTTGCAAATATTTAACAAAATTTTCACAATTATTTTACGGATTTTTCACAATTTTTTCACAAGGTCTTAAAAGCTAGTCGTGTGTTCATAATTTATAGGAAATAAAATACTAGAAAGTGACGAAAATGCAATGGTTGGTCCTTCATTACAAAATGTTTTGAAACATCTGAAACGCGAGTTTATTGCCATTCGATGGTGATGATGCTATTTACATTGGAATTTCGTGAACATTTTAAACTATTCCGTATAATTATTATTTAAGTGAAATTGCAAAAAACAAAAATTGAAAAAAGGTACACAAAGTTTGTTTAGCTCCTGCTTCGTAAGGCATTCGTAAGACAAATCTTCTAAAATGGCGTCAAAAAATATTTCAAACTTTGATGAAATTTTCTGAAAATTCATGTTTTTTTGCAATCAAAAACTTTTTCCCGGAATGGCTTGAAAAATGTTGGGTTGGAAAAATTTGTAAAATTTAGTTAAAAAAGAAAACCGAAGAGGGGCGAAATAAGGTTGGGTCAAAGAAACAATTTAAAAATTATTAATCATTCAAGTTTTTTTTTAATCTTAATAAAAATAAAATAAAATGCAGCTTATTATAACCAATGAAAGATGACAAAAAATTTTGACTTGGAGTTGAAAAAAATTCGACAAACGCAGATAGTTGTCTATGTGATTAGTGGACGATCAGCTGTTCACTTCACGTGTCTATTATCTATAAAACTTAGCTGTGGTGAACTTCATCACCCATAAATTAGCTACCACTGCTTTGTTTCAAAAATACGTCTTGATTTTCAGAAAAAAACCCCCAATGATTCATCATTGGCTGCTCTGCCATTTTGCTCCAATTATACACGTTTAAGGATCCGTTTTATAATAACACAAGTATTATTATTGAATTAAAGGTATGAGGCTTTATTTTTCGGTGTATGAGGCTGACATTTAGTAAAGAAGGAGCATTGCAGAAAGTTTTATTTTTTAAATTATATTTTCTATGGTCAATATTTTGTGTATTGGGGTTCCTAATTGTATTTTTTGATTTTCATATCTACTTCTTTTGCGTCAGTAAGTTTTTAGAATGAGTATTTTTAATTGGTGGTAAAGAACGTGACAAGATGTTAAAACCGTCCGCGTAGACTACAAATTTGTTTGATATACAGTGCCGGTAAAAATGATAAGACACCCCATGCTTTTCAAGAAATTGTAAAATAGCAAAACAATCCCAGGAAGCTGTGTATGTATCTGAGATTGCCGCACCACATTACATTCCCCTGAGTAATTAGCCGGGGATTTTCCGTAAAACATATTGAGTAATTAAAGAAAGTTGAATTTTAGGTAGGTAAAAAAACCATTCTTTGTTTTTTCGGATGTGAACGTTTGTCCCGTAAAGAAGACGAAAAGTATTTATAGAATTGGATTTCAATATTAGAAGGTTATTTTTTACTAGTTTGGTGTTGTGAACTCGTGACAATGGGTAGAGCAAAGCAGTTGACTGCCGATGCAGTTGACTTTCCACGACATAAGGAAAGAAACGAAAGTTTTGAGCAAGAGACAGCATGGTGGCGGAAGTGTAATGGTTTGGGCTGCTATAGGATACAACGGGTGGAAAAATAACTGGAAAAATAAACAGCTTACGATATGTGGAATTGCTTCGTGAGGAGTTTGACAATAATTTGCAAGAAATCGCGGACCAGCCGTTTATTTTCCAACAAGATAATGCTGCGATTCACAATGCAAACGTTGTTAAACAGTACTTTCAGCAGCAACAAATTGATGTTCTCGATTTCCGAGCAAGGTCTGCAGGACTAAATATAATCGAAAATTGTTGCGGTCAACTGATCCGAATCGTTTACGCTGAATCGAAACAGTTTCAAGGCACAAAGGAATTAGAAAAAGCTATTACCTCTGCATGGGCCCAGATTTCGGGAAAATATGTTCGATTATTATATAAAAGTCTACCAAAAACAATTATAGAAATTTTGAAAAAGAAAGGAAGATCAATAAAATACTAAAATATTACAAATAGTTGCGTTTCATTACTTTAATATTATTCTAATATGGCAAAAATGTAAAGTGTCTTATATTTTTTACCTACCTGTAATTTAACTTTTTTTATCTACTCAATATGCTATACGGAAAATCCCCGGCTAGTTACCCAGGGGAATGTAATGTGGTGCGGCAATCTCAGATACATACAGAGCTTTTTGGGATTGTTTTGTTATTTTACGATTTCTCGAAAAAACATGGGATGTTTTATCATTTTTACCGGACTGTAGATAGTGTTGTGCCTTGTTTCGATAGATGACGTTCTTATTACATATTTAGATGTTACGTACAGCAGAAGAAGAGCCAATTTATTGCCTTGCTTTTGCCCAATTCAGGTGGCTGTTAAGTCTGACCTGCAATGCTTTTTGTTTTTTCTCTCATTTTGATAATTCCCAAGAAAAAGTTTTGCTCGAGCGCCGTAGTGCAGTATTATTTTGTACAACAAGTTTCGGTCAATCCTGTAATATAGATGTTTAAAGCTCACGAAAATCTGATGGACGTCGATATTTAACTTCTAACGTATTTCGAGCACTTATTTGACAGTGCAAAATTGAACATTGGACGATCAATGTTACTCGTCAATGACACTGACAGATTAATCGTTAATATTATTTTTAAACACTATTATCACTATTTTATAGGACTTCTGTAAATTTCGAATCGGAGTTTGTTTTCTTTTGTCGAGATGAACCATATGACGAATTTCCACCACTTCTTTTGGTATTTGCTCTCAATTCCTCTTTGAAATTTATGGTACAACTTCCACTGCATTAGAATTTTGTCAATCGCTGGCACTTTATTGCTTTTTTTGTCTTATTATGGAGGACCCACCTTCTTCCAGCGCTGGAAAGGCTATTGAAATTTTAGCAGAATAGTTCATTAGCCCTGATATTATTATACCATGTTCAGGATGAAGATGCTTTTTTTTAAATGACGAGTCCATATTCCATTACTGTCTTCACAAAGTAAC
Organism: Nemotelus nigrinus; assembly: GCA_947369275.1. Taxonomy (NCBI): domain Eukaryota; kingdom Metazoa; phylum Arthropoda; class Insecta; order Diptera; family Stratiomyidae; genus Nemotelus; species Nemotelus nigrinus. The sequence goes on along the minus strand of OX376372.1, from coordinate 202,365,624 downwards.
GATTTAGGTGTGACAAATAATTTCACTATATTGTTAGCATATCTACTTTACTTACTCTTTAAGTTTCCTCCGCTTTTCAATTGTTAGTCATAATATTTTGTTTTCTTATGTCTGATGATCTTATTCGCTACTTGTTAAAGTTTTTCAGATTTCGTTTCTCCGTACTGATGGTACTTGTTGCGTGTTATATAGCGCATCTTGGCATTCGTCGTCAAATCAGACATTTCTTTTTTGACCGATTTCATACCCAAGCAGTTGTTCTGCAAGGATTTTCGATTGTTGTCTTTATCTGCATTCAGACCTCATCAGCTGACCTTGCTTTTCCTTTTATAAAGTAGGGATTAGCTTCGTCTCAAGATTTTTTGTTAAAAATTCTGCTAATGGCACGATTTGGAGTTTTATGAGTTTGAGCTTACGCAGAGGGCTGGCCTTCATCTGCGTCAAAAATTACTACACCAGAAAGAAACGGATAACTATTCATAAATCAAACAATCTATGAGAACAAAAAAATTTTATTCGGTGGATTTTTCGAGATTTTCTAGGTCAAAAATAATTTATTTAATGTGACCGATCGATGCAAAACAATTTTTGTATTCATAAAATAACCAAATGTGCTTTCTATTGTTTAAAACTTAATTTGCATGTACATAAAATGCATATGTTTGAGAAATTTCACCAGGGCGCGACTAAAAAAATTGTTTTCGATCAGCCAATAAATATTTCTGACCGTTAGTCATTCCATCCGTACATTTTTGAAATTTTTCAAAGAAATATGATAATAGTTCTTGTATTTATAATGGGTTTTGTTTTTGCACTTTTTTATGTCCAGATACTAATTACCCATAAGTTTTCTAAACTCGCCAATATTAATCTTAAATCGAGGAGATCCTTTCACAATTCGCGACCAAGTACCTCCGCAATAATTACAAACCTGATCAAAACTAATTTCTCGCAGCATTTAAAAGCCGTACCGTAACACCGTCAATTTTCAATATTTTACAAATTGTCATTATTTCGCAATTGCCTAGAAACTCCAAACAGCACCAACACTCTTTTCGGGGAGTCATTGCACGGTATTTAGGTCTAGGAAACTTCACTTCAAAACATCATGCGCATAATATTCATACAGATATATGCGAGTCAAACTAAAATCGTAGAAAAAACATTTCTCTAAAAAGATACATTCACAAATATGTGCAAGCGGTGTAGCTACGGGTGAATTTAATCGGTCATCGAACGTATAATTATCGAAGGTTATGAATTCTTTTATTCGAACTAGTAAAGCCATTGTACAGCATAACATTTCGTGTGGCCCGACCATCCAATCCAACAAAGAGCAATGGTGGAGGAACAAAAAAAAAAAACGAAACAGCCAAGCATCTCATTACGATATGTTTTCAGTAATTGTTTCATCAGATATTAATTAATTTCGGTTTTTATCCTACTTCTTGCTTTGCCGCTTTCGATTTTTGTTTCTCAGGCGAATTAAGGTCTGAGGGCATCATTATGAGTGATGTAAATTTATCGGGTCATAGAGATGGAGCTGTTGAAGGCGAAGCGTGTATTGCGCGTGATAAGAAATATGCATTATTAATCTCTCAAGCACTTGATTGTAGAGTGTACTACGTAGAAAAACTAACTAAGGTGCATTATTAATTAAAATGCAACGAAACCGGAATGAAGATTATCGTTAATTACGCTCTATTCACGTAAATTTTTACAGTTTCACAACGGAGACAGGGCTGTGATCATCAGCAGGCGCGAGAGACCTTTACATTCCACTACTTGGCTAAGAACTATGACTTGTGAAAGACAGCACGTGAGTGATTAATTAAGGTTTAGAAATATCTATTTGACGATTTAATGGGTACTACTTGAGCCGTTGTGTTGTTAGGCCCTTCGATCTGTTTGGAAATAAAACGTGACTTCAAGGATATTGAATGTCAAAAAGCCCTTTCAAATCTGAACCAAAATGATATATTCAGCACACTAACACACTTATGATTGATGGTAGCATAGCTGATAATTTTGTGACTGCTTTTTTGTTACAAAAAAAAAACTTTTTGTCTGCTACCTATTAAAGTTACATGTAATCCAAAATGGAATTTCCTTTAATTATATAACACCATAGATCATAGTAAGTTGCCAGCCATTGTGCAAAATAATCATGTGAAACTTTATATTGATCAACCCAAATCACATTCTCACAATTACAGACAAAAACGGTACCATGTCCAATGTATCTTCATGTTTATGCTCACTTTGTGCAAGTACTTTGCTGTATTTACGCTTTCTTTTGCATAATACTCTCATACAATTGAGTTATTTCCGAACAATTATAGAATGCACACTCACGCGATTTGGCAAACTGTTGTAATACAGAAAGCCTCTTACATTTGCAATTCAACGTAAGGGCTCTTGACAAATTGCAAGCTAGCCACTAGAGGATTTGTACCTGATTTTGTATAGTTTCTGATCATGTCCAGCAATTACTTGTAGTGGACAACTACAACACAGAGTCTGATGATGATGATGTTACTTGACTAGTTCAGGCGATCAAATGTTTTTTTTCTCTCTATTTTTTTCATGGATAATTTATGCTTTTGATCAGATAATTTGTGATAAGTTGTGTACACTTCCTATAATTTTATGAGTGGAAATATTGTTTTTTTTAAATATTTACTCGAGCAAATTTGTAATTTTCATCTTTTTTTGGGTGCTAGGTGAAAGATAAGTAGAAGTATCTTTTAACACAAACAACTTGAAAGTTGCGCTTTGTAGTTGATTTTGAAAATGGAAAATAGTATTTCACCTTCAAAGAAAAAAAAAAAGAAATACTCCGCTATACAATGCTCTATCGTTATGATGGTTTAGGTCACTACTTGAAGTCTGTAAAATATGAGGTCAGTGATTCTGAGCTAGATTTGGAACTAGAAAGTGATGGATGACATCTGTTCAAAGAAACAGAAATAAAATGCTATGCATTAACAGCAAAAATGTGAAATGTTATTTGACTAATTTATCTAGGAACTTCAATCAGAAATCTTAGGGCCAAAGTGATTGGGAATAACACGTATGATCAAAAGTTGAATCGCAATGCTTTTTTTCAAGTCATTAATTTTTTCTTAGCTTTCACCACCAAATATTTTAATTCAAAGACCATATTTTCTTTTGAAAGCTCGATACATTCAAATTTCTTGACAGATATTGATAGTTTCAGCGAAATCTGCTCTCTTTTTTAGTGTCTGTCAGACTTCAGTAACTATCTAATAGACACTGAAGAAGAGGGTAGACTACTCTTGAAATATCGATATCTGCCAAGGAAATAAAGTAAATCAAGCTTTTAAAGGAAAAATTGGTCTTCAATTTGAAATATTTCATTTACCAAATATTTTAACGTAGAAATTTTAGACTTGTAAAAGGATTGTTAAAAAGTAAGTAAGGAATTTTGAAAATATGGGTTTCTGCTACTTACAATGACATAAGAGTGGTAAACAAGGGCTTTGTAAGCTTCTATAGCCATCAAAAAAGTGTTCTCATCTCATTTCAAGGGAGGAAATTTCACTGTGATGATTTTTCAAGAAAATTGTTTACCTGTTATTATCTGCCCTGTCTTTTTGAAACCATACTCGGTAAACTACATTCGGTTTGATATTGGTTTCTCTATTATTTTTTCTATACTTGAATCAACTCATCAAGAACCGTCCGAGGAGTGAATTCCATGTGATTCAGTCCAGATAAGTTTATCAGATTTTGTCTTCAAATGAACATTTTAGAACGCTTTTTATAAGTGGCTGGTAAATTTACCAGTACAGAACTCCGAAAACTGAAATTCACTAAATGTCTCTAGTAACCCTCGACACCGAAATCTACTAGCTGGTTAACGCTGACATCACCAAACTATGGACTACAAACTTTTGGCTTACAAACTTTTTGAACACAAAACAACTTTTTGAAATGTCAAAATCATCCATTCTGGATCTGTTCATGGAATAAATGGGCTTAGTTGAAATTGGTTGGAAAAAAATAAGGACGTGTATAATTTCGTAAATTATGTTGGTTGAGATACAATTAAAATAAGACTGTGATAATTCGAGACCTTGCTGAGCATAAAGACTCTAAATTTGTCTTTATAGAAATTAATGGAAATATATAAATATATTTATTTTTTATTTTTTTTTAAATCGAAATACCAGATATAAGTTCAGACTTGAATAATCGTACTCCTATTTACTCAGTTAACAGGCAAATCACTTTCAAAGAAGCCAGACAATCTTGATGTCAAACTTATTGCCGTCAGGATTTTTTGTGCCAAACTATGTGAAAAGTTCAATCAGCTTTAAAATTCTATAAGCTTTAAAATTTTTTATACAATATCATAAAAGATTTGTAGGAAAAAAACAAATTCAGAAGATAAAAAAGCATAAATTTGTAAATAATTGATATATACGAAAATTGTATACGAGTTAAACATTTTTTCTCTTGTTGACTGCTAGTTTGCTTTTAGAAGCATTGTATAAAACCTGCCTGCCAGTTTCTTGTGAGAACAGAGCCTGGTGGGTTATTAAGGGGGTAGTACCAGTTATAATTTTGAAAAAACAGTTATTTGTTTTTTGCATTTTTCGATTATTATACCTTCAGAAAACACGTCTCAAAATTTTATTAAAATATTCCCAAAAATAAAGAAGTTACGGCAGTTTACGGCAGATCGCTGCTTTTAATTACTGGGGGAAAAAAGATGAAGAGCGTATAAGTCAGGCAGAAAAAGCGGCAAAGGAAGCACGTTTGTTCAAAAAAACTGCCCAACTGCAAGAGCAACTGGCTTATGTGGGCTCAAGAATGTGGGCTCAAGAATGTATCGCAGACTGAGCAATTCTAGGTGATAAAAACATAATTTTTAAATAATATTCAATAAATAAATGGAAAAAACAAACTTTAAACGCGTTTTTCTCGAAATGACGTTTTTTCAAACTGCGGACACTTATTCTCCGGATTGGCCGAACCGATTTAAGTCAAATTTGGCGCAATACTTGATTCAAGTAGCTTGTGTGGTAATCTACCACAACATAGGCCAAAAGTTAACCCAAAAAAATTTGTCAAGCGAAACAAACTGAAAAAAAATACGATTTTTCGAAAAATATTTTCAAATAACCACCATTTTTTTTATCATTTTTTTTAAATATTGTGGTAGATTTCCACGTAAGAAACATTCCTCTTTAAAATGCGGTTTGGTTTTTTTGTTTCAGATTCTTCATTCCTGAGATTATCTGTTCGCAGTATGACGAGGCATTTGTCGAGACGTCAACTTTGGCGCCCTCTATAAATAAGTAGAAAAATAAAACTGTGTATTTTACCCAAGCAAATTTTAAAATTTATACAAAATAAAGGAGGTGAAAAAAATATTGAAAATTAGGCGGTTTTTTGGCATTCTAACCGGTACTACCCCCTTAAATAAATTGCTGGTGGCATGAAAACCGAGATTTCAAGGTTAGGAAGTATTTTTTTCTCTGCCCACATCATCAAAATGAGTAGTTAATTTTTAAATTCAAATATTTGGGGATTGTTTAATGGTCAGGATTTAGTTCAATTCCCTTCTACAATGTAACCCGTTGACCTGCAACGCATCTTAAATCTCTAAATGCCCAGTAATGTCCAAGAAACAACATATTGCAAAAAAAAGCAAACAAACGAAAAAATGAAAAGTGTTTGCATCAAGATTAGTAAAATACTTGCAAAAAGACAAAAGTTAAGATGTGCGTTACATGGCTTAGAGCTGAATTTGCTCATGAGACTCCAGTTGAAAACTGATTGAAATAAGATTGACATTTTACAAAGCAGAATAATTATTACTTTCATAATCAAACATTGAATGAAAATACAAAAAAAAATATATTCTAAACGAATGAATAAAGAAAACTTAAAGTTTACGAACACAGGAATATTAAGGTGGAACATTTTAGCAGCAGCTATGTAATTGCCTTAATCAAAATTACAAGTAACCTGGAAGTCGCGACCGAAGCCAAAATTTAACTGCAAACCATATAGTCCAAGTTTGAGGAAAGTCATTAATGACCCTAATACGACTTCAAACTATTTAACGAAATTTTTCACATTCCTTATGCCCAAAAACCAATGCAAATAAAGCAACGGTAAGGATAAATCGATGTTGCATGTCAAAGGCGTATGGACCAGTCCCCTTCGTAAGTTTGACATCGACAAGCTCCAAACGGCGTCAGTAGCAGAAAGTTTCTCAAAAATTCTTGAGAGTAAGCTAGCCCCCATCCTACAAAATAACACAGTGAGGCCAGTTGACGAGGTCTGGATGAAGATGAAGACAGAAATCAAAGCCGCTGCAGAACAAGTGGTTGGGTATGAAGCTCGGCGCAAAAGAAACAGCTGGTTTGACAACGAATGCCAGGATGCGTTGAACAAGAAAAATCAGGCATATAAACAGTTCCTTGAAAGGAACACCAGGACGAAGAGAGAAAAATATGAAAGCCTCCGATGAGTAGCAAATAAGATCATTAGATGTAAGAAACGAAAATATTATGACGAGCAATTAAAGAGCATTGGCGAAAATCTGGCGAGCAATAAAACTAGGCAAGCTTACAAAATAGTGAAATGTTTAAGACGCGGATACCAGCCCAAGACTACACTCTGTAAAGACGAAATCGGCAATATCATCGCCGAAGATAGCCAGATTAAGGAGAGGTGAGCCTGCTATTTCAAAGACCTCCTTAATCCTGCACAGGGCTGAATAATATCAGAGACGATAGACGTCTCTGACGAAGTCCCGATCGCACCTCCAACGCTGGAAGAAATCAATTCTGCTATAAAAAGCCAGAAAAACAATAAAGCGCCGGGCATTGACGAGATTCCGGTTGAGATAATCAAGTACGGTGGAAGCTGCCCTATAAAAGCCATCCACAAATTGATCTAGCACATCTGGGGTCAAGAAAAAATACTGCAGGAGTGGTGCGAATCTATCATATGCCCTATCCACAAAAAAGAAGACAAACTTCGGTGCGAAAACTACAGAGGCATATCGCTACTTTGTACACCCTATAAGATACTGACGAAAATATTAAAAAATAATATAAATGTATACGCTGAAAATGTATTTGGGGAGTACCAAGGAGGCTTTAGGTCTGGGCGATCAACTACGGATCAGCTCTTCACAGTCAAATAAGACCTCGAAAAATGAATTTAACATTGATGTCCACCACCAAGGCGATGGGTTGGCCCCTCTGCTGTTCAACCTAGCACTAGAGTACGTGATAAGGAAGATTCCTGTTGACACAGGGGGTACGCTTCTGTATAAGTCGAACCAATTAGTGGCCTACGCGGATGACATTAACATCTTGCCACGTTTCTTCACATCCGCCAAAGAACTCCTGTTGAAACTTGACCAGAAAGCCAAAGAAGTAGGCCTGAAGATCAATCAGACGAAAACAAAAGTCATGACGCACACAAGAAAGAAGACCTCCATTAGACGAAATATAATTCTGAACGAATATAATTTAGAGAATGTGGACGAATTTATATACGAAAGGCAGTGAAACTGATGAAGTTAAACGGAGAATACAGCTCGCTAATAAAACTTTCTACTCTGTTCTGGCCCTACTGAAGACCAGCTGCATACACAGGAAGACGAAGCTCCAAGTCTACAAATCAATAATCAGACTGTGTTGTGCTACGGATGTGAAACTTGGACCCTTACCCAAGCATCCGCAAATATGCTGAACGCCTTCGAAAGACGGGTACTCAGGCGTATAGTTGGAGCTAAACAAAAGTGCGGCCAATGGCGGATAAGGTACAACCACGAGTTGTACCAGGTTTTTGATGAGCCAGAGGTTGCTACAATAATCAAACTGCGGAAGCTGCAATGGGCTGGTCACGTGCAACGAATGGACGAGCATCGAGTACCTAAGAAGGTTTTCGACGGAAGGGCCGAGGGTCGAAGACCAGTGGGAAAACCCAGAAAACGCTGGTCTGCGAAAAGCTGCTCGGTTTTCGAAATTGGAGGACGCGGTCATTGGACTGAGACAACTGGAGGCGTCACCTGCGAGAAGCCAAGGCCCGAGAGGGGCTGTAGTGCTACGAAAACGAAGGATAGCAACAAAACTCAAAAGTCATCAAACAGGGCCAAACAGTTACTATTCATAAATCCTATCACAGTGAAAAATAGAATGGCAAACTTTATAAATGGCTAATGTTACGGTATATTTCCAAAGTCTCGGAAAAGATCTCATTGAGAAAAATTTTGTGAGCAGCAAAACCGTTTGAGTAAAAGCTCGTGGGTTCAGAATAGAGTAGAAAATTCTTTGAAACGGTTAGTGCGACTACTATATGTAGCGTTTGTGCCAACCTCACAGACTGACAACTTGATAAAATTTAAATATAAATTTGAAATCAATTATATCACGGCTTAAGACAAATATCTGCTGAATTTTCATTACATGTGCTGACAATGTTCAATAACACTGTTTTAAAAACAACTATCAAGTGTGAATTATTTTTATGCGAACCGGTCAAATTTGATCTGATCTCTTATGACAGAGACTCCACAAAGATATAATTACCAATAAAATGTTGCCATAAGAGCATTAGAGTTGGAAAAACAGAAGCCAAACGTAAGGATCAGCTGCTTATTGAAAAGGTTGCTATACAGCTAACGAAGGAAAAGAAAAAAAATACTTCGCGATGATATGGTTTAAATGTCAAAAAGTGTTTGATAGTATATCGCATTCTTGGGTCATGACTCTCTTCTCTTCCTATGATATGGAATGTATGATCTTAAGTAAATTAACACTTTTTCTAAATAAGTGAAGCATCGGTCACGCAGAATGCATTTGACTGGCTGAAAATTCTTGAGCAAACGAATTCTTCTTGAATAAACAAATCAGAAGGAATTTACAAAATTTACAAAATCTTTAAACCCCCTCTTCCTCCCAAACGAAGCTACACCTGGCAAAGTGCCCATGCAATTTTTTTCTTGCAACGTCACAGCCTATACGAAGGCATATAGCAGTGCACTTATTTACAAAACACCCTGTATATTCGAATATACCCTAATGGAATATCCAGTTTGAAAAAAGATACAAAATCTCACGCACTGGCCAAAAATAAAACAGCGAGTCTGATTCACAGTAGGATACTTAAATACAGCGATACAGTAGTGGAAAAGCACAGCGTGTTGTGGATTTGTGTATAATGTATATCCGTAAATTCTGACCACATTTCAGACTAACAATTTATTCAAAGGTGAGATACTACAACTTATTAATTGATAAAGCGAATTACGGTCACAATCGTTCCAAATTTTTTTGAACTCTAATGGATTCAATTTCAAAGACTAGAATCGGGTTTATCTTACATTTTATTAGGCAAGCTTTATTTTGTTTTACCTCAAATTGAGACCTGCATCAAAGTTTGAAGATGCTGGCAGGAACACTCTTCGGCGCAAGAATTTGAATAACTTTGTTTAAGGTGAAAAAATTCATCATGACTTTGAATTTCTTATACACTAGGCTTCAAACTCTAAGCTTTTACAAATCGAGAGACTAAATTTTGTATATCATACAATAAAAGTCATCAGTTTAAAATCATTAATTTCAAACTCCCAGCTATAATCCAAGATGATCCATAATCAACACCATATTCTTCATAATCTGGATATCCATAAAAAAAAACAGACAAGTCTTTTGCTAAAAAACCGCAATGCAGCCAAAAGATAAATATCAGCAGTAAAATTATTCGGAAAACAACAACAGCACCGAGGTGGTATCAGAGTATCCGGCGCACGGCAACTGATCGCAGTGACATAGATAGGTCCAAAGTCACACTATAGTACGCAATTCTGCATATTCAATCGGGTTTCTGGCTTAAGTTCACATTTGATCGCGACTTAACCGTGTCGCTTGCTGATGGATTAAGCTTGCAATCCATCGCCGCCGTTGACATCGTCATCGTCACCATCGTCATGTGTCGCGTCCATGCATGATACATCAACCGATACACTGCGCGGTGCATTCGGCAACTAATGCTGCGCCAGGTAAAAGATTGCAACAGCGAAAGCTAGATATCATTGAAAAGTTCATTGACTACACGGCCAACAGGTGAGAAGGCGCGTAGTCATCCACACCATGCCAAGTTAAGCGACCTGCTGTAGATGGTGGCAGTGAAGTCAGATGGGAATGGAAAAGCTTCGAGAGAGTTTTTTTGCGGTGATTTAATCTGTTGTAATGAGATCATGTTTGTTGGTTGCAATCGGACTTGGCCTTTCTAAAGCACAAAATCGAGGACCTACCTCAATCGAAACCGAAGGAAAACTTACAACCGTACGGCATTCAAAATTAATTCGGACCTCATTTCTCAACTTAGCTTTTTGGACAAAAAATCATCAAACAACATACATCGATTCAAAACAAACATTCATATTTTACGATCAATCAATCATCATCGATCCGTGCGAACTATCATTTTCCACACTGAACGGACATTCGCCGAGTTTCGCTACCTCGTGAATTTTCAAAACCACTGAAAAGTGTGCAAATCAGCACACTATTAGCGAAGCCTTCGCGATCAGAGTCATCGCTGCAAATCGATTTGAATTTAATTAATTTCTGTGTTTTTCCTCTTGTGCGATTTATTCTCTTTTATAACAAACACATCAAAAGTGTATGAATAGCGAGCGTTTGGTGAGCCGTCCGATAGCAAGCATGTCGTTGCAACACGACACCATGTTATTAGGCTAGGCTTGCAAAATTTCTCAAGTTTTTATTTCGGTTTATTGTTCGATGATTTTTCGATGGTTGCGTTTTTCACGGTTTGTCGTGGACTTATTGTCAATTGGGCATTTGAATTGGATATGACATGTAGGTGGTTTCGATTAGAGATAAAACAGATTGATGTTTTTCGATAAAATATTGCTATGTTGAAATCATGTTTGGAGTGACATGTTGGTGAATTGGTTGTTGGTTTTGCGATGGAGAAAACAGAATGCGAGATAGTGACCTTTCTGAATAAATTGTTGGTATGGATATATGTATAAATATATGAGTGTGATGTGCTGTTTGATTGCAGTAATAGATATGATGTGTAAGTAGAAATTTTGGTTAAGGACTACAACTTGAAGAGCATTGAAGCTCTAGTTGATGATTTTAGAGGCATTTTTTCGCATAACCAGTATTGATTGGTTGCAACGAAAATGTCATGTAGTTGTCTTAATCGTCATTATCGTCAATTGACTGTACAGCTCGGAGGCCAACTGCTCTACCGAAGAGTATTGACTGCCTGATTTTTACTAATGTTCGAAGAACATTAGTAAAAATCAGGCATATCTGCAGAATAGGTCCAGGTCTCACTAAATGTCAATTATCTTTAACCCTTTGGCGCTGGCGGCTATTTTAGTGATATTTTTAATATACCTATTATTCCGTGCACAAATAATTTTTGCAAAAATTAAGGTAGCGAAATAAATTTTGAAGGTGTTCTAAATGTGAATCGGACAATGTTTTGGAATTTCTGAACCCCATGTGAGCGCTAGGTGCCTAAAAAGAGAACGGGAAAACTTGAAAATTTTTAAATTGCGATAACTTTTGCAGAGCTATTCAATTATACGAAATTTTCAGGACATATTGGTATTATTTAGTTGTGAATTGGTGTAGTTTTTAATGAGCGTGCTGGCAACTCTGTAGCTAGGGCAGGCACTGAAAGTGAAAACCTCCAAATCATCGTCTCTCTTGAAAAAATGCCATTTCATCAAAATAAAACCACTCAAATAGAAATCTTATGCTTTGTTTATATAGCCAAAGTAAAAAATTTGATATGGAACAACGGGCACGCCTGGTAACCCGTGCCCAATTTACCTATGTTTTTAGCATCAAAAACTTCTGTTCACGGAAACTCACGACCGATAAGCAGAAATAATTGAAATTTACAGAATGTATTGGTCTTAAATAGGACCAGGTCTGATAGAAGTGATTTTGAAATGCGGGCGATTCTGTGCCAGTGGTGCCATCTTGAAAAATCACTAAAAAAGTTAACTGCTTTTAGCCCTATAAATTCTTATTCAGTCGTTCGATTTTGACGAGTTTTACACAGTAGCTGAACTTTACTTTAAACCCCGTTTGGTAGAAATTTGGTTGAAAAATTCGGTTGGAGCTGCCAGCTATGATAATTTTTGTGCCTTAAATTTTGAAAATTCGTTAAGGAAAATAAAACTCTTACCCCTATAGCTTCCAGTAAAGTCATGGTATCATAAAAAATTCATATGGCAAATTGATTTTATTGTAAGAAATATTCAGTAGAAACTTTAGTCCAATAAAATGATAGAGTTGCCAGCTATGGTTGTCTTTGTATTTTTTTGTTTGGCATACCTTTAGTAAGCGGTTTTAGCATAGAATTTTCAAATCGTAGGGATCTTATAATGAAAATAAACACCAAATATTAAGATCTAGAAAATTTGAAAACTTTTGCGAATGGCAACCCTAAATTTCTTTGCATCCCTATAACTTCCAATGCAGTCATCGGATCAATACAAAATTCGCAGAGCTGGTTGACTTCAACGTAAGGCAGATGCGACATATTTTTGGCTTCGGTGCTAGTTAAGGGGTGCTAGCACTAGGCCTTTTTGTTATTTTCGTTCCAATAAATACTTGCATTAAGTATTTTCATCGCAAACATTTGCAATGAAAATAAGTAAACGATGTTTAAATTTTCTAAGCTCTGGACATTTTTCGGATAACAACCCCAAACACCTTTCTATCGCTGTAACCGAAATTAAAATAAGCTTAGATTCTATTATTACTTAGGGTGTATTAGTTTTAAGTAGGAAAAGTAAGTAGTGCTAGAATACACACTCAAAATCTGCACAAATCCTCTACTGTTCTTCGAATATTAGTATTTCTAGCGGTTCCGATGCGCTAGGGCTTTTTTCCCTAAAATTAAATTCAATTTGATTGAAATAATTAATAAGTTGCTTGTTATGGAGCTAATATACCGTTAAGTTTGATAGCAAATAATAATTTTACCATCTGGTAGTATCTAGCATACTTTCAAAGTCATTGGTATGAAGTGTTTTTAGATCCAGTGCCCAGAATCAAAAAAAAAAAAAAAATAACGTTCTACTTAACAGTGTCTATGTTGTTTTCAATAATTATCAACCAAAAATTTCCTAATTGTTCATGATTTTCTAGAAACAATAAAATTTGCGGAAATGAATTCGCATGACCTACATTCATTAATGTTTATTTTATTTTCCTGAAACATATGCTATTGCCTGTATTTTTCCAGCGATGACTAATTATCAGTCTATACTGATTTCATATATGTACATATTTATAATTTTACACAACATATTTGCATAGTATCAATTAAAATCAAATTCGAAAAAATCATCCAATTTCTATTTTCATTCCATCAACAAAACAAACTTGCATACGAATTCATCACCGAAATAGCTCAGAGCGAACGAAAACAAAACATATAAAATCCGATCTAGCTAAAAATAACATTGTGAAAATATTAATCTTTCACTAATGTGCAATAGCGTTCATTGCCCTCTTCTAAGATCGAAACAAAAAATATGTATATATTCTCCGGGAATGAAAACAAAACATGATGATCTTTTTTTCGACGTAGCAAAAAAGTGTTCTAGTATGTGTTTATTATGGCAACTGTTAATTAACGATTTTTACGCATACATGTTTGTTTGGTGCTTATGAAAAACGTTGGGCTACTGGTATTTACGTTGATAGTACCGAATTAAAAATAAACGAATGACGTCATGAAATATTTAGTGGTATCAATGTACGCCAGTGTGAATTTGATTTCATTGACAATAATATTCTTACTCATTGTTCCGAGTTGAATGATGTCTGGTTAAAGTTATTATGTTATTCGGTCGTTTACCTGAAAAAGAAGAGAGAAAACTTTCATAAAAATTTAATATGACCAAATTATTTAGTTTATTTTAGGGTAGTATACAACTTTTTTTTTTAAACTACACAGCTGTTTTCATAAATATAAAATGTCCAATTCAGTCCAAATATTTTGCTTGTGAAGATGTAACCGAAGCTCTCTACCATCTTCAATCCTTATACCTAACAACGCTTGTTACTTTTTAGCTACGTTAGTGAGAACAATAATAAATTGAATAAATTTAGTAGTCGATTGAGCTGCAGCCAATTGAAACTCATAAAAGTGCATATAATCTGTGGCATGGTAAAGTTAAAAAGTCGTCAATCTACCCAAAATAAAATAGCTCAAATAATTAGCGGAAATAATTTTCATTATTAGGGGAAGAATTAGTATTGATGAAATGAAATCTGAACTCTACGTTACATATGCTTGTTGAAGCATCAATCATAAAAACTGCACTTATTAGCTAAAAAGCTGTGTTGTTATAAAAGGAAATTAATACGAAAAAATGAAGGACTAATCTCTAGCGATCAGAGACAATTTGGTTGTTAACATTAAAAATTGATTCATTGCTGAACTGGAAGCTGGGATCAGAAAAATAGTTTACCAAGGCAAAGCTCATAGTCTACAATTTACGTTACCTAGTATACTTCCCCGTAGAATCCAGGTCAAAACACCACCTTAACGTAAATGTCCAGTAAAGTGTACTGCTTGTAATGTAGGAAATACATATTGGCCCAAGCTAAACCAACAGAGCCTATGGCCAATATGTGTACACCCCCTTAGTGTGAGATGGCTACGATTGGTCGATATTGGCCTGCATTCCGATCTGAGTAGGTTTTGGGCACCAACATGCACCAACCAAACGGATTTGACAGGCTGACAATAGACAACTGAAGCTCACCAACTCCGGCCATGGTGTGGACAGTAGCATCTGTCCTCGAATTGGTCTGTGGTGGCCCAACCAGAGATGGTTTAGCTTTGGCCAATATGTATTTGAAGCATAAAGAATTTTGTCATGTCCAACCCAACTGCTCTCTCATAAGTGTGTGTGCCATATGCCGAGATCTTTATCGGACGAAACCATGTGAAAACGGAAAAAAAACATTTCGGAATGGAATGCGGTAAATGCGATTAATGTGACAAATGCGATGAAAACCATAATGCCAATTGCAGAGGCTGTAAAATTTGTAAATCTTTTACGCAGATAGTGAATCACTCACCAAAAAAAAACGACTAAATCATCTTGAGTTGCATTGTCAACAAGCCCTAATAAAAATATTTGCATAAGTACTTAAGCACTCTTAAAAACATGATACACAATATGAAAGACGATTCTGAACTTGATTAACAAATAAAAATATGGCGCTAGTTATTCTTTTTAACAAAAATTGAATGGCCTGAAATTTTTTCATTGGAATTTCAATCGACTTTTTCGACCACATGCAATAAATAACATAGTTTTTTAGCAGTTAATCACATTAATGTTCAAAAAACAACGATATTAATATTTGGTTAAACTCGACTTGATGCACCACACAGCCGTTGCATGAATTTTGACGATAGATGTCTCGCTAATATATTTGCGTTTTTGTGGCTGTGTGTTTGCTTTTGACGGTTTTTCTGTTTGTTTGTTTGCTTCCCTTTTTTCTTCTAGAGTATTTTTTTGCTTAATTTTGTGTGTGTTTCATCAATTTTCAACCCCTGCTAGCAACTATTCGTCCTCTGGTGGTAGAATTTTCCGACTGTGGTGCATCAACTCGAGTTGGTGGTAGAATTTCCCGACTGTGGTGCATCAACTCTGTGGTGCATCAACTCGTCCAATATTTTAAGTCGTACTTGCTATCTTTACCAAATAAAATCTTTCCTGTTATTCTTTATGCGATGTAAATAAAGAGTATTCATCAGCATTTGGTTGACTGCTATTTGAAACTATCGCTTTTTCTACAGGAGTGAGCACCCGCAAAATTAAGAATGGTATTCTGTACACCAGAAAGATATAGTTTTTTTTTAGAACGCTGGATACACTCGACATTGAAGCCTATTTAGAAGTATAGGCGCATATACTGTGATTTCTTTTTAAACACGTTTGAATAATTTTTGCACTTCTCAATGGTAAATTTGATAAAGCCGTTGAAGATGAGTCATGAAATTAAGGAGCTAGCCTTGATGCTAAATAGCAGCTCAGCATATCAAAGGTTACTTCATTCTCCGGATCAAACAATATTTCATGACTTGTTCATCTGACATTAGATGGGTCTTTCGTATTTAAGTGATTATTGAGGGTACTAAAATTAGCCAAAACCTTTGTTCGAAAGTAATGAAAGCACTTCAAGCGACAGTACAGACAAAACGTCCCGAATTGCGGCAACCAAGCGACTGGCTGATTAACCACAACAATGGTCGTACCAACACAACATTAACAATAAACCCGTTTCAGTTAAAATTCAAATTGACAACAGCATCGTACGACCCTTATCACACAAAAAATACTCATTTGATTTGTTTATTCTCGAGAATGAAGAAAAATCTGAATCGAACACTTTCCATGAGGGAGTTGAATAAATTCCAGAAGACACTGACTAGCATAATACATGTAGAATTAAAACAAAAATTTATGTTTTTGAAAGAAAAAACCTACAGACGAGTGTATTTCATTTAGCGTCCAATATTTTGGAGGTGATTTATGTTTCTAAGAAATTTTTTACAATACCATAAGCCTGGCTTTTTGGGTGCCTCTTTGTATGCTGGCCATCCTAATATCAGCTACATATATCTAAAATCTAATATGCAAGATAATATTAGCTATATATATCTAAAAATTAACTTTATTTGCTTAAATGTCATACTGTAGGTTTGGGACTGTTTAAAACATATGTCTGGGAGAGTTTTCAACTAGACTTCGAGATATTTATGGGAATGCTTATACACTCTTCCAGAGCAGAAAAAATATTTGACTTTCTTGTGGACATCTCTTCAATTACCATTATCCTTAAAAAGAACGAACTCCATACATCGAAGTAAGGCCAATGACAAACAGGGCGGTTCCAGCGAGGCGTTTCCCGAGAGGAAAACCGAGTCGGTTTAGTTTTGCACTACAAAACCGAGAGGCGTCCAAACCGCGGTGTGTGTCACAATGCTAAATGAACGCAAGACTAAACCGGCTCGGTTTTCCTCTCGGGAAACGCTTCCTTCTTCTAACCTTCTGGTGGGGACATCTTTTCTCAAACGGCGGAAACTTGTATTGTACGTGTGAATGTATTTTGCTTCATTGGCGGAAGAAACTCCAAGTTCAAGCTAAAAACAAGCGTTTGGTCTCACATCGAAAAACTCACATATCAAAAGGGTGGTAATTAAATGCCTGATAAAAATTTTTTTGAATTAAGACAAATTTATTGGTTTGAAAATATTTCTTTGATGTTTAAACCTACTAGAAATAAGCATGTGAAAAATACGATAGTGAGCTGTATAGAATAAAATTTATATTATCAAAAAATAAATTAGGACTATTATTTCAGTTTATTTATAGCGATAATTTTAAACTTTTTCGAGAAACTGGCTGCACAAGGTTACAAGTTAAAAAATTAATCAAGCAGTTTTCATTATTTTTCAAGTTGGCTCTTTTAGCCTATGGTTCATCATGATAGTTTTATGCTGACTATCTTTGTTGCTTTTGTGATAAGAAGCTATTTTGGATATTTTATACAAAATCTTAAAGCCATGGAGTACATACAGATCAATCATTGCTGTGATTTTAGAGATTTAATAAAAGTCTGTAAAAGTGGCTCTGAAAATCCATACATAGCATAACTATTCCATTTCACACAGTTACATGCATGCGATAATACTTCTAGATTTTTAATTGCATTCACCCGTTCTTCACCCTTCATTGAATTTTCTTTCCCATAATCATATCCTATAAATTTGTCACCATATATCAAATATCAAATTTCATCCATCTAAAATTAAAAATACTTTTACATCTTTATTCAGACGAACACGCTCATATTCCCGCTTTTTTCCACGCACTTAAGTTACATCCATCCACATTTCCCCCTTTCCCATATTATTTTTTTTATGATTCACATATCACTTGCATCTTCAATTAGTCGCGTCACGAATAAATCATCGCGAAACAAGAATAATCGCACTCATGATAAGACGGCCCGACATACCAAAGCGACAGAGATCATCATCTTCCGAATTTTCAATAAAATTCCAAAAGAAATAGCAAGAAAAAGACAAACGATGAGACGACTGAAAAATGCAATAATTAAAGCGGTAGGTAGTTTATTTTCGCGTAAATATGTGCGTGATCATCCTTTCAATGCAGCAGACAACAAGATCCTAACCGCTTCACGCGCAATTGAGGTTTTAATTTAGCACAAGTGCATTGTGGCGATAACATGGAAGTGTAATGTGCAATTTTTTTCGTCATGAGAGGGCAGAGTGTTGCCGTTTCGATGAGTGTAAATTTTGAGAATTTCTTTTAATGTTCAGCTGATTATTGAAAAAAAAAAATGAAACTTGTGAAGATAATTTCATTAAGTTTTTGTAAAAAATGGTTGGAGGAAAAAAAATAACGGAAGAAGAAGTGAGAATAATGTTAAGTGTGAAAAAAGAATAACAATAGTTTGGCAAAAATCGCTGAAATTATTCAAGAGCCTGAAAAATTTAGGAAAAAGATGAGGCCAGGCTGACCATGTACTTTAAGTCAACGGGAAGAACGTGCAATATTTAGAGTGGCGTCTAATTCAACAAGCAGTGCAAGGCAAATCATGTTGTGATTCTGACCCAATACCACACGCAACTGAAATCAAACAACATTTAAATTCAGATAAACAAATAAACCTTACAATAGTAAAACTAAGAAAAATTATTCCAATGTGCTTCGAAGCGCGATCATTTTCACAAAGGAAAAACATAAGAACTTTTTATTTTGCTCTAATAAGCAACTGTCAAATAATGTAAGCATTATTTATGAAAAAAATAAAACATCGAAGCAGAATCTTCGGAAATCAATAAGAAAAAATCAAATCATGTACTAAGATCTATGAAAAAGGCTGAACACCCAAAATTCAAGAAAATAGAAAAACGCTTTTCGCTAACTGCAAGACGCAAAGAAAAGAAAATTTGGTTTGGTTTTGGTTGGGTTTTTGGTGGATCAAATGAAAAAAGTGATGACGAAAAGTAATTTCGAAAAATGTTTTTAGGTATTTTGGCTTGATAGCTTGTCTTTATATTTCCACGATTTGAGAAAAGTTCTTTTCATAAAAATCAGGCGTCAAATAAACGGTGGTAGAATTATGGTTTAGTCTGGAATCGGGTATGAAGGAAGAACAGCAATGAAGTTTATTTCGGATAAAAAGGAAAGCAGAGATTATTATAGATGGAGAAATGGAGTCAAAATTTTGGGGAAGATTTCAAATACAATTGTATTTAAAAATATCAACTATTATGTACTGTTTACCGTGGCGGAAAGCAATAGCAGACACAGAACGAACTAAAAGAGTGCAATTCAACCGGCATGGCACTCTCTTCTGCGAAAATTTGCTTAACATCTTTTTGAAACTCTAGTAAATAAAATGCTATATATGATAGAAAATAGGGAGAAACTAATTTATTTTTAATTGTTAAAGTAAAAAAAAACAATGCATCAAAATATCCATTTTTCATTTCTAACATTCCAATGTCTTATCTTGTGGTAGCCGTAACGAGCACTTTGAAAACTCACTAATAAGTGGTTAAGAAATTTTTTCCAATTGAAATTTCAATAATCTTTCATTAGTTTGAATTAAGAAGGTACTTGGATTTTTTTACAGTTTCTGAACACTTAGAAACAAAAAAGGTATACAATTCAAAAATTAGCCAAAAGACTCCAAATGCGTCAGCCAGAAGCAGCTAAATATTTTCATACCTTCTATCTTGGAAATATAATTACCATGGTACTCGTATATGTAAATAAGTCAATCGGTCAGTATAAATAACCTCAACATAAACAGTTCAACCTGTCAAAACGGCTGCAACGCCATTTTCATTCAACATACAAGTTTCCCTTCGCAGAACATGGCAAAAAAAATGTCAAATCGAGCGTTTTGACAACTACACCATTTGCAAGCGGCCGCATCATTTAGCAGAGTGATCATTTCCGGACAAATCCTTAAAACCTGAAACCCACATAATCAGACACATACTGAATCGCGCTAAAGAAGACACTGACAAAACAATAAAAAGAGGGTGTCATTTGGAAACAAAAGATTGAGCCATGAACATGAAACAAACACATTTCAAGTGGTTTTCCGAATTGAATTAACATCAACTTTTTTATTTAAATATTTCGGCTTTTCCTATGGAAGTATTCCCTAACAGTCGGCTATGCAAAGCTTTTTGCTTACCCGAAGTTGCTCGACCAAAAAAGGTAGAGCAGAAAATCAAGCTCTAAATGGCTCTAGTTCAACTTAGGGCAGGCTCATGAAACACAAATCAGAGCAACTTCGGACAAGTTAGAGCAATCAAACTATTAATTAGATTCTCAGCCTAGCTCAACATAGCTTGTAAAAGATCATTATGTTTTACTGAATTTAATTTCTATACTAGAGGGAAATCCTCGTTATCAAAGGAAATGCACAATGAAACAGCTTGAGTTCATAGCTTTTTGACGCATTTTGACTCGAAACTAATATTTAGTCAACACAAGAACCGAAACATAGAAGACTAGAACTTCTTCTATTAAAGGCTAAAGGTCGGCTATCTTTTTGAAACTTTTTCTTGCCTCACAACACGGATCAAACTCGTTAAAAAGTCCTCTGTCGTCTAAAAAAAAGTACAGTGGCTTTTGTTACAAATATTGCACTTTAGATTCCTTTTTGACGAGTCTGATTTTTGTTATGATACAAACAAATTTTGTGCAGCCGACTTTAAGAACATTCACTCTTCGTCTTTTTTGAAATACCAATAATTAAAATTCTCGTATGTGGGGCGAGGGAAGTGTTTCCGTAATTCATACGAAACCTCTGCACGCTCAAGTTTGGTCCAAGTTCTGACAAATAATTTTTGTTAGATCTTACTTTTTGAACTTGATGAGGGCTGGATAGTAATTGACTATTAAAAAACCGCTGTCAATCGATGATAATAGACTATATTTAGCGTAAAATCGAAGATGTTGATGCAAGCAAATTAGTTTTGAAAAAAACAAACAGAAAAACTTGCCACGGATTGGGTGCCGTGTTTGACGTTTTGGGTAAAAAATTTAATAGTAATAAGCCTTAGCCTCGACTCCTTCGTCTGCTCTGAATGTCCTGCTTCATATCCCTCCGCTTGACCTCTTCGTTAGGGATGCTGCTGCAAAAGCTGCTGTCAGGCTTAGGGAATCGGGACACTACGAGATCCTTCGGCCACAGCAGAATTGAGCGGAGGTACGCAGATAGCACCGACTACTTGGTCCCCACTCTGTGCTTCGAGCGGGGATATCAGGTGACTGTGGGGGATGGGCAGGAGTGGAATCAGCAATTGGGCGCAACAACTCTTAGCATCTATACTGGCGGCTCTAAAAAGGCTGGTGGAGTGGGTGCTGCAACATTTTCTGCAGATGCAACTATGAAAGCAGCTTTCAGGCTTCCTAATCACTGTAGTATTTCTCAGACCTAGCATACGCCAGAGATACCACAAGTGAGGAAATCAACATCTTTACAGACAGTCAAGCGGCAGTTAAAGCTCTGATATCTTACACATACAAATCGAAGTGTGTACTTGACTGCATTCAGGCCCTGAATAGACTGGACAACAACAGAAGGGTCAGAATTTTCTGAGTTCCTGGTCACAAGGGCATTAAAGGATACGAGAGGGCGGACGCGTTAGTCAAGCACGAGGCTAGCCTTCCCCTGTCAGGATCAATTGACATTCCAACTCCAATTCAAACGATCAAATACTCTATCGACTCCAATATGATGCAAGGTGCGATGTGCAGATGGCGTGCAACTCAGACCTGCAAGCTAACCAAAATCATGTGGGGGTCGTACAATCTCTTAGCGACTAAGTACCTGCTCGAATTAACGCAGACTGACTGCAAGCGACTGGTCGGCATAATTACTGGCCACTGTCTTGTAGCAGCTCATGCCATGAAAATGAGACTCCTAACCGGCGACACCTGTAGGAAGTGTCAAGAGTCGGGAGTCTCAGAAACAATCCAACACCTTCTGTGCCACTGCCCAGCACTGTGGAGAACTAGGGAGCGCTGCTTCGGTGAGCCCTGGCTAGTGGATCTCTCACATGTAGCAGAGTAGAAGCTGAAAGACATACTTCAGTTCGCAAAAAAGTCCGGGGCCTTCGATAGCCGTTTGGACTGAACTTTCCTTCTTCGGGTCCATTTATCTAGTATCGCTACGAACCAATAGGTTTATGTGTGGCTTTGTGCCAGCCAGTTAAACCTACCTACCTAACTGGCCTTCAAGTTGAAGCTAATGAGCTATGCTAGATTTTTGTGTGAAATTACATTCAATTCAACTACTAATTAGTGGAGTAATCAAAAACCAACTTACACCAAGGGCTAGCAGAAATACTTGCCGAAAATTGTGAAAAGTTATTGAACATTACTTCAATCGACTATTACTTCTATTGAATGCTACACAAATTCTAGAAGTTCTCATAAAATCAACTTTTTTCTTAAACAAGGAAAGTGTAACATTTTCGATTGATGAAAAAAAGATGATTTGTGTTCAGGTGTTTTTGAAGAATTTTTTTTCAGAATCTTAAATTTAATCACAGAAGCTCAAATGCTATATGATTAAAATATTTTAGAATGCTCTGCAATAATGAAATGAGATTATCTTCTCAGCGTGCAGTAATTTAACAGTTGGAAGTGGATAAAATTATTATGTAAAAATATATCAAGTGTCTATTATCCACAATGTCCTCAATATTGAAGAAACTATTTTTGCTTACTATAGTTATTTATGATTGCTCCTAGGCTTTTATACCATCTCTCAATCATCTCTGCCCTCTACTACGCTTAAAAGGAAAAAAACAATCAAATCGTAACTTTATTATTTCGTCAAACAACAAGTACGCATATAATGTCCAACTACAGCCACACTGTCTGTATCATATTACATATTGCATACGATGCAAATGCATTTCATTGCATCTCATTTCGCATGTCGTACAAAAAGATAGCATTTTAGTATTTTATGACAATCCTGTCACAGATTTTGGTGATCAAGACATCGTCTTCGAAAATTCCACATCATGCAACACACTACTCTTTCGTTTGCTTTAGCGTTTATTATATCCTGTTACTGTATCGTAACGTGAAGTTTTGATGATTTTTTTTTGGTCGTGGATATTTGGATTTTTATTTACAGCAAATGACATACGTATAAACATTTAATGAATGCAGTGGTAGTTAAGAGCGAAATGAATTGCCATAAAATTGATGGGGAAAATTACGATTAAAATACTTTAGTTGATTGAAAAATTAAAATAAATGCAGACTACGGGGGTTGATCAATAAGTAATGATAATGAATATAAAGGTGATCAAACTTGAAAGATAAATAGATTTTAATATATTTAATATTTAGTCCATCTTTTTCCCAAGCCCAGGATACCCTTAGAAAAAAATGCTTGACTCTCCCAAAATGCTTCTACAGTGGCCATCACTTCGCTATCATCTTCAAATTTCTTACCCCAAAGGTGTTCCTTGAGCCGAGGAAAGATATAAAAGTCACTGGATGATGTAAAAAAAAGTTTTCCGATGAGAGATGTAAAAGTTCGAATCCTGTTTTTTAAATTGCAGCCATCGAAACTGCAGCCTTGTAAGCCGGTGCGTTGTCTAGATGAAACAAAACTCCGGCTCGTAGTTTGCTGTGTCTTTTTTCGTTCATTGCCTCTCGCAATCTTCTTAAGAGGTCTGCGTAGTAAGATCCTGATATAGTGGCTCCCTTCTCCAAATATTCCACCATAATAATTCCTTCAGCGTCCCAAAAAAACTCATGCATAACCTTCCCCGCCGAGCTCGACACTTTGAATTCCTTCGGCGTTGGTGAAGAAGGTTGCTTCCACGTCATCGATTGCTGTTTGGTTTCTGGATCAAAATGGTAGATTCAAATCTCATCCATGATCACGAAACGTGACAAAAAATTCTCCTGATCTGCCTGGAACTTTTCGAGATTCACTATCGAAATGTCGACTCGTTTCGTCTTTTGCTAGTCAGTTAACATTCTTGGCCCCCAACGCGCAGAGACCTTCTTCATATGTAATTCGTGGGCAACTATTCTTTGAATACTGCCATTCGAGATCCCTGTGACCTCAGCTACTAGTCTGATGGCCACTCTTCGATCTACCGATATGACATTTTTTATTTTTTTCACATTGTCTTCAGTGAGGGACGTGGTTGGATGTCCTTCGCGGTGTTCACCTTCATTGGATGTTAATCCCAGCTTAAACTCTTTGACTGAGTGTGCAACCGTAAAATATGGAGGACCAAAGTCCCCTAATGTTTCCACTATGTCGCTGTGTATGTCTCTGGTAGACAATTTTTTCAAACAGAGGTACTTAAGGGGGTATTCTGGTCTAGAAATTTGATCAAATCGATTTTCTTCGTTTGCATATTTTGAAAGTTTAGACCTTTAAGAATAAGCTTTTAAAAGGATATTCGGAAATTCTAATTATTTTTGGAGTTACAGTTATTTTTGTGACACGCCATTTAAACCACCAAACGCGATCAACAACGAATTAACCGCTCCGAGCTAAGAGCTTCTCAAGGTTCTAAAGAAGTTCGAACTGCTCGTGTGGCTGAAAGAGGTCTCGAAAATCTCAGTTTTGAAGTTGAAGAAAGAACATTACATGAGACGGAGACTCTGATAAAAAAATTTTAAGTATAACATACCATTAAACGACTCAGACTGTCCGAAACGAGACTCCAAGCTTTAAACGCGTTTTTCTCGAAACTACTTTTTTCGATACGGTTGATATGATATCCAGGGGCGGATTTGACCATTTCACCGCCCTAGGCCTCAGAAATATTGCCGCCCTTTTGGTGAATTATATTATATGTAACAATGCGCGATTTTTTTTCGATTCCCTAGAATACTTCGCTGTTTTTCGTTGTGCCCGAGCTCACAAAAAAGGAATATCATAGCAAAACCGGCACTGGTTCGTTCGTAAAAATTCCCTTTTATTGCGCCCTTGCCACACAAATAATTATTAAAATACACACACGGTAAAGAACTTAAAAGTACCTAAAAAAAAGAATCCAAAAATACAAATTTTTAACGGTTCAAAACCGTATACACCTTTACATCGCATATAATTACAACGTCTTCGCTCATATTTTTATAAGTAAGTTTACTATTCCGTTCAAAGTTTGCTTCCGCACTTGACTGAAGATCAACTATGAACTCGACTACTGTAAATTAATTTTCGATATGTTATTAGTTAAGGATGAACACGAAGTATTTTGACCTATAATGTTCTAGATTTCATTTTATAGAACATTTTTTATAGAAATTTATTTTAGTAATGAAGTGCAATTGGAAAAACACGTCAAAAATAAAGAGATTCACATGTAGTTGATATACCCTGTACCATAATAATAATAAAAATCAATGCACGCAAATATTTACCTCTAAGCTTTTTCTAAATTGATGAAGTATTATTTGGGTTCTTTTTAGAATCTTTTTAGGTCTATTTAGGCTCTTTTTAGGTATTTTCAGATACTTTCTAGGTACTTTTTAGGTATTTTTGAGTTTCTTTGGTCCTTTACCGTGATAGCATTTCGATATTTATTATAAGTTAAACTTTTTAATGTTCGAAAAAAATCATCAGAGGTGAATTTTCGCGTGCATTGATTTTTTAGAGAATTCGGTTGGCTTGAGGTGTTAAGCTCATTCAACTCAGATATATTTACATATACAGTAGTCCCTCGACTTACGTCGGAATTAGGTTTTGAGAATATGCGACGTAAGTCGAAAACGACGTAACTCGAGGGTAGAAGGAACCCCAGGCGATACATGTATAAACTTTCATTTTTTGAATATGAATGTATTTATTTTTTAAGTTTGTACATAATTCATTTTTTTAAAGAAAATCGTGGGTTTTCGTCCAATTGGTTTTATACTTGCACCCTTCATCAAGTGCTTATACACGACTACACGTTAAATTGCAAATAGAAATGAAGGCAACAAGTAGAAACCGGAATGCGTATTTATAAAACTTACGAAGAAGAAAATAGACGGCTTTAAATATGTACAAATATGTACATATTTGACATAAAGCACTAAAAAGCAACCCATTAATTGTTATCATCTTTAGAATGAATAGCCTCTATTTCTACTGTTTGTGGGTTGACTGGTTTACTGGCGAAGAAGGTCGAAATTCGCGTTTGGGGCAAAGTTTGTTTTCTTTTTTCTTCGACCAACTGCTTTGTAATCGTTGACAGAAGTGAAGACTTTGTTTGAAATTTCTGCACTTCTTGATTTGTCAGGATCATTTTCTTTGAAGATTTTTATTTATATGATTAGTAATGCTTTATGAGAAAGATTATTGGCTTCCAAATATTTCTTTATTGTCGGACAGAAACGTTGACCAAACCAATCACGAAATATATTAGAAGTAACCCAGGCCTTTTTTTGCACCTCCAAATAACCGGTCGATTTTCTTTGCATACATTTTTGAAAGCCCTTGGATTTTCTGATTGATAAACAGCAAGAGGTCTCAGTTTCAAATCACCTGATGCATTCGCTCCAAGAAGCAAAGTAATCCTGGATTTTTCTGCCTTAAAGCCAGGAGCTCTTCTTTCTTCAATCGAAAGAAATGCTCTTGAGGGCAAGCGTTTCCAATACAGGTCTGTTTCGACAACATTGAACACCTGCTGTGCACAATATCCTCTATTTTCAAGAATATCATGTAAAGTGTTTGGAAAGATCTTCGCTGCGTCATAGTCCGCACTATCCGCTTTACCTGTTACTTTTACATTGGAGATTTTACTTCTTTTCTTGAAGTTTTCAAACCATCCATTGCTGGCAACGAAAGTATCTCCTCTTACATGTTCGATTAAGCTTTTTTCCTTCGCCTTAATAGTTAACATGCTCACCGGCATATTTTGATGGTTCAGGTCCTTGATCCAAATAATCAATATTTTTCCCAATGCAAACGCTAAATACGAAAACTTTCCTACGAAAATCGCGCTCACACAATTCTGGGAATTTCCAGAGGAACAGTTTTCATATGAACAAACATCTGTTCTATGAAAACGGCGACGTAAGTCAAGGGACGGACGACGTAATTTCAAGGGTTTGGTCTCAAAGTAATGAACGACGTAAGTCGAAAAAACGTATAACAAGGGAGACGTAAGTCAAGGGATTACTGTACGACAGAAAAAAAACTGTCGCCCAAAAAAAAATCGAAAAGTGGCCACCCTTTCAAAAAAAATCGAAAATTTGCCTCCACCTAAATTTGCCGCCCTAGGCCCGGGCCTACCGGGCCTAGTGGCAAATCTGCCCCTGATGATATCTCTAGTTGCAATAAACAGATT
Organism: Nemotelus nigrinus; assembly: GCA_947369275.1. Lineage (NCBI taxonomy): Eukaryota > Metazoa > Arthropoda > Insecta > Diptera > Stratiomyidae > Nemotelus > Nemotelus nigrinus. The sequence goes on along the minus strand of OX376372.1, from coordinate 202,338,171 downwards.
TACGTTAAATTTTGCACAAACCCTCTTAATACTATTAGATTTGGTCTGACAGGATTTTTGAAATTTTTTTTTCTACTATTTATGAAAAATTCCCAAAGTTGAAAAAATGAGGCAAAAAACAACTTTTTTTTACATGGACGCCATTTTGTGAAGATTTTTTCTTTTTTCAAATCGCCCACGTTAGACAAATTCTACATTCTTCTTTTTACAGAATTTACCAAAAATGTATGTTTCAAACCACCAGAAAGGTTGAAATCATGTCTTCACTTCGCCGGCCTGTGTCTACATCAATTTTAATTTTTTTATTTTTTGAATACATTTTTATACTTTTAAAATGTTAATAAAAAACTGATCAAAAAATAGATCCCGAAAATGTTTCTGGTTTTTTTATTGTGTCCGTAAAATCACATCAAAATCGAGCTTCTAGACCAGAATACTGCCTTAATGACAGCTCTAATTTCGTTTTTCTCCATTTTTATGTTCTCTTTTCGACTGTTCGTATTCAAATGAATGTACCTCTCTGAAATCATGGTCTATTTATATATTTTTTTTATGTTGACTTAGTGAGTATACGTAATAGTAAAAAAAATATTTTTTGGAATTTTATCCGAACTGAAAATAACCGATTCTCATTACTTACTGATCAACCCTCGTAAGGTCATAGATGAATATAATGCTTAGAGCTTAATTTATTTCTTTCGGGTATTTTTTTATTTTAGCCTCGCTATTGGTGGAATTATAATTTTTGATTTAACATTTAAATGATACTTTTATTTTATGTGTTGCATTGAACAGAAATTGAAAAATATTCTTCAATTTTTGAAAAAAACTCATACCAAGAAAAACCTTTGTTTTTTTTTTTTTTAAATTTTTATTTAGAACTTTTCGGCACATATTTGGCTGCTCTTAATCAATTGGTTTCAAAGCATCTAATCCTTACCAGCAACAACTGAATCATGTAGACTTTAGACCATAAAAATTTATGTAAATTTTAGAATTCGTATTCGAAATTTTTTTCAAATTCTAGAATAAGTGGCTTTAATGGTGCAACTTTAGAGCTATACACTAGACGTGAAAATACCTTCAGATCAAAATTCAACCATTTTTTTCCTATGTCGCTTAATATGTGCGTAATTGATGTAGCTGTAATCGATTGATTGAAACCCCTTTTCGAAAACCATCTTTTCACCTGAACGTTTAATGATATGAAGAAGATACGCATATATTTTTTACTTTTAAATTTGAATCCAAGCTTAACAATTCCAGCCACTTATAGTCACATCTCAGTCTTATGAAACTATTCAAAATTGAGCAACCACCAGACAAAAGTTAACAAACTACTACTATCCCTATAGTTATCAAGCAACAGAAAATCATCAATATTTGTTACACATCGCTAGCCAGACAGCTTTACTTCAACGATTTCATCAATTTGCAGCATAACATCAAAACTAATGATTCCTTCAACTCAATTCCATTATGGATTGAATCACGTTGCTACTTTCCTACAAAACAGACTCTTTTAAAAAAATACAAAATTACTTTATTACCAACAATAACGGCCTATCTTTTTTCGACATTGGCCCGGGCCCAATACATCACTTAACCATATTTTATCAATAATTCATCGGAAAATGCATGTGCATTTATTAAGAAATCTAATTTGTATTTATTTCTCAAATTTAGAAAATCATCTTTGCCAATTTCGCATTGCACCATACTGGAATGATACGAAAAGCAAAACAGCTGAATTACATGCGACAAAAAAAATAAACGCAAACTCAACTTAGATGGGAAAAAATCGACACAAAACCTCTTCTCATTGTGTGCTGTGTGAAATAGAGAGTATCTTACATCGAAGCTTACAACGAATTTGAGCACCTAGTAGCTAAGCAATGGCTATCATCATGATTCATATGATTTTTGGTTGCTTTTAACGCACCAGCAAAAATACTACCTACAATACTTTCACTTGCTAGAAACATTTTTTTTTCATTTATAATTTTTTTTTTGCATTTCTGCATGTAGGCTATTACCTGTATATTCACGAAAAAAAAATTTACTGGTGTTTTGTTTCTGCTGGTGCTTAATGTGTACTGGTATAGATTGTTGTGGCATAGATAGAGTGCACTGAGTTAGTGAATGATTTTGCGTAATACTGGAGCTAGAGTGTGGCGTGCGAAATGGCTGGAAAAAAACTGAAATTGAAATCAAAACAAACGAAAAAATAACACAAAACAAAAAAGTTTTGGACAAAACAGTGTAACAAAAGCGAAATGAAAACAAAACATGCAAGTTACTAATTACATATGTGTATGAAACATGCATAAATTGTGGCGATTTTGTTTGTGATTGTTGTATTCATTGGAGTGCTAACTAGTTTTTTGGTAGAGACTGAGTTTTGAGTCCTAGTGATGGCTAGTTTAGTGAGCGGAGAAGTGTGGAAGAAAAACTAAAATTCCAGCTAATTGCGTGAAGAAAATCATATACTTTGGAGATTGGTAGGGCTTTTGCGTTATTGTATTGAGAATAATTCTTTGGACCTATAACAATGGTTCACAAAATATATTTTTTATGTTCCTTTTGAATTAATATTATAATTTTTTTAAACTAATTTTTATACTACCATATATATCTTTTTCGCTTGTCTTTTGTAATTTTTTCAGGTATATCACTATTAAAGTATGAGTAGTAGTCAGCTAATATTGATGAATTTCGTTGGTGTCAGTAACTCTTCTCCATTGTCGATATATGTATCGTGTTCACTGTGTTGTCAATCGTTTACGATGTTTGTCACTTACATCAGAAAGTACTAGGAAATAAATTAGCATGAGGGTGAAGAAAATTAATTTTTAGGGGCATATTGCAATCCAACTGATGAATATTTTGTTAAAGATTGTAAGTATCATTTGCAAATCTCCGAATACCCCAAAAAAAAACATGGACCACTGCCTTAAAAGACTGCCTCTTTCACAACGCCTCTCTAATTGAGGGCCGCCAAAGATTCCTTCCTTTAATCTGGCGTCATTTAAGTGCGGAAATTTACTTTATTTGAATGGTGGTCGATCAATTTGACAAAGCTCTTCGTTAGTCCCAATTTATTATTTAGAAGTGATAGACGAATTTTTTGGTATTTTACTTGTGAAAGGTGCTTGCCGTTCTTTTTTCCGGGACACAGATTTGGTGTTGAATTCCAATCTTTTTTTACGTGATGAAAGATTCAACTCGACTATCTCACTCACCTAAAAAACAATAATAATTGGTATAGCCCGTTTGTAGAGTCGACAAAATGGTTATAGCTTTCAGATTAATATTATGAAGCGTCTAAAATTAATTTCGTACTTTCGTATGTTTTTTTAGCATGGACTGCGTCACATAACGGAATCGAAGGTTGTGTAATACCCCTGTGGAGAAGACTAACTTTTAAACTCAATTTTGAGGAGTCTATGAAAAGCCCCTATTTTTGTAGATTGTATTCAATATTGGAAGCCTTTATTAAGACATTTGTGGTCTGACAAGTTACAAGCCGGTTTTCAGATTTAAAATAGGGAATCAAGTGTTTCTTACGATTTCTGTATAAACTAATATTAACATCCGATTGTAGTCAATTCAATTGCTTAAGTCTTGATTTCAGTAATTCTGCTTTATCTTTGGCACATTTTAGATCACTGAGTGCAACTTCCAAAAAGCCTATGAGGTTCGTCACAAGTAACATTTTCACCCGAACTGCGTGTTATAAAATAAAATTGTTACCGTTTTCTGACGAAAAACTCTGATGCTTGCGAGGTTGAAGACTCAGTACAGTATAGTCAGCTTCCATTAAACTAATTTCTTCTTCAGTATTCTGCTGGCAGTGTTTGAAGGTTTAAGAGCACGCAAATCGGTTCCATGTGGTACTGGATGTGATACCGATGCCACGTCAGAGTATACTAGGCTTTGCTTCTTTTTTCTCGATTTACCATGTTGAATGCGAGGTGTCAGCAGGTAACAGTCATTCACATGATAAGTAATTTTTCGGCACTTAATTGGAACACCAAAATGCAATAAATGTTTCTTTTCGTTCGCCACTTGATCAAATTAGTAGAACTAGTAGAAATGTGGTACTTGGGATTTGTCATGGTTTTGAATATTAATTCTAAAATAATGGAAGAAAGCAGATTCCAAACGCTAAGTTATTAGGTATCTTTGTCTACTGAGATTTACGTTATTACATATGTAGCAAGAATTGTAGATTTTTCACCAAAAATATGTTGAAAATATTCAAAAACTAATAAAACTCCATGTTTCAACTTGTAAACAAAGCACAAACAGCATTAGGCGTAACTTACAAATAAGTTATAGCAACATTTTTTCCGGGAAATCACTAAATATTTATCGGGTAGCTATCGGGTACTATATTAAATTTGACAAATCTGAACAATAAGAATTGTCAAATTCAAGTTCTATATTTAGAATTAGCAAGTCAAATACTGCTGTTATGCGGTGTACACTTTTAGCCTTAACCATTATCAAGAAGTTCAGTTGCAATAGATTGCTCCGAACAGGTTATAAGTTGCTCAAGAAAAAAAAAACAAAAGCTGAAAGGAAATGAAACAGCGGAAGAGATAAAAACTAGTGCTCAGCTGCCTAAGCTTAGTGCTAATTCATGAAAAAAAGTACTCAGCTGCCATCCATTTTTTAAAAGTATACTATTTTCCCCAAATTATAAATTTAAAATGACACATAAAATTACGGATGCAATAATCCCAGCCGAAATCAGTTTAAAGCATCACCATTGCCAAGTAGTATGCCGAAAATTTGAACCAACCTCAATGTTGCATATACAAAAATTACTGTACTCGTAAACTCATTTGTAGTTTGAAAATAAAAGACATGCATCCCTTTCAATGTTACAAACACATTCACCCACGCGGGGCGCAGCATGCAAACTACATGAAAACTGAAAGAAATGATGCATAAAAATAATCGCTCATGAATGAAAATGATTTCATATGTATCAAATGGACTTGTATCGCCTTAAAAATCAAACAAATTGTAAAGATGGCAAAAAGTTTATTTTATATGTTCTCTTTTAAGAAATCACGCCAAAGCGTCTATACGATAATTTAGGAGCTGAGGACCATTGGTTTTAATTTTTGATTTTTGAGGCATACGCCATTTGAAATAAAACAAATACTACCCTGGCATATCCATGACTTAAATACTACCCTGATATATCTATTTCAGATTATTCAATAAGATTTTTAAACAACAAAAACACGTTGATAGCGACAATGTTAATAAAGTTATTGAGGCTTTTAATGTTTTTCTCACTTGAATTTGTTACTACTGTAGAAGTCTCTGGCTGCCACTCGTCCTTGAAATCCTATTTCTAGCTCTGATTGTTTTACTGTTGCTGCAGGTATTGGAACATCCCGCAACAAAATTAGCCTTTTGTAAACTGCCGGTGCTGTTTTGTGTCTGGAACGTTTACTAGTTCAACTTTTAATGAGCTTATTGAACTAAAATGAATTTCTGTTGTAGATGGATCACCCAAAGTGTATCGAAAAAAATCATTCGGATTTCGCATGTCGCTAACATGTCCGTACCACTGTAGATGGAGCGACACCAGCTTTTTTAACTCGCTATGTTTTCATTCTGCAGATTCATTGTTGGGATCTATACTTATTTTATTTATTTATTTATTAAGTTTATTAATTCGGGGTCGAAGCAGCGATCTACTGCCCGCGGGTTCGAATCCCGTCGTGCCCATGGCTGTATTTGTTCGTCTTGTGTTGTTTTAACAGTCGGCGACTGGGCACCAAACCAGCGCTCCATTGATTAATTGCTACATTAAAGCTTTAGTAGCGACTAGGCATAACACTAGCGCTTTAGAAAATAAGAAATAAATGTGGCACTTAAAAGAATAATGGAATAATTGATATCGGCTTCTCTCATATGTGTCTGAGCTTTGGCATTGAAAAAAAAACACTTTTTTCAAACTCAAATTACTTGTTTCGTTTTGGCAAAATTACTAATTTCGTTACTCCAGAAGATTTATTTGTTGTTAATTCATTTTGGTTTACAAATACATATATTCTACTCTTCCTTAGACAATAGCTCAGTGTCCATATGTCGATTCGTTTTCTAGAAACTTTAACGGCATTATCGCTCTTTGTGCTCTCTCATTGTTAGCAAAACGGTCTCTCGATGTGATTGTGAAAATATCGTAAAATGAGTTCAATTGGCATTATGGTAATTACATAGAATTAAATCTAGTGGTTGGCCACAACTTTAATATTGTATTGTAGAGTGATAGTGAAGTGTCTTTGACATTTGTAGAGTGAAAATATGAGTGCAAGTGGTTATCCTGCAGCCTATGATTTGCTACAGCTGTGGAGTTTTCAACCATCGGGGTTAGAGTGACCGATAGAGAATAGAAAGAGAATAATAAATAGAAGAAATAAATGAATCATTTTTAAAGTGATCATGGTTATTCATTACATATTAAAATTCAAGAATCTGATTTTATTTGATTTTTTTTTCAAAATGGCCGCCGTAGTAGCCAATCTCCTGAGACCATCGCGGCGAAAGTCATCAATCGGCGGGATTTTTAGCATCAGTTACAGCAATCTTAAATCAAAAAAATGGATTGGAGTGTGTTTATTAAACATGTATCTTTTAGTTAAACCAAGAAAAAAAAAATTAAAGTAAAAAAATCGTAAACTGGCCGCCTCATAAAAAAAGTACGATTTTTGACCCCTTTTTTCGACAGTTTTTGGGTAAAAAGTGTTAAATTTTGAAAAATTTTCTGGCATTATTACGGTTCAACTAGAAGCTTATACTATAGAGAAAAGGTGTGCCAAGTTTCATAAGAATAGGTTCAGAACTTTTTGAGTTATCTTGCCCGCCAATTTAAAAAAAAAGTCGTTTCGAGAAAAACGCGTAGTTTTGACACACTCTATGATTATAGCAACTTACCAACTAATCAGCGATTCGAGGCCCATACAGACGTTCTTCAGTACGTTTAGTTTTTAGATGTTAATTTAACTATTTATGCAAAAAAATTAAACTTGAATTTTTGAAAATTTGATATGTATCGCCGGCCTTAAGAAAATGTTTCGAAAATGGACTTGTAATTTTTTTAAATGAGTAAAAGGTTGTTAGAAAATTTGCTGTGAAACATACACTAGTTTTTTAAAAATAAGTGCCAAGACGGTATTATTTAAGGATTTTTGAGCTAAAAACTCGCAAAAAAATATATTTTCTTCAATTGTAACTAAGGACTGTCACACCAATTGTTAAGTTAGTCACCCAGGAAATTCACAAGAGTTGCCGCTTTTCAAATCTCAGCTTCTTTAATATTTGTAAAATGACCTTTATGAAAATGCTTAAGTGACATAACTGACATTTTAATATTTTTATTTTAATATAATAACTAAAGTTTAATAAATTTACGTGGTTTGTTTTGTCTTATCGGTGGCTATTTTCGTCAAAGATTCCACAAGACGTTATATGAGCCTCAGATTTTTCCCGCAAATTGTCCAAAGAGCTGCTGACTACCAATTTGACAAACCAAAAAAGTCTAATAAAAATATTAAACTTTCATACTTTAAATTATTTATTGGCATGCAATTAGTGTATAATTTACGATCCCGTACTTAATGGAAAAATTATTACAAATCATATTTAAATTTATTTAAAGTATATTTCCTTTCTACGAATTTCGGTCATCTTTCAGGCAATTTACGGATTTCATCTCTGTAGAAGCTTGATTTTTGGATTAGATCGTGATTTCATTATATTTCCTGAGCTCTAGAGTCTTATCAAAGTTAATTTCGAAGATATTTTTTGGTTTCTAATTGATATTTTTAAGTTTATTACTAAGATGATAAGCAAAATGTTGCTGCGGTTACTATAAATTCCGTTTAACGTAGCACTGTTAATTGAATATATTGACTCATGCCCACATTGGGCGCAAAGTGCAAACAAGTTCTTTCAGGTATAAAATTGTGTTTAAAAACTATTTTCCGCTAAGCTAATCGTAATACGATTTACGTTTTTAGTTAGTTTAGATAATAAAATCAATTATATCACCCTTGACCGGCTATATCTAGATTGAAATCCGAGTTGAAATACTGATCTCTCACATTCTACCACCCTATGCAGCATTTGATAAACTTTTAATTTGTTATTCCCCTAATTCGTTGCGATAGCTGTTTCAGAGTCCATCATATGCTGGGATTTAATTTTTAAATAAAATCTGTAAAAAATGGTTTATTTTTACCTACCACCATCAGTATTCTGAATAAATTATTTGAATAAGATCTGTAAAAGCAAACCTGAAAATATTCAGACATCCAAGTTAATTTATACGAATCATATTTTTATAAACACATATATCCCTTCTTTTCATTCCATACGCTTTTCAAGCAATCACTCATTATCAGCAACGCTGAATCGATGATTGTCAATTGATAACTACCACTAGAAAAATTTTGGCGCATTATACAGCTTAAAACTCGATATGAGGTTAATCTAAGAATTTTTTTGAAATAGATAAAGTTACAGCGAGGGAAAAAGTTTTTTTTTCCAGGAAATGACAGCTAAAACTGCATTTCTCTATTCTAATGATATTTTAATAATGGCATTTAACAATTTTTTAACTGTTTTCCAACAATATCTATCATCTTCAGTATTTTCCATCAGTCCTATTACACTGATGAAGAAACGTTCACTTGATTCTAACATTTATCGACCATCTGCCAGGCAGTTTGTTCCGTTCTAACGATTCTGAATTATGTTCATCTAATCGAAAAACAGTTGTCTTTCCGTTACGTACACAAAGCCACAGTCAGTCGGTACTTTTCAAAACAATGAATAAAAAACTTCACCTCATCATACCCACAGCCAGCCATCAGAATTAAATTAACCCCTCCGTTTTATTCGCAGTACGCAAAGTATTAGATACAGTAACAATCAAGCAAGCTATGCATGTCCCAGAATCGCATTCAACATTCAACTCCGATATTTGCATCTGGTAAGCCCAGTCGAGACTGCAGCATAAAAGCTTCGCGCCAAAATTAAGAGAGCCAGCATTATATTACAAACAAATTTAGCCCCGTGCTCTTGCTAATATGCTCGTACAATGCTCCCCAAAAGCCGCATGGCCTAACGACAGTACTCATATGCGATTCGGAGCCAAGCAAGCCGCCAGCCAAATGCACATATGAGTGATGCAACCGCGTGTAGCGTCATCGGGGACTGAACGCGGCTTTCTCATCCCGTTGCCCCGTCCGCAACGCTACGACGAGCCCCAACTTCGTTTGTGTAGGTGCGAACGCGGTGCAATGACCTGCCATCGCGCTGACCTACTTACGATCCGCATCCCGAGCGTGGCCGATGAGCTTTTCATCCACTAAGCGCGTATCACGTGCTTTCTTGCTCTTACAACTGCCCCATGCGCTCCCATCCTCTCGCTTTGTTTATGCGTGTACGAAATGGGATTGCGCGAGTGAAGTCGCCATCGCATCGTAACGCAGTGCCAAGAATTAAGAGAAATTTTGCTGTACGAGAAAGTCAATTGCTCTGGTGCATTTTGCGCTGATGCTGAAGGTGTCACTGAAACCCCCGCCGTGCAAGGGTGTGGGTGATGTCGGTTATTCGCACTCATGTACGTTTGTTGCCTTGTCACACTGCGGAAGGGTTGCATGCAAATCGAAGCTTTTTGCAGCCACCGCGTGGGAATACGACTCAAGAGGGCGTCGAAGAGCTAAAGAGCGATATATACTGCGAAGAGCTGAGTCCAAAGAGCTTTAATCGAAAAAATGCATTATTTTGAAGAAGATACATATTGCATTTGCTGCGATACTTGTAATGCTGCCTGCAACGTGCGTCGTGCGACCGATGCTGTAATCATTTTGTGCACTTTGCGTTGTTCTTTTGCCCGCCAGAGTAGGGAGAGGTGTGAACCGGGTGTGACGTCATGTATTATGCATGCATACAATGGTGTATTGCAAGTAATGTTGCATCATCGAATCGAAATCGTCGCGGTCGCCGCGTTGTTGTTGTTGTTGTTGCTGCTGCTTTACTCCACTACCGCATCTGTTAACGCATCGAAACATTTTAATGCGTGCACTGCTGCGAAGCACAAATCATGTTGCGTGCAAATGTTGCTTTCATTGTTGAAAACGATTGGATTTCTGATGAGAGTGGAACTCAGAGAATATACAGAGCAATTTAGTGGGATATGGTAGTAGTCACTTCCGGGATGGTTGTGATGATTTTTTGATTCTTAAATCATTTCTAAGGGCTTCTGAAGTATTATACTTTTCTTTGCAGGCGAAACTGATTTAATATGATGTTTTATTATTCTATGGACAGCAAAAACTATCAATAACCGCATGGGAACTAGTAAATGAAAAAAAATTCTCTTTTAATTGCGAAATTCTAGAATCAGCTGTCGAAATTCTGGAAGGTAAATTGAGTTTTTAGCATATTATTCAACATTTTGAAGTTAATTATTGGTTTTAAGATCCAGTTTAAGCACAACAAATCTCTGTTTCCAATCTAAGTGAAGCAAATTAAGTGAAAAATTTGCTTATCTGCGCTTCTTAATGGCCAATTATGTTTTTTTATTAAATTTGTGAGTGGTTATGCCATTAAAAAATGAATGCATGCAACGGGTGATTAAACTCGTATTATGGTGGTGATTATATTGTTTGGCAAATTACCATGCCAAAGACTCACAGTTACACAGCGTATAGTAATTAAACATCACTCTTAAGGACTTGAACTTTCTTGTTGAATACTACATAGAATATTCATTGCAAAGGTTTGCATTTTAAGGCAAATACAATTCAATTAAATCAAGAACTTAAAGAAATTTTGAAGACTGCCCCTGAGAGCAACTTGGCACACATCTATCATTTTATTAAAAAAATCATTTTTGGCTATGGAGCTCATTATCAGTCAAAGGACTTTGTAGATAAGCGAAATCATCGCATGCGAAGTAAAAAATAAGCCTACATGCTGCCATTGAACTATCTTCAACTCCACAAAATTAACAGGTTGGTTTGGTTTAGTGATGGGCGTTTCTGTTGTTTTCAGAAAACGAAAGCTATTTGAAAAAAAAACAGTTTGAAAAAAACTGTTTTTTTCAAACTGTTTTTTTTGAAACTGTTTTTTTTTCAAATAGTTTTCGTTTTCTGAAAACAACAGAAACGCCCATCACTAATGGTAACACCCAGTATCAATCTGCTGCTGGTCGAGTGAAAAAAGTTTCCAAAAAGTTTCAAAAAACAGTTGTTTTTGGAAAAAAACAGTTCGTTTTCGTTTTCTGAAAACAACAGAAACGCCCATCACTAGTTTGGTTTATGGGCCAGAGGGGAAATTTGACCGTATAGTTATGAAAGAACGCTATAGAAATAGCATTTTTTCCTGGCATAAATTGGATGATTTTGAAGAGGGCATGATGTGGTTTTACCTAGTACAAAGTCCAATACTTCTCGTGACAATAATTAAGTTAATGAGAGAAAATTTCACTGACGTTGTAGTCTCCAGATATCCCGATGTGAATTGATCACAAAAAAATTACTGCATTGAACTATTTTCTCTAGAGTTAAGGATAATCATTGATTTACTCCAATAGATCACAAAAACTTAGTGGCCCAAAGACTAACATTATTCATGTCATTGGTGAAATAAGTGCAAATTTATGTGAATTATTGGCCAAAAATTGGTGTTCCATAATCGAATTTTTGAAAAAGTCCACAAGCGTTTGCCTAAATGAAAATATTGTTAAGTAAAAATGTCATCAGCTAATGTCTACAATTAAAAAAAAACTGCATAACGTTTTATTTTTATTTCAAATTAAAAATATAAAGGACTTATTTGATTATCATTTATAACATATGTAGGGAGTTTTTTCAAATGCTAATTCAACGTTTAACATGCCGACCTAGAGAGGAATCGACAGATCTGATTTCGGTACCAATCTAAATGTATAGTTTGGTCTAAATTTTTCCGGATGTTGAATTGCCTTCACCGTCAACGTAAGCCATCATTGGCTAAAAAGAGCAATAAAGTTGACATTGGTATATACACAGATGAGCTGAATCTAAGGTTGTTCCTTCGTCTCCCGACCCATCGCAGTGTCTTTCAGTTGGAGGTGGTGGGCCTTTTTCAGGCAAAAACGACTGGCTTTTATATATAAGAAAAAATATTTCACAGATAAATCGAGTGACTTTGCTGGTTCTTGTACAGTGTCCAAAATTGTTGCTGGATGCCGTGTCGAAACATTCGGGAGTGCAATTGATTCGGGTACCTGGACATACAGTTATTAGGGGCAACTGTGAAGCCGACGGGCGTGCAAGGTCTTTTGCCTTGCTGCTGGAGGTTTCATGCCCCTTTTCTTTGAAAAACCGAAATAATTCGTCAAACTAGCCGCGCAAAAGAGTCTACGATTGAGAAATTATCCTGTAGGATCGCACAAGACAGTCCTGCGTATCTACGGATGCACGTCACACTATCGCAGTAGGCAGTAGTTAAAGTTAACGCGCATTGCCTTCGCTTTATTGTGGCCGTCCTCACGGTCTATTGTCTCACAGAACATTTGAAGGAAACCAAAAGGTTTCCAGAGTACAGTGGCTGTGAGAGAGTGACATCTTTGGCAACACAGCAGCTGTCTATTGCAAATGTGTGCTATTCTGTTGGATTTACCAGATTAACAGCCACTTGCGCTATCTACCTGCTCGTGGAACACCATTTCTTGGCCATTTTGTAAGATTTATGGTTGAGAATGTTTCTTAACTGAAAAAAAAAGGTATTTTCAACCACATTATACACCAGCCTACAATTGGCTTCCGAGTTGTCTTTATTGTTTCGCTTTAAAAGCACTAAATAACTAAATAAAAGATAAATATTCGATATCAGTTTTTGCGCCTCCTGCCAACTCGAACCACAATTTGATCTTGGCCCAATTTAATATCTTTTCTCTGATTAACACTAATCAGTTTCCTACCAAATGGCTGGTCTGGCATTATGGCGAGGCTGACTGGACTGCGTTTAAAATTTTTTTAGAGAGATTGACTGGTCCGATTACTTTGCCACAAAGAACGTCGAATATATACCTTACACCATAACCGACATCATATGGTATGGAATGTACTCGTTTATCCCACATGCCTTCAAGAACACTAAGCCAACCACCACCTCATGGTTTAGTTACGAATGTCAAGAGGCTATTCGCCCTAAAGAGGTGGCATTCCAAAATTACAAGCTATCTCCGTCTAAGGAATCTAAAAAACTTTGAAAATCTGCTTGCAATACCTGTACATGCACTATCAAAAAATCTAAATTCCAGGTTAAACAAAATATTAAAGAGAAGGTCCTTGCAAGCCAGAAAAGAAGCAAAGGTTTCTGGTCGCTTGCTAAAAGGATCAAGAACAACTTCTCCAGTTAAGTCAACTTACACAAATGAAGTCCACTATCAGTCGAGTTGAGAGCTATGAGGTCCATATAACTTGTAATAAAACTTTTGAATTCAGTTATTAGGATCCATATTTAGTTTTAAATTTGCAAAAGTGTATTAAACAAAATATTTTATAGGTGTTCAATGGTTTTAAATGAAAAACCAGGAAGGAAATCGCCCAAAAAAAAAAATATATATAGATCCCAGAAGTAAACTACAATTAGTCGCAACGAAAGAGGTAACAATAAATTTATTGTCTCTATGTAACGTAATGCCGAGTACAGCTAAAGTATTTGTGCTGCCAGACCAACGAATCAGCGCTGTAGAAGTCAACATATCAGTTACTCAATCCTGGACCCAAAATATTTGATTTGTTCTTTAAAATTGTTTATAGATGTTACTATGTGCAAAATGCAATTTAAATGCAAACACCTAATATTTTCCACCTCATCAGGTGAAGCTTAGGCATCTGGAAAAGTCACGGCCTATTTCTGGAGGTCTGGAAGTCAACATATGAAAAATACCGCTTTTATTTTAACGGGTCAACATACAACTAGGTGAAAATCGCATTTGGACACAATTTTCTTACAGAAACTCTCTATTATCCTGTTTTCTTTCATTTATTTTTATGTATAATGCTGCTAAAAGTGCAGAAGCTGCTATGAATTGGGAATAACCTTCTAGATTGGGGGTGAGTTCGACACTTTTTGAAGATCATTTAATGATGGTATCGCTTGTAGCTTCAGGAATAAGGGGCTGAAATGCTCTACAGTTTGCAGCCGCTGGAGTTAGACCCCCCTCCCAAAAATGTGACAGTTGTTGATTTTGGAGTTGACTTCCACTCTCTCAAAGAAGTTGTGTATACTGATACAGATGATCTGCTATAGAAGATCCAGCTCATGTTGAATATATCGCTCAGTCAAGATCATCAAAATGAGAAGAATTCATTAAAACTGTCATTTAACTTCAATAAAAATATATAAAAATACTTCTTTATTCTATCGAGTTTGTGACGGGTGAATTAAATTTTATTGAAATTATGGAACTCCAGAGGTGAAAAACAAGAGATAATCAAAAAAGATCAAACATTTTACGGTTTTCTAGACTTTCGATAGTCGCGTTTGGCATCGCAAGGCCAATAAAGTCGCCAGGCATGAAATATGAGTTATTCATTGAAGTAACATTATAGACAATGCAGAAGAGATGCATAAATAACTATATGTAATAATAGGTTTGATGTAAAAGGTTACTGGATTAACAGTAACAAATTGAATATTTTCCAAGCAATACCATTGATATTTGAATTGGGTTGACAAAGCCTTTTGTAAGTAGACGAAACTCAGTATGGATAAAATGAATCAAGATAAGTGAATGCAATGACTAGTTTTAAGAGTATTAGTTGTTTTTGATATTAAGGTTCAAATAATTTTTTTTTAGTTTGCTCACGATTTTAATTATTATAGTTATACCTATAAATGTGAATTGCGTGAGTCGAAAATAAAAATTTAGAACCATATTGATATATTCAGTTAGCATATTGAATTCGAAAGTAAACATCATAATCGTAGGCTTTTGTGTTACTCAACACACTGGTGAAGCTTTACGATATAACTGGTGAGAGTAAAACCGAGAGTTCTCATTTCTCAATCGTCCCATAAACACAAATGTATTCTTTTGATGCAACTATATATGTAGCTCCTTCTAGTCAAATGATATCACAAGCAACAACACTCAACAATCAATAATCATAATCAAAATGTTAGTCCATCAATAGTAGAGTTTTTCCATCCAGAGTGGAGGAGGAACCCTGCATTCATAAAAAAAAACGATCCAGAACAGAATGCAAGTTTATTTCTATTAGACAGTTGACATTTCAAAATTTGAATTGACATGTAACCGAAGCCGATTTCAAATGTAAGACTATTTATCCTGGTTGATAGGGTGACATGGAAATGTTTGAAAATTTCAACTATTCCAGTTGACACGACTTATCGAAATACGTTCCACAGAGAACACGGCAAGATTCAGCTACTGTGTTAGTTTCATGAAAATCTGGTAACTGAATCAGAATTCATAGGGCAAAAAGGAATTTTCTTTCTTTATAATTTTTCAAGATGGCACCACTGGCACAGAGTTGCCTGCATTTCCAAATCGCTTCTATTAGACCTGGTCCTACTTAATACCAACACATTCTGTGAATTTCAACTGTGTCTGGTAATTGGGTCGTGTGTTCTCGTGAAGAGAAGTTTTTAATGCTTAAAATATAGGTAAATTGGAGGAGGGTTACCGTTCTTGTCCGATCTGAAATTTCAAAAATTTTGCTTTAGTTGTGTAGACAAAGCATAAAATTTCTATATGAGTTGGTTTTCACTGTAGAAGACGAATATTTTTTAAGAGAGTCGATGATTTGAAGGTTTTCACTTTCAATGCCTGCCGTAGCTGCAGGGTTGCTGGCACGTTCATAAAAAACTACACAAGTCTACAACTTAGTAATATCAAAATGTTCTTTAAGTTTTATAATAATATGGTAATCTAATCAAAAGTAATCGCAATTCAAAAATTTTCAAATTTTCCCAATCTCATTTTTAGCGCCTAGCGCACACATAGGGTTGAACATTTCAAAAAATTATCATATTCACATTAAAAACATGTTCTAAATTTATTCCATAAACTTTATTTTTGTAAAAGTTATTTGTTGACAGAATAGTAGGTATATTTAAAATATCACTTAAATGGCCGCTGGCGCCAAAGGGTTAAAGATTATTAACTTTTTGTGAGATCTGGCACTATTCTGCATACACACCCATGTATCCTGAAAATTCTAGTTAAATCGAATGGCGCGTTCCTGGGATTTTTTCACTGAAATTTTTTGATGATATATATACATGTATATATATGTATACTCGTATATATAGAGAAATAGGAATTTTTGGCCAAAATGATTATAATACTACTGTTCTTCGAACATTAGTAAAACAGGGTTTAAATTACAAATTTGATAAATATTTCATAAATTATAAATTTTCATACTACAAAATTTTCATAAATGCCATCTGATTTCATTTTCATAGATCAAAATTACGCACAAATATTCGTTAAGCGAAGGGAAGGAATATTTTCTACCAGAAATATCCAATAACACCCTCTAGCTACAACTTTTTGGGCAAAAACTTGCTTCTTTGTTGAAAGAATATTTGTCCAAAACTAGAAAAGTAAGGAATTAGATTTTGGTGCAAAAAGTCGCAAAAGAAGAAGAACTATTAAAAGTGATAGCCCAGCTTAAAGATTCTTACATAAAACCTTTAAGTATAGGTACCACAGCTGATTACTTGTCACAAGGAAATAATCTATTGAAGATCTTAAGCCTTAAAGTGTAGAAGGGAGTGTAAACTACAACATTAGAAAAAATTCTGTCGCAACACAACTCGGAAACGTTAAGGAACGCTATTATTAATTTGGAGATCCACAGGCGCCCCTAAAACTTGCCCCAAACCTAATTATGAAACAAATCTATAATTTTGTATCGTTTGGTAAATTTTTTCTTGTTTTTTGCTCGTTTGTTTAATTGCTTTACGAAAGATGGAGGTGGTGACGTGTGTAAACGTCTGTACCAAAGCTATTAGTCCTTTCCGGTAAAACGCAAATTTAGAGCAATACGAGCTGTTTCACTTATCAAATATATGATATGGTGCAGCTATAAAAATTAATCAAGGAAAATAGTAAAAGAATGACTAAATATCGATTGCTATTAGCTCATTGTTGCAATGAAATATTTTTTTGCGTAAGAAAATAAGAAAGTCCTAATACTTGGCTAACCATTTATCATGTAATTCTTAGTGACGGTACCAAAACTTTCATGTTTCAAAGAATAATAATTGATAAAATTTCACAGAACAAAACTGAATTTTGGTACTACTTTCCAAATCAATTTAAAATAGATTACCATTCAACATATAACTCCACAGATCACAATATTTCCCCTCTTAAAATTATGAACGTGTCTTATAATTATATAACACATGCTTTTAAACAATCACAAAGTCCACAATGGTTAATCAGCATCGTCATCAGTCAAAAAGTTAAATATCTTCATATCTTCATTACATTCAACTAGATACAACCTCTCTAACTACTGTTTGAACAGTCGCTCGTCAAAAAGTCAATCATTTCCTTTCCTGTAATTACCTGCAAATCATGGTGGACTATTGTGCAAGATTCCGCAATGGTATATCTATCCACCACATCATCATCCTCACAATTGTTTCCATGCAACCATGCCAATGATTCTACGATAATTAATATTTGTGTTTGTATCTAATCGTTAAGATTCTTCGCGTAATCAATAACTCCATATGACAGTAGGTAGGCTGCGATCCTAACACTTCTGACTTGGTCCGTCAATTCACCGTGCAGACTGACAGTGCGGTGCGGTGAGGGGATTTGTTTTGGCTTTTCCAGGCGATACGCGACAAGCGACATAAGTATTTGAAAAGTGTTTTGACTTTGTGGCCTTAGCGGGAAAATCAACCTTCAAGTTGAATATTTTCATTTTCAGGTTGACTAGCTTGCTTACTTGCTTGCTTACACCACCAAGCCAGTCAGTGTCTTGCTAACGAAGATAATTCATAAACCAGCATTAAGACGCTGCTTTTCAACCTGATGTGCATTTGATTTAGGAGGAGCGAAAAACTGCTACAAAACTCATGGTGTGGAAGTGCAAAAGTGGATATTGGCGAAAAAATAAATTAATAATTACCGCCTTTCAGGTAGATATGGGAGAAACGCATAATTTCATGTTAGATAGCAACATTGGGGCAATCAAGCTGCCGATTGAACGGTGGTATTTGTTTTTTATGTGGCTGTGTGCTGAGCAGTTGAGGGTCGATGAGGCATGGATGGAGTTGCTTAATGCGCGGACTAATTGCATTTGAGTTGCATTCGCATGCAGGTATTTGTTGTTAGTTGTTGATATGGTTGGGTAGGAAGGTATATTTAGTAATGATAATAATTGATTATGGTAAATTAAAGATGTGTTGGCTAATGGTCGATAATTATCGGTATGAAGATTGATTGTGGTATATTATTTATGAAAATATGAAGTTTTTGGGGGTGGAGTGGTTGCGGAGACTGCATGGAAATCGTGCGTGATTATGTACAAGACTGTGCAAACTAAATTTGATGTGGATATTGTGCTGAAAATATGCTTTGAAAAATATACAATTGCAAAATATTTGTAATTTCATTATTTTATCCCGATCACACTAAAGGGACCAATTTCTCTTATTCATGGAACACAAACACAAGAAAAAAAGAAAGTGTTGTCATATTCATGCGAAATTAATCAATTATAAATTAAAAGTTTCTGAGAAAGGTTGACGAGAGAGAAAATAAAATCTCCTGTTTTTAAATCGATAAAAAATTTAAGACTGAGTTCTGTACTTTGCACAATACTGTAGTGTGCCAAAGTAGTGCGAAAAAAAACTTGGAATCCGTAAAGAAGCAAATACATCGGCCACTTTAAAAGGTTTCAAAGGAAAGGTTGACGTCAGATGAAGGCGCTTGACCAATTTTTAAAGTATTTATTAAAAAAAAAATTGTTTCTTTGAACTTCTTTCGCAAAAATTGTCAATGGTCAATCTTTTAGGGAATCAATTTCTTATCTTCTCCAGACAAAAAACCTGATGGCTGGCATGGCAAACAAACGCAAGGCTTTTTAGAAATCTGTCAGTGCAAATTAGCAAGAGTCCAGAATGATCTTAACAGCTTTTTCCGTAAGATATAATGAAAGTTTCCAAAGAAGCACATGGGCCTATTTAAGTCCATTAATTCAAAAAAGGCAGAAATGTAGCCTAAATTATAAAGAAAATTTACGGGCAATAGGCAACAAATGAAGTTTATGGGGCATTTCACGTGAAGCGGACAGCGAAAAAATATCGAGGTTCTGGATTTCGTTCATATTGCGCATAATGGTACTTCTAAAGGATAAGAACGTGGATACACAATTTTTGGTTTCTTTGAAGCTTAGTTGCCGAGCTATGGGCTTTTGAAAAATGGATGAAATTGATGAAAGGTTTTTTTGGAAGCTGATTCTAGGATTAAAAAAAAATCTAAAAAACCTCAAAAATACTAATTAGTGTAGAAAATTAACTGTTCTTATTAATTTTGAAATTAGATTTGAAAACCGGAAGCAAACATTTGTGTGAAACCAAAAGTAAGAATGTCAACTCGTTTTTTGAATAATTTGGACCAGGCTAATTTTGTTTATTTTTATAAAAAACTAAAACTAAAGAAAATTGCATGATCATATTGTGTCTCACTTGAGTGAGCGAAACATTCCGACAGTAGTGTGTGCTTTAGATATCGAGTAGGCTTTCGATTCCGTTTGGCACGAAAGTCTTCTATTTAAGTTGATCAAGTTTGGATTCCCGAAAGAGGTAATAAGACTCGCCGCAAGCTTTCTTACCAACAGACGATACTATGTCAGCGTTAATGGAGCAGATTCTATCATAGAGCCGGTGACATCAGGAGTGCCACAAGATTCTGTCACTGGACCAGTTCTGAACACCATATTCACCGCTGACCTACCTATTCAGTGGGCCAACCCATAGTTCAAATCCTCCAATATGCCGATGACATGCTCTTATTAGCATCGAGCCAAGACCTGCTCAAAGCAGCGAAGAGCCTGGAATACTACTTGGTAGAGCTAAGTCTTTACTTTGACGAATAGGGCATCAAACCAAACAGCAGTAAGACTCAGCTATGTGTATTTCGCAATCCTTCCAAGTAACGGGGATCTCAAACTATCCGCAACAAGGCCAAAAAACTCGCTGTTTTGTTCGGAACATCTAAGATTACTTCTAGTTCATCTCTAAAGTACCTCGGAATCGATTTCCAGGAATTTTTGAAGTTTCATCAAAGCTGCCAAATCCGCATTTCAACGCATCCGACCTCTTTTCGCCAAAAAGATGGACATGACCACCAAAGCTAAATCCATTTGCTATCAGACCCTCATCCGACCCATCCTGAATTATGCATCCCCATCCTGGATTACCTGCTCAAAGACTGTCATGGCCGAAGCGGAGATGTTCGAAAGAAGAACCCTCCGCTTCTGCACTGGCAGGTTCTACAACCCGGTAACTAAAAATTGGCTGAAGAACATTCTCCTATATTAGGAGTCAGGATTGAAGCCACTTAGGGACCGTGCTGTGGAATTGACGACACGATTCTAAAGACAAACAGACGGACATGAGAACGGACTGATTCGGTAACTAGGACGTACAGGTGGTTCTTATGAGCCATTTATGCGCCCCGCGAAGATAACAGTGCAGCGGCGGCTCACCGATGCGCTGTTCACCTACACAGGCCACCCGGCGAACAGAAGGGGTTAGACTTAAGACCTAGGTTAAGATTTAGGTCTAATTAGGCTAAGTTAGTTATAATTAGGTATAAGTTAGATCGTACTTTTAGCGCAAGGTAGTTTTTATAAAAAGCATTGCTAGGGCAATCCCAGCTGCTGTACAGGTTGCGTAATACCATTAGAGTGTAAGGAAATAAAAATTGTGCCGAGAAAAAGAAAAAAAGCCCAACCAGAGCCAGCAGGCTAAAATAGTATAGCCGCTAGATTGTAAGTTTTCTTGTTAGTTAAACTTTAAGTTAGGCTAAGAATGTGCGGTTAATTTAAAATAAAATATTTTTCAATTCAATTCGTTTCGTAGAATAATTCCAAAGACGTTGCTTACTGAATTGCGTTTGTTGAATTCAACTATTGCAAAGTAGTTCAAGTACTATAAAAATTGTTGTTAGTTCGAAATTTTGTAGTGTTGAGTGAATTGATGAATATAATGCTATAAATCAACTATTTTCGTGGCTATGAAACAATTAGAGCAGTTGATTTCTGGAACTCTTTGTATTACCAGAACCAATTACTTTTATATCGTTACTATATTAATATAGTAAAAAGAACCATTTTTCGTAGTTTGTTTAATGATTTCGAATGAATCGTTGCAAAATAAGTAAACCAACCACGAGTTTCTCCTTCAGTGTATGATTTCAATGATTACAAGAACATCTGTTTTAAAAATACTCAGAATAGATTATTCCAAGTGATTTTCAGTTTTCATTTTGTTGGTACAAAATACAAATTCAAACTAAAAATTTAAATTCTAGTTCAGTATATTACAAGATTTATGACATCAAGAGTAAATAAAATATGTTTTTTTCTCATGAAGTGTTTTCATTGTTTTCTTCAAATAGCTAAGGTTTGAGGCAGCTGATAGAAACAAAAGTGAGGGTTTTACTGTACATGGACCAGATTGTTAATTTTTTTTTGTTTAAAATGTTCAAGTAATCCGATATCCACACGAAGTAAGACCTTGTTACCATTTGCCTTGCCTCGTAGAAAAAAATATCCCGATAGTGCACTTATAAGATTTAGTACTCTGAATCAAATTTACCTGAAAAAAAAATTCTTTCAACAGATTAATCAACCAACAGAAACATGTACTACCTTACTGAGTCTTGGAACGTGTGACCTTCAACTCCTAATCATCATATCTATTATCAGTCGATACATGTAAGCATCAATGACTTGCGCAACATCTTGTTCAGATTGTTGCCAAACCAGCTATGTCAAGAGCTCCTAAAACCAAACATTTCGTAATTTCTGCATTATTCCGTCGTATAATTAATGGAGAAGTGATAGCTTGTATCGTAATTCCAACTAATTGCAGCATGTGCTATCGAATCAATTAAATTGTCTTCGCTTACACTAGCCAGATATCAAGCTATCTAACCAGCTACCACAACTCAGTTTCATTGCATCGAATGTCAGTTTCAGCCAGTCAAACCGTCGTTGAAAATCTTCGATGACCATCGAAATAGCTTAGTAAATGATCGAAAAATCTTCGAACAACAAACAATACAACATAAAGCTAACCATCAACAACAACATCACCGGTCCGTGGTTGTGCATAGTTAAAATCGCATACATGGCAGAGCAGGTGTAGTGTGTGAGGGTCTTCGGAAAAAGAAACTAAGGTTTGCCGGTTTTTCTAACTATTCCATTCAAGTAGATAGTTAGATGGATTTGGTCGTTGTAAAACAACATTTGAATGTCCAACAAGCAATTCAATTGACAAACACACGAGTCGTTGACAACGACAAGCGAACAGCCAGGCTCCGAATACACCAAGTCATTACATTTCACGCCAAACAAGACTCGACCGAGCTCGGCGTCAAGGTAATTCATTTGGGGGGTGAAGTGGAACATTCTTAGGTGCAGTAGTTGCAGTGTCATAGACGCGTCAATTCTACCTTCAACTGTGTGCGCGCGTTCATAGTCATATGCCGGCACGGTTGAGGACGCACGCCTGGCAATCGATGACAAATGCAAATTCCCCGCGATAAATGTTAGATTTAATAGCTGATTTCAACAATGATTTATTGAAGATACTATATATGCCTTTCAAAACAACTATCTTAACTAAATCGTTTACCGGCCACAGTCTTGCGTTTGTTATGAAGTCATCACTTGGGATGATGCAGGTCCAGAACGAGAGGCTGAAGATCGACCCAAAATAGAAAATCCATCATTTGTCCAGCTACGCGGCTACGTTTCCAAAAATAATTTCCCGGCAATAGCAAGTCGTTGAAAGTTTTGATGGCCAAGGATTCAATCTGTGATCAATTATTTACGACGACTTCACTCCTACAGCGTTACAACATACCGTCGAGAGTCATAACACGCTAGACGAAAATAGATTTTCAATGTATCAAATCGAAAAATGCATTTCAACGCACACCAGGCGGCACGGCGCACGAACACATCCAACCCGGTGCATGGAATCACTCGACGATGCAATAGTGCAGCCTAGTCGATACTAGCACATGAAGCTGGCTTAGACAGTCTGTTCCTATTGCCATTCCACCAAACAACTCCATCTAGACGATCCACTAGCTTACAACGAGAATCTATTACTATTACTACTACAGAATGCCTATATTGCCTGAATCGCAGAGTGGTGAGTGCTTCAAACAGCTAGTTAGCTAGCACTTCTAGCAGCATGACTCGAGCCGATACCGAATGCATTGCAATGCACCGTGCGTTGTGATAGTGTGCGCGCCTTGTCGCATATGCAATGCAAGTATCTAAATCCAACTGCATAGCTTATAGTTAGCTGGTCGCCAGAAGTAGGACAAAGTTGAATAGACGAGCCAAGGACGGGCATTAAAAACGCCATAGAACGGCCTCATGGCACTCATGGCGGCGGAGCTGTGCAGCCGCTGCTGGCTTTTCTGCTATTTCACTACAAGTTCTATTATTTTCTATTTGGCTGTTTCGACGATGTTTTGTTTGTTGTTGCTGTCTTTTCTAACTCTGACTAGCGCGAATGACTCTCTACGGCTGTTTTTCAAATACGAGTATTTGCGATTTACGGATATTATGCATCACTGTCTTCTAATGAACGCCTCTGCATCGATGACTCGGCTGATTAGAAGAGCGTTTTTCCTATTGTATTTCAATTGAGAAATCATTGATTATTTACGTCCTGTGTACTGTGAGCGGATATTTTTTCTTTGCTGGAGGCTATTACGAATTTTGTTGTTCCTGCGTGAAGCTATTGCCAAGCCCGAGTTTCAAGGACATCAGGTGTTCATTAATATTGAGTTGCATCAGAATATTGATGTGCAAAATAAGATGTTCTGGTCTCGAAAATCTCAAAATTTTTGCATATGATTAGTTTTTCTGTTCGAAAGTGATACAAAAATATATAGTTCGCCGAAAAAAAAATTAGATTAAAAAATAAAATAGTCTCTATAAAACACTTAGTGTTTATAGTCATGCTAATTTTACATTAAAAGAGCTCTAAATGTGACTATTTCGATAGTTCTAATCAAACTAAACAATCACTCTCTGGAATAGAGTAAAAATGAATGAATTATTTTGGAATGGCTGATGAGTTAAACATTGATACAATCAATAAATGTTTTCGATCAGTTTGTTGGGTTAGAAGTGAAAACTCATAATGTGCATTTAAGGGGACATAGTACCTTAAAATTGAAAAAAAATGTTTTTTTTTCAAAGGTTAATTTTTAATTGAATAAATAGACATATCTTAATGAAACTTTGTACGCATACTTTACTTGCTTTATACTAGATAAAAAAAATTGCTAAACATTTTTGTGGCCCCCTGTCGTCTGCTACAATTTTACACGATAACTGCCCTCGGAAGAGGCTAAGAAAAAAACAAAATCGGGGTTTTCATCAGCATCAAAGCGGCCTTGGAATGAACTAAAAAAAATGGTTGAAAAATAACAAAATGGCGGCGTTTTTTTTTTCAAAAATCGAGGTTTTCCCCCCTTAAAATTGGCAACTGAAAAAATTTAATGATGATTTTATCATCCGTAGTTCGTTTTGAGCATTAACATGTGCAGATTAACGTGTTAAAATTTCAGAACGATTGGATAAAAACATTTTTCTTAGTCGTGCACGCCAACTTGAAAAAGGTTGTTTCGAGAAAATCGCGTTTAGGCCCGTTTTACATGAGCGGTTTCACCGCGACTGCGACTCGGCGACTTAGCCGCTGGCAACTACGCGATTGTATTTTTACACAAGCGATCTCACAGCGACTGCGATTGAGCCGCTTACCGAAATTTCGTCGTTGTACAAGAGCGATTTGCAGAGAAGCGTGCGATTAACGATTTTACACAACTTCGATCACTTTACGTGACCTTTGGTTTCGACTAGACATTTTCCCTGCCATATCCAATGGCAAGGAATGTCAAATTATGCGATATCATTTCAAAAATGCCTCTGCACGAGAAGGACGTGGGCTTCGTCTGAGCGTTGAATCTTCTCAAAAAGTTATTTGAAGTGCAAAGTCAAGAAATTCTGCGGCTGATTAAAAATCTTCACGAGTAAGATAAATCCATTTTTGAATAAGCGGGTAAAATTTAACATGAAAATGAAACTATTATTTACTGTTGTACGAAAGAAGGTGGGGGAGTAGTCATTTGAAAAAATTGACCAATCATCAATAGGCAGTTTCATGTATTTATTCATCTATAAAAAGTAAAATTATTTCTCTTTCTAGAATAACAAACATTTATTTTTATTATTCAAAATTTTCGCATTAAAATTCAACTTTCCATGTTCTTTAAACTATTTTGATTGCTCAACGAGATCATAAAATTAATAGCTACCGAAATATGGCCATAGACCGTTTCGACTAGCCATTTCTATTAACAAGTCGAATGTCATGCCATGGGAAATGGCAAGTGGAGACAACCTGTGACTGGTTTACATGCCAGTATGTGCAAGTCGCTGCGACTACGCTCGGTGAATGGCGTCTGATGTCGACTATCGCAGTCGCTGGCGGCTGAAAACGACTCATGTAAACAACCTCATCTAATCCCATGTTTTTAGCTTAGTCGCGTAGTCGCTGGCGGTTAAGTCGCTGAATCGCAGTCGCAGTGAAACCGCTCATGTAAAACGAGCCTTAAAGTTAAAATTCAATATTTTTTGTAATTAATCTTACCGAAATTTAATCTGCGTTGCCTGGACCATACAATATACCTTCCTCTTTTTCATACTCTTCCTCTTCTAAAGCTTTTCGGTCTCTTCGAGCAGTTCTGGCTTCTTTAGATGACTCAATCGAGTGTTTTTCCGCCTGATTGATTCTTGCAGCACCTCTATTTTCTGCATGTTCCAGCGCACATTGGCCAATTGTAATTCCTATGACTTGCATTATTTTCAAGATATACATAAATCCTTCATTGAATGTACATGCAGAAATATTTGCAGCCATATTTATGATATTTTTTCCACAAAAAGTATGTTTAGGGGCCGAAATTCAAATACAAGAATTATAGCTTTCGTTATTATTCAGCGTAAAATTGCCCAAGCAGCGCTTTAATAAATCTTTTGATGATAAGTCTTCATAAATAGGCTTTAAAACTTCTTGTACCTCATCATCTAAAGGAGGAGGATGCTTGAAATTTTTTAAAGTGTTACCACCAGCTGCCTCCGCCTTGCGCCAGTTACACCAAGTCTTTTTTCCAGCAGGACAATAAGAGTGTTGAGGGTTCTCATCAGTTGAAATTTTGTGGTAATATGCTGCCCAAATTTCCTTGCCCATGTATTCAACCGAATTATAATTTCGTCGTATAGGTAGGCAATAATATGTTGATAAATTTTTCAATAATTTTAGTGTCAGTTGAACTTTTTTCGGACCTTTTTTTTTTAGAAGCACCTTTTTGAGCTAGTTTTTTTTTGTTTTTGTTTTTTTGCCGAGGCAAACTTTTTTTTTACTTCTTTTGAAGGAGTTGACTCACTTATCTTTCTCTACACTTTAGCCTAAGTCGATCTAGTAGTATGCTAATTTTAATAATACAAAATGTCAATTTTATATTATTAAAATCATGTTTTTAAAGCTTCATTCTAACATATTCAATCAAAAAACAAAAATCGATTTATGAAAAATTAGAAGGTGCTATGTACCCTTAAGATTTTTCCTTTTCTGTCCTGATGAATTTTTGTATGTGTTTATTCATGACGAAACTGCGCAAAAACTAAGAGCTGAAAAATACTGTAGTATTGGATTTGAAAGTTTTGAGACTTTTAGTCTTAGTCTAATGCCGGTGAATGTATTAAAATTTCATCAAAAGGGGCTAGTGTATTATCATGATAAATTTTCTTTTCTTCATTCCAGGAAATAAATAGGAGTTGTTTCTTTTTTAAAGCAAACGGAAAGTTATGCTTTATCTCTTATTAGAAATAGGAAAATAAATCTACCTTAATTTAGTTCGGTAAAAGTTCTTAAGAAGTTTTAGTGCATCACAGGAAATGCTTTGATGCAAGTGGTCGAGAGAACAGGTGTATCATTAGAAATTCATTAGCTTCGGAGAAGATTAATTGCTTATAGATTCAATAGTTCCTCTTAAAATAGTGGCACAATCGTTCATTATTGGCATCGCACTAAGAACAAACATGCTTAATTTTTAAACCATTGTTTATGTTGGTTTTCTTTTAAATATTTAGTAATAAATTTTGAACTATCTAAGTCTTCCGGGTCAAGCTTTTGAAGGTCTGGTGGTAAATATTGAGAGTACAAATTAGTATGGTCCGTTTTAAAAACATGGCTCTGTCTTTCTTTTATTTATTTATTTATTCAACAATCCATTTACAGGCAAAAAGCCCAATAACAAATAGGATAGCTTAGAAATAGAAAATAACAAATAGAAAATAAGAACAGAAACTAAAAATTGAGAAAATTAAAAATGTTCAATTCAAAGCCACGCATGATAAAAAAGATAGATAAATTAATCAGCAACAAATATTGAGTTAAGAATACTACTTTTAAAGGTGGCTATAGAGTAAAGAAGAGGATCAAGTTAGAGGTAATTATGGGTACGTAATAAGCGTAAGACAGGAGAATGAAAGTTAGTCACTGGACGTGCAAATGCTACATCAAAGACAACGAAGGACCTATTTTCGCCTTCCACACTGCCGTACATTAATCATGGATGCTATAGATGAAGTCAGATAGCCACGGTAAATTTTAAACAAAAAGCATTCATCCAAGTGAACTCTGCGCTTTGTTAGGAAAGGGAAACTAAGGAGCGATAAGCGTTGATCATAAGGCATATAGGGAAGATTATATTTAAATAGTATTGTGCGAATGAGCCTCCGCTGCACAGATTCAACGGCATTGGAAAGATATGTGAAACGAAGATACCATATTTGAGTACAGTATTCAAGTTTGGAATGAACTAGGGTAGCAAATATCTTAACACATGTAAAACCGTTAAAATAATTGTGGCAGGAACGTATAGCAAGACCAGCAATCCGCGAGGCACTATCAGTAATGGTACGAACATGGATATGGAATTTAAATTTACGATCAAAGGTTACTCCCAGATAAGTAAAATATTCTACAGAGATAAGGACGGATTCATATTTTAAGTAAGGAAAGGCATAAGTCTGAGACTTCAGAGAATAAGACATGGCAAAACACTTGGAAACATTTAACGATAGACAGTTAGAGTTACACCAAGCAGTAAGAGAGTACAAATCATCCTGAAGAAGTAGATTATCATCTGAGTTTTTGATTACCCGAAATAATTTTAAGTCATCTGTATCAAGCAAACAAGATGACAATAAAACATTAGGAAGATATCAATGCTTCATAAAAATAGCTGCTTAGTTTTCTGCCTAAATTTGAAGAATAGTTCAGCAGCAGCACATCGAATAATTATTAAAGTTTATGGTGACACTGTTAAAAATGAGAAAACCATGAAAAAATGGTGTTAACGTTACAACAATGTTGATTTCAGCGTTGAAGATAAGCCGCGCTCTGGACAAAATCTGGAAGACAAAGGATTGGAGGCATTATTCAATGAAGACCCGAATTAAACGCAAGAAGGGCAGTTTCTGTGCGATTTAAATCCTTTGGAATGATGCAAAAGCAAAGCACTTCGTTGCCTTATAAATTGAAACCGATATATATTGAAAGGTGTTTTTTCACTAAATACAATAAAGAAAGCGTTTTTACATCGGGTTTTGACTGAGAATGAGAAATCCATGTTCAATGAGAGCCCCAAGAAGAAGAAATACGAGTTATCTATTTCATGCTTGAGAAAGCAAAATCAAAAAAAACCCACAAAATGTTCGGAAAGTGATGTAATTTTTATTTCATTGTACATATTAATCTTTGCCATTATATGTAAAACATAAAATTGTTCAATTATCTTTCGCGGGATTTCTTACAGGACTCAATACTTTTGAAGCAATTTTCAATGACTTTCCAGCACATTTCAAGTGATATATCGTTCATGAATTTACTTAAGAATATTGGCTTTCAGTTTGTCCAGAGTTTGGGGATTTTCGGCATAAAAACGATCTTTCGCGTACTTTTACAAAAAGAAATCCAGAGGCATCAAATTGCAGGATTTCGGAGGCCAATTTAGAACAGTCAATTCCGAGATTACACGTCCTCAAAATTTCTCTTGCAAAAGAGCTCGATTCGACTGTGTTACGTGACTTATTAGCCCATCTTGCTGAAACCACAAATTGTTAAAATCATAATCTTATATTTTCGTCCAAAAATAATCAATTAACATGTAGCCATAGCACTCAGAATTGACGGTGATGGCTCGTCCTTGATCGTTCTCAAAAAAATACGGCCCAATCACGCCACCAGACCATAATACGCACCACACAGTGACTTTTTCCGGATGTAATGGCCTCTCTACGATCATTTGTGGATTTTTTGAGCCCCATCCTCTACAGTTTAATTAACTTATCCGCAAAGCGAGAAACGGGCCTCATTCCTGAAGACATTTTTTTTTTCGAAAAATCAGCATCAACAGCATTTTGTTCCAACACCCAATTCACGTATCCTCTGCATTTTTCATGGCCAACAGGCTTCAGTTCTTGTGTGAGCTGGACTTTATACGGATGGAGATCCAAATCCAGATGGAGAATGTGCCATAATGAGCCATACGATATGCCCAGATGTTGAGCTCGACGAGGAATCGACAAATTCGGGTCTTCCTCGACACTTTTGGCTACAGCAGTGATATTTTCAGTGGTGCGAATCTTTCGATGATGCAGTTTGTTCAAATTTATTCACTTTATTCAATATTGTTTGCTGTGAAGGATGATTATGACGACCATGATCTCCTCGTAAAGCGCTAAATGTGGACACGGCAGAATCACCGTTTTAACTTTAAACTTAATAACATTACGCGTTTTTCGACTGTTAAACGATCATCCATATTCTAAAATGGCAAACTTTCAACTAAATAAATGACAGCGTAGTTGACGTGTATCTTTAACAGATGTCGGTATGCAGGTTTTTATTTTTTCCAGCCAATCCTTACCATCGACCTTAACACGCTCTGTATGGGGTGTGACCGAAAGAATTTTATATACTATGAGCTGCTAAAATCTGGCAGTTCCCTTACAAACGATCGTTGTAGGCTTCAAGTGTTTCGTTTGAGACGTGCATTACGAGAAAAAAGGGCCGGAATACAGGCAAAGACTTAACAAAGTTATTCTCCTACATCATAACGCGCGGACTCATGTTGCAAAAAGCCCTAACCAAAGATGAGTCTGCGACATAAGCAACTGTCAAAACTGACCGGTTTTAGAGCAAAAAAGGAACTTTTTGACATACGCAAACACGAGTGAGCATAAGTGTCCATACAGCGCATAAGCGAACGTGTGTCAAGTCGTATCTTATCATCACTTTACGTACGGACAGCTCATAGCAACAATTGAGCAAAAGGTTGCTTAATGAGCATGCCACTTTTCTGGCTGTTCGGAAAGTTATTTTTGGGTGCAACATACGCTTTGCGTGGTTTACCTCGGCGCATATGCGCATATGCGTGCGCAGACTCATCACTGGTTGGACATAAAGTCGTAAAAATATATTTGGAAACGTTCAGCACACGCTTTCACCACACCCGCCGTATTTTCTGGACATTTTTCTTTGTGATTATTGTTTTTTCCGAGGGATACAGCATGATTAAGCAGCTCGCCAGTTCAACTTTTTTTGCAGAAATCAAAAAATGACTCCTAACTTGGACCGTGTTAAAAGACGAGGCACGTTTTCGAGATCAAATTCGAAAATTGTCTGTCAGGTGAGAAAAAGTAGTAGCCAGCGGTGAACAATACTTTGATTGATCTGTCCATTTAGTTTGTTCTCAAATAAATGCATTTTCGGCCATAAAAAACGGACCACATTAACTTCTACTTCCAATAATTCATGCAATACCACTGTATAAATAAATCCAAAAAGTTTTACACTTTGCTTATCTCCAAAATCCATAGATTAACGTTATAAATATGACAGTAATCCAATAAGTGTTTTGATTTGATCACAAATCTTATCAATCAGAAAAATTCCATTCTTTAATGCGGCAGCTGGCAGAGTCTGAGCTAAATTCATCGCTTTATTCCTTTGTGTTAATCGCCTACATAAAACAAATTTAGTTTTTTGGAAAAATAAGACAAAAAGAAGAATTTCATGCAGTGGTCAAAAACTTTCATATAAAAGGCAGAACGTCGAAGGAATTCAATGAAAAGTTGAACGAAATTAATTAAATTTAAACGTAGTCGATGCAGGACAAAGGATAAACTACATTCAGGTCGTTCAAAAGATGCTCAAATAGAAGAAATGATTGACGAAATTCAGGATGTCGTTGTGAAGGAGCAAAGAGTGAAAAATTACAAGATAGCTGGAGTGGTAAACATCTCAACAGTGATATGGCGAGCTATAACACTCCTGGTGATGCAATAATTTTTTTTTTCTAAAAAAAAACAATTTTTTCGAACTAAGAGTTTTTCTAAACTTTTCGATAAACAGTTAACACTTTTGAATATGTACAACATAGAGCGAAAATTGCGTGAAATGGAAAAAAGCAAAAACATTCAAGCTTCTCCAGTCTTTAATACTTCTTTGAATGTCTTACGTTTCATTCATTATGGCAAACTAATCGTTCATTTATATAATTTTTGATTATCGCCGATCTGAAAATATGAAACCGGTTTACTTATGTCAAGAAGAAGAATTTGTCACCCATCTGCCATTCTTGCAAATTATTTTTAATGTCCTTACATTCAAATATACAGTTAGTTCAGAACATTAAAACGTAAAAATTTTTCATAAATCATACTCGTTTTTATAAAAATAGACGTAAAGGATTATCGACAAAGAAGTTAAAAAAAAAACGGGAAAAAAATCATACCTGACAAACGTAATATGTGATTTTTCCTAGATTTATCCATTTTAAAGCTCTCAATTTAGCAACAGTGAAAGATTTTGATGGATTTAATAAAGTCAAGGCTATGATCAGATTACAAAACAAAGTAAAATCAAACGGCGCCCAACGTGGTATTAAAGCCTTGTATTTACGTCTACATTAAGTGTCTTTATTGTATGAAAACTTTCAATCACGAATTGAAATTTAAGCTCTTGAAAGCAATTCAGAAGCTACTTAGCTTTATTGAAAAAAAAAATTAAATGATTGTGAATGCATAACTAACGTCTGTTATTTTTGTTGTTGTTGAGAAAATATGTATGTCAATAAACTATTAACATGGTTTTTTCCGCGACGATTTTGCTCACAGAATTAAAAATATAGACATCGAAGTTAAAGTACTGCGTGAAATGATATGTCTAATATGATGTTGAGGAATATTTTTAAAAATGGAGTATTCATCAGAACGGATAATTGAGTTTCTTCGGAGAAATACTATGTGCAGCAGTTATTGGAGCTATGGAGCCTACAAATCGATGTAAAATAGTTTTAAATGATAGTTCACTTCAGACCTCTTCTTTCCGAACAAAAAAAGAAAACAATTTATCATCCAAACCCCAAAGCAATTACATCCGTAGCGTATCTAATATGTGATTCGATTTCGATTGTATGCATCTCTATTTTCGACTCTACATATATGTGCTGCTCTCCAATCTAAGCTTTTCACGAGAAAAACTATTGTAAGAGGGATTACGTGACCGTTCAAATATTTTTGAAGGGGAGCAACAGCACCCATGCTGAAATGCAATTTTCTAGACTATCAACCTATACCCTACAATGTGTTTTTACTACAATAGTACTCGTATGCATCGTATCTGCACTATCCCATGTTACGGTGCTAGTACATATGTTACGTTAGCACCATGTCTCGCTGACAAATAGACGAATAAAATAGACATTATTTTTAATTTACTATCTCCTCAGCATAGTGGCTAGTTAGATATTTTGTGCCTGCCAAACAACATTACACTACAGCTCAATACAACAGAGTGTACAAGAGATGATTAAGTGTGCTTCGGATACAGGAGGACAGGTTGATTGAAGTTCCATGTTAAGGCTGTGTTTTTTTTACTAGCACGTTTGAATCAAATTCGCAAAACCAGCTCGAGGGAAAAACTAGTTGAATTTTCGAAGGAACTACAGGACCGGAGGCTGGGTCAGGTTTCGTGCAAACGAAAAGCATTGAAATGAGATGCATTTGAACGGTAAATTGAGGAGATCTGATGCTGTTGGGCACAGACAAAATTTATGCAGTCGCTTGTATCAATAGGCTGCAATCTGAATAAATTTAAAATATTTAATGTAAAACGACCGAAATGACACTCCAAGTTTTCAGAAGTTGCAGTGACTGCGCAAACGGCTGACTGACTATTCAGATCTTCGTGGAAATGAATAGATTTATGCGTTCGGAGGTCTGAACTGGTGCGATAGAATCTTTCATGGATGGAAACATTATGACATGGAGTTTCATAAATATTTACATTGGTGGCATGACCAGGCTCACACATTTGGCCTGAGAGGGTAATATACAATTTTGCATTCCGTGTGACTAAATATCCTAGAATATACAAGCTAACTTTTAACTTTTGACAAACAACTTGTGAGAAACTGTATGCACAATTTACTCCCACTTAACATAAGTTTATATTAAGTACCGATCGTCACTTGTGGCTGCCTATTTTAGATTTTGCTGGAAATTCACATGCCTCCCGACCATTTAATATCAAACATTCAATTGCCTACGCTTCTACGCATCGGATATTCGTTGTTTTCGAAAATACTCGTATGTACGAGTTTATATTATTGGCTAGAGTTTTGCTGGCAAATGACTGGCATATGTTTGTTTGTATCTCTTCTAATTCGAATTGCCTGGCATCGTATCAAAATCGAATGCAATTTTCGCAATGACCGACACCAACAGACTCAACGAAATTATCATACGACTACACACATGCAGCCAAACTGCCGTAGCTGTTGGCCAACGAAACTGAAAGTGAATTTGAAAATGAAAATTCAATTTGACTATTTTCATTTTCATTGCAATAAACAAGCAAACAAAAAAATGTAATGAAAAAAAAAAACAGTTGTCTTCGTTGTCGCCAAATGACGTCAAATTTCTTGGCACCTGAATCTGTAAAGCTGAAATGTTGCGAACAACTTACTACGGGAGCCATGGAGCAACTACTTCTGTTTGGCTACGAGGTGATAGCAAGTGATGTAAATCGCATTTATGTTTGTGAATTTGCATGGTTAGTTGAATTGGTAGTAAATTTGGAAATTGGGAAGTGAATGAGCAATCACATTGATCGAATTGCTGACACAATTCCGGTCTGGCTAACAGAAATTTAATGGGAGAGGATGGGTAACGGCGATTTCTATCTTTAAAATTTGTCAGACTGTTGTTTTGTGTAGCTGTCGTAAATAGATGCGGAAAAGTTCTCAGCTGATACAGGATTGATTTAGAGAATTATGTAGTATCTTATGCAATGCGTCGATACATTTGCGAGACATCAGTAGCTATTAGATTAGATTTTTACAGATTACGGCTAAAATTATTGGTCAATTTAATGTGAAAATTGTAGACAAAACATCGTGAAATGTCTAACAAATCCTTAAATTTTTAGTTTCTATGAAAAAGAGTTATAGGGATAAATTTATGCACTAATTACAATTAACTTACAACCGCAGCCAAGTTGAAAAGATACAAGACATTTTCTTCATTAGACTATGCTTGTTTGTAGTTCATGTGGGTAGGAAGCTACCGAGCGAAGGAGTTTTAAAACCATTTTGACTAGAATTTCATTTGTTGTTATGGTTCTAGGATGCAAAAGATAATTTTCAATAGGCAAACGATTGATTTAGCCAAGCTTAAAAGGCAGCTTATGTAGCAAAAATCAATAACGTTAAAAGAAACATTTTCTGAATGCGTCCGTTCCGTTACTGAAAGTTGAATTTTCGCTGTCGTTGATTTTTCACTGTTTTTTCATTTTTCCGTATTCCATAAACAAATTGACTAGACGATAATAGAAACTTTTTCGAATCAGTTTATTCCAAAATATTTTATAGTCCGGGGAAATCTAACATGGTGCTTCGGAAAAATTAGGGGAAAGCTGAATTTTGGTGTGAACTTTGGTACTGATGTCTTGAACAAAATATCAAAAGTCCCCATCGGTCCGAATGCTGCGTCACTTTTTATACGGGGTCTAAGGTCACCAAAAGAAACCTTTCCTAAATTTCTCAGTAACGGTTACGTCTCTAGAAAAACAATGTATGACAAATTTGTAGCTTAAAAAATTTCCAACAAAAAAGATTATATAGCTTTTTCCTGTAATCATATCCGTTTTTGAGATATATTGATCTAAACATTTGTTACTAAGAGCATCATCGTCTTACTCACGGCATGTTAATAATATTTGATTTTGATTAAGAGTTGGCATGTTTGTGAGTTTGTTTTCCTATGTTTAATAGGTGCATCAAAAAAAAAAACATGTAAATAAACTTATCTACCATATTCCAAGGTAAATGGAAAAGTGTGCTCCGAAAAGTTTCCCCCTCCCTCTTTGCCATAAAATGATATCCCTGATCATCCATCCCAAATCTTCAGAAATGAGCTCGTTGCCTACTCTTCGCCCACTGTTAAACAAGATAAGATCACTTTTTATCCTGTTAATTGCCTATTATTGACATCGCAAGACCAGCCCTACATCCACACCCTACACACCCCCGCAAACGAATCATCCCGAAATAACCGGTTTTTTATTTTTTTCCATACCGTCTTATCCCATGAACGATTAGGGCAAGGTCACGTAATTTCAGGTGCAAATTGGCTTCGAGACGTGCCATGTCCCTTTGGCGCTATGTAGTCATCACAGGATTGGTAAAAAAACTGATTATTCGGGGATAGTCTGCAGCGGGTTGAGCCCCTATAATGTCAAGAATGAGCGTTTACAGAATTATGCCATGATATTATCTTGCTTTTTCACACTCCTAGGGCCATGATATGTTACAAAACCTATTTTCACCTGCAATGTTGTTGTTTTGTCCTGCTCCTTCGTGGAATATCCCATACATTATGCAGCAATACAGTTAATTTCCGAGAAGAGAGTAGCGAGCAGTTGTCCATACAAGTTTTAAGGGAAAGGGAGGCGGGGGTGGTGTTAACTTTTCGGAGCACACTTTTCCACCTACCCTGGAGTGTGGTAGATAAGTTTGTTTACATGTTTTTTTTCATGCGCCTCTTAAACATAGAAAAACAAACTCACAAACATTCCAAGTCGTAATCAAAATCGGATAATATCAACATGCTGTTGAGAAAGAGGATGCTGTTAGTAGCAAACGTTTAGATCAATATATCTCAAAAACGGATATGATTACAGGAAAAAGTTTTATAAATTTTTTTGTTTGAAACTTTCTAAGCTACAAATTCATCATACATTGTTTTTCTGAAGACGTAACCGTTACTGAGATATTTAGGAAAGGTCACTTTCGGTGACCTTTGACCCCGTATAAAAAGTGACGCAGCACTCGGATCGATCGACTTTTGACATTTTGTTCAACACGCCAATACCAAGGTTCACACCAAAATTCAGTTTTCCCCTAATTTTTCCGAAGTTTCGCCATTTTTGTGTCGGATTTCACTAAACCATTAAACAATCTCTTAATTGCCAGCAAAGTTTGCTCATTCTAATTCATCTGCCATTTTGTGCAAAAGCTCTGGCTCCGCAAATCAAGAAATGTTCCTCACATCCTGGATCCAGTACTTCCAAGCATATTAATTCCAATGTAAATACAAGGGATTACCTTTCTATCATATTGCAGCAATCTTCAAAGAATTTAGAAAAAAAAAGTTCGTGCAACATTAGAAAGCATCCAAATGCAACGAACTACTTAAAAAAACACCTGATTTTCAAACTAAAGTGCATACCTAACTAAGCATACATCAAACAAATATTCATACAAATGCGCTAGTCTATCTGAAGATATCTAGTAGCATATGCAGCTATCTTCCATTAAGTCCAAACAATTTTGCTTCCATATACGCGCAGCCGACACGATTTGCCGTTGCATATGGTTTTTCATGGCTTCTCAACTCAACTGAACTAAGAAAGATTTAAATACATACTTATGTAGTACAGACAAACATATCTCAACGTCGATATTTTTCACTTTTGAATTTTTTTCACACAAATAGAAAAGTGGGTTTCGCTTTTGATCTTTTTGTGCCTTAACGCCTTAAGTTCTGTTATGTTCTGTTCCTAGGTGCTATGCATTTTCCACGGAAAATGCTGTCTCAAGTGGTTTTTCATTGCTCGAATCTACAGCTGCTGCGATACTGGCAATGAGATGCGATGATGTTAGTGACTTAAGTGGCATTAAAGATTGTGGGAACAGGTGAAAATGACGGCAAAGTGGAAGGTACAAGGATTTTTCTCCATTGCTATTAGTGAGGAAAGAATAAGAAAAACTGATGGAAGCACCCTTTTTTATAGCAATACTATCATATAAATTATCTGGAAATTTAAAAGAAATGTGTAATCCGTTAAATAAAAACCGAAAATAAAAGAACTATTTTGGCTGCATTTCATTATCAACATTAATAATTGCTCATCATCCAGTGATACTTTACTAGTTTTTTTCAAATAAATCCATCAACGATATCCTCGAAATCAACACATACCTGAAAAGAAAAAAAACATGTGTGAATATTTTTTTGCAAAATTTTTTCAAACTGTGAATAGAAACGAAGAAAAATTTTATGAAAAGTGTGAGTGACCATATGCGAAGCGCTAATAAATTAACTTGTATTGGCAGCATTTCAAGAATTTTCGGAATTCGAAAAAGCTTAAACTTTGAATAAGTGTGTATCGATGATTCCTGTAATTCTAAGGCTTTTGAGTTGCAAGAGTTTTTTCTTTCTAATTTTTAGAAACGTTTAGAGAAGCTGTGAAGGAAAATGAGTGTAAATAAAGAAGTCGTTGACACTGTTGAATGCATCAAATCAATTTAAAAATCAGCAGAGATATTTTAGATAAATTTGTTGAAGGAATTTAGTCAATAATAAGGGGAAAACATTTAATTTGATGAATTATTTTTGTTTGAAAAAAATGCTATTCGGTACTATACCAAGTTTTTGAAATGAGTTCTCTTGCATTGATAGTTTGCTTTAACATGATATAATATGGTTATCAATAAGATGTTTATTATTTTAGAGCGGCGTGACTAAAATAAACAGAATATTTATGCAAAGTACTATTTTTTTTCTGCAAAAACTTAGAACATTTAGAAATATGCAATAAATATTGAACGATTGTTTCTTCAGATATGCCAAAACAAATTATTTGATGTCAATTATTTTAAATATTATTCAATTTTATTAATGTCAATCTTTTTGTAATTTCTTTAAATTTATATTCAATTTATTTTTTCTGCATCAAGGACATCGAACTAACAGAAACTAACTATTATTATTTGTGAAAACCTGAATAAACTGTGAACTGAGAAATGAAAATCATTCAAAATTTAAGCTGTAACGGTGTTTTTTTTTGCTGGAAAAAACCCCTGTATTTCTTAAAAAAATATCATATTCTCAGTTGTTTTGTACAGCAATAAAAGTATTTGACCATTTTCACCTATGTAACGCCAAAGAGAAATTTTGGATGCTTCATTTGGCCGATATCCGAAGTAATACCGAATGCATTGCTCTTAGAGATTGGGGGAAAAATACTGAATGCAGCCACTATATTGAACACGAAACACCTCTGGGAGGTTGTTAAATATCCGAAATATTCCATTCAAAAATTTGGATGTTTTTTTTCAGATTATATAAATAGTCACGCAACTTTGTTGTGCCCGAAATTTATTCAAACACATTTATATATCAAAAATATAAAATAAAGTATTCCTACTATGACGAATGCGAATCTTCAAACAAAGAACTTGCTGTATCAGAGTTGAAAGGGATTGAAAAAATCATCCAGGAATGCAAGCGAGTGCATCATGCAAAAAACCTCATTTTCACTGGTTGTTTTCTGAGTTCATCAAACATGAGCTAATTATCTTTTTAAACTTTTTAAACTAACGCCAGTTCTTCTTATCCAGGTCAATACGGATGTGTAACAGTCTTCCATCTACTGTCTCTCCCGACATCTACAGCCTTCAAGTGTTCAAGCGGAACGTTCACAGGTAACTCCTTCACACTCCACGCTTCCCACTTCTTTTAACCTAGCTATGTTTACCCTAGCATGTTTGCTCGTACTGACACTTTCTTCTGCTCTCCCGTTTTGCGACTCTTACGTACTCACAATTGTCTTCAACTTGGTCCTCTTCCACAATCTATTGCCATTTTCAAAAATATGGTTCGTAGTAAAATTTTTGATCCTATTTAATTAGTTTAATTTTCTTGTTTATAATGGATCTTTCTTTTCTTTTTTGCTCTACTTAACTTAACTTTCTTATTTATTACTTGATTTTTTTGTATATTTTTATTTTTATATATAGTTAGATATTTTTCTAATTAGTTTTATTTTCTATTTTCTTAATTTTCTTCTTTTTTTTCTACTTAATTTTACTTTATTTAATTTACAACTTTAATTATTTGTTGTTTTTTTTTTTACATACTTATATTTATATTTACTCATTTACTTACTATTTTTATTAGGTTGATTATTGTAGAATTGGACATTCGTGTAAATAAAGGATTTTTTTTTCTCTTTCTTTCTTACTTTACTTAATTTTTTAGTTTTATTTTTTATTACTTTATTTTATTTCAACTTTAATTATTTTATATACTTATATTTATATATTATCATTTAGTTCTTGTTATTTTATTTTGTTCGTGGTATCCAATCTGTAATTGGGCAGTCTTGCCTGTTGTATTGAATACGTACCAAATAAATAAATAAATAAATAAATACACCCCCTTGGTGCGAGCTGGGCTGTTGTTGGGCTCACTGGGTTTTTGTCCTGACTAAGTTTTTGGCCACCAACATGCACCAACCAAACGGATTTTAGTAGGACCAATATGTATTTGAAGATCAGAGAAATTCGCAATGAAGAAAATTCTGACTTCCCAAAAAGATTAGGAATACCGTCAGCAATGTAGTTAGTGAGCGCACTGACAGAGTTACGATTTCAAATGGGATATTGTTTAAAAAAACAAGACAAAGAACAAGTAGGTGCTGAAAAAAGTAATGAATGCTAGCCAAGTAATATACTGAAAAACAAAAATACAAAAATTATAACAGTTCGTGAATTTTTTTCTGGAGAGTATGTGAATACTTAATAGATACATTTAAATAGGTTTTTGGTTGTCAAATGTGATAGAAACTCTGAACAAAATATGCAAGAATGACATCCTGAGCTATTTTTGTAAGAACAGTACGTTGATCACCTTGCGTGTCTGATCTTTTTTATTTACTTGAAGTTGTATCTTTATGTTTAAGAGCTAGAGCATATGCAAAATCAACACAAGAGGACCACATTTTTTATAACGAGAGTATATCAAGGTAAAGAATCTTTGGAGATCATTCTTTACATCAAACCTTCTGGTCAGTTTGTTAAATTCATTTCATTGATCAAAGCAGTATAAATGCCATCTTTAAAATTATATCTCAAAAAAGAAGTGTATTTCAAAACGATCGGATTGAAGAAAAGGGGATGATGGTGAGGACCATGACGCGCAAAGCGTGATTAAGAGATATAAAAAAAAATTAATTTTTATTTACATTGGGTACGTTCTTGAATTAAGAGAGTGATAAAAGAGAAAGGGTTGTTTGGAGGAAGAAGTGGCAAAAAATATCACTATCTCTCAACAAAATTCTTGAAAAGCTAGCATTCAAATCGTAAGTAAAAATATTGAATTGACTTAAAGCAAATACGAACGCAGAGAAGAAGTATAATATTTTTATTCCAAAATGGAGTTACAACAAGAGACCTCGATTGCAAAGTCAAACAGCACTGTTGGTGAAGATACGGAAATAAACATTCAATTTGCGAAAAGGGTATGCAGTTGCTACCGGGAGCTCACCTGCCAAATGCAGAGTGGCCACAATTTTCGCAAAAAAAAAAATAGCAGGAAGATCCTAAAATTATCAGCGTAATCAATTGTTCAGAGATTGATCTAAAAACGATAGGCAGCTGATACTTTGCTTATTTTATTGTTTAGAAGGTTTCAGTGTCATTAAAATGAAACAAAGACATTTTTGAATGAAACGAAATGGCTGGAATATGTGCATAACATCCTTTTTAATATTCTGCTATCAATTCAAATGAATACGTATGATTTCTATCTATTGAAAGAGGTAATTTGATTTATTCCTCGGATCTTTATTGTACTTAATTGATGTATCTACTTTTCAGCACTCAGCTGTTTATTTTCTTTGCAGTGTCCTGCAATATATTTTTTAGACCTGATGAACGCGCTTTAAACACTTCACAGGTGCAGTAGAACTTTTTGAATATTTGTTCACTTACCCTTGAATTTAATACTCGTTATTAGTTATGATGATAATAAAGTCTTAGTTATGATGATAATAAAGTCTTTACTAATCAAAAGTTTTCCATTATTAGTGGAGATGGGCAAAAGCGATCATAGCTCACCACTCATGGCTCTTTTTTACAGTGCAGCGTCTAAAAAAAGTACAGCATAATCTGCAAGCGAAAGCTTTCGTTCGACTAGACTTAATGAAATGTGCGTTGCAACACTGTATAAAAGAGCCATGAGTGGTGAGCCATAATCGCTTTTGCCAGATTGAGCAAATTAGCAATTTTTATGAGAAAGAGTTAGGATAATACAGTACCTAATAAGTACTTTTTCTCAGTTTTTGAAGTTAGAAAAAATGTAAACTTTAAGTAGCATGGAAATATTTTTGGCTAGTGTTTAATGCCATCGGTATATTATCTGAGAAAGGACATGGATGTTTAGTAATAAGACATTAATTCCTTCTCGTTCTTTGGCTCTGAACTTTCCCGCAAAACTTTTTGTTGTATTGTAATTTCTAAAAATCGAAAAACCTTTTTAAAAATTGTAGAAAAATGAATCTTTTAATAGCTCCATAGCTTTCAACGAAAATATGAATAGTTTACTTTTTATAAGCGATACAGAAACTGAACGAATAGTCACCACTTCAAATCAAAAGATACTATATTAGTTTAGAAGACGGAGAAACAGACTAAAATTTAAATCAGCTGAGAGTAAATGTCTTAGAAATTCGTTAGTTACTTAAACTTTGGTAGGCAAGATAATATCCGTGTCTGATGCCATCTTTTATTTCTTTTTAGTGTATGATATGAGCTTTAAAGTACCTTAAGAGCTGAAATTATTTGGCAAATATCTCCCAATTTGTGGACACAACAACTCAGATCTGGCTAAATTAAATCCTGGTAAACTCTAATAGCAAGAAACCCATTCGTTGATCCTATTATACCTCCCACCTCTTAACAAACCTATTGTTGCGGGTTGGTGGTAAATCATCAAATGGGCACCAACCCATAATTTAAGCATTCCCACATTTTTAAAAAGTGGCAACTGTATACTATGACTTTGAGCTGCTTTAACAAAGCGGCAACTAAAGCACAGTGCTTGCTTCCTTTCAGGTGGTAAATATTATTGTAGAATGTTATTCTTTAGTAAACCTACTCATATAGGGAGGACAACATTTTCGAGTTTTTTATTTACGTACCGTAAATCTCGTTTTTGAAGACCTGTCGAAATCCTTACTTTTATCATAAAAAATGTCCTACATTGTTTGGTTTATTTTTTTATTTGTTCATTTCGGCCCTCTTTTTTTAAAATTTAAAGTTAGTAGACATCCAGTTTGAATCTGCTAACCTGTGTTGTATTGACAATGCCATTTTTTTATAACTACAAAATTATATTAATCAATTAACTAAATTTATGCTGGTCTAATTAAATCCGAAACTTTTCATACAAATAATTTTCAAACAAATTAAATTTTTTTAGTTATGAAAAGCTTGCACGTAAACCAATATTCGATCACTAAATACTACATAAGCAAACATACTAAACCAAAATCGAAATCATGAATTATAACAGAATTTTCCGATTGATCCTTTGAAATAGTGTAACTATTCCATTCACAGTGTCTTATGTACATTCAACTATATTAACCACTTTGCACACATTTTTCTTTAAAGCAAACTAACTAAATAACTCAAAAAATATTTCATTCACCTTTTAATTAAATGATTATGCACCTACACGAGCCACACCACCCTCTCTCTAGTCACAGCTCCGTAAAAGTCCACTATCTTGCAAATCACACTAATCAACTTCATTTAAATGTCAACAAAAGTTGGCAAGTAATCGCCATGCTAAATAGCTAAATAAATAAACCGTGCATTTTAATCGACTGTAAAATTTTTTAACGATCGTTTGAAGATTTCAGTGAAATATAAAAAAGATTTTACGAGTGTGTTTTAGAGTAATGAACAAAGCAACAAAACAACATAAATGCAAGTTGTAAATAGAATCTTTAAAGTAGAATGCTTTGAAGTTGTGAATGAAATAGGGCTTATTGGCGCTTAGAATGGATTATTGTGCATTTTGAGGTAGGTTAGAACAATTCAAAAAATGTTGAGCTTTAAGTTGAATGTGATGTGTAAATACAAATATCATTAAACTATTTTGAATCTACATTTGAAAAATGGTGGATTCCATAAGAAAATCGGTATTTTCAACTGTAATTCAGTTACACAAAAAAACTGAATAAAAATCAGTTATAACCTTCCTGCATCCACCCCGCTGAAGGACAGATCTCTTACAGATTCGACCAAACAGCAATTTTTGTGACACAATATCTTCATTAGCAACATCACTTAGCGAAAAAGATAAAATAATAGTTTTGGGTGACTTCAATCGTCCGAATCTTTGCTTTGTTCCGGATGAAAATGACTCTTACCTTCTCCCCGTAAACCTTGTAGACACCAACGATTTCAATCTTGCGAGTGCCTTTTATGGTAATGATTTGCAGCAGGTTTCCCAAACTCCTAACCAAAATGGTAATTGGTTAGATCTTGTTTTCACAAATGCTTATGACGAAGTAGTGGTTAGTCCAACTAGTGACGCAGAGCATCTTTTTTGCAATAGTTTACACCATACAGCACTGTCAGTCGAACTTTCCACTCCAGATTCCACTTGCTTGAAAACTTACAATAACTCAATTGTATTTGACTTCCGTAATGCTGATTATGAAAGCATTAAACATGTTCTTGATACTACTGATTGGTCGACTACTCTTTCAACACAAGATCTCGAGACAGCCATTTCCTCTTTTTACAACAAAATATTTGACGCCGTTGAAAGATATGTTCCAAAGATAAAAAAAAAGAATAAATTGTCTGAGCCATGGCTTGATAGGGACCTTAGGCATATGCGAAATCGTAGGAACAAACTTTATAAGCTTATTAAAGAAAATACCGATGTTATTCCTGCTATTCAGGAAGAATATAATGAAGTTGCTAAGCAATTTTTAGCAAAGTCTCATGAGGCTTATGACACTTACATTAGAACAACCGGCGAAAATATAGTCCGCGACCCGAAAAAATTCTTTGATTTTGTTAATGTGAAGCGAAAAACTACTGGCTATCCATCGGCCATGTTTCTTAATAATATAACGTCTTCCTCTCCTAAAGAGATATGTGACCTATTTGCTGATAGTTTCCAAGAAATTTTCAATGCACCAGACCCATCAAACTCACAC
This sequence comes from Nemotelus nigrinus, assembly GCA_947369275.1. Classification (NCBI taxonomy): domain Eukaryota; kingdom Metazoa; phylum Arthropoda; class Insecta; order Diptera; family Stratiomyidae; genus Nemotelus; species Nemotelus nigrinus. Next base: position 202,293,180 of record OX376372.1, on the reverse strand, counting down.
CTTTCTTCCGCTGATTCAGCTTCAACAGCTTTTGTGAACCATTTAGAAATTTCCCGTGATGAAATACGTAAAGCTATTTTGGATCTCGACTGCAACAAAGGCCCTGGGCCTGATTTTCTTCCTCCGATCTTCTTGCGCAAGTGTGTAGAGCAGCTTATAGATCCCTTGCATATTTTCTTTAATAGATCACTTTCGTCGGGAATTTTCCCATTCTGTTGGAAGCTTTCGTATGTCACACCCATATTCAAAAATGGTGATCGACGCTGTATCCAAAATTATAGGGGCATTGCCATTTTGTCTTCGATTCCGAAACTTTTCGAAAAGGTGGTATACGATAAACTTTCTCCGCTTGTTGATTCCCGTTTGAACGAGCAACAACATGGCTTTAGAAAAGGTCGCTCAACTACCACGAATTTGACAATTCTAATCTCTGACGTTCTATGTAAAATGGAAAAAGGATACCAAATTGACGCAGTCTACACTGACTTCAGTAAAGCGTTTGACAGAGTTGACCATTCTACCTTGATTCTAAAGCTTCAGAAATTTGGTATTGCCGGGTCTTTACTCAGCTGGCTGACCTCCTACCTTCGCGATCGCACACAATGTGTAAAATTTCAAGGATTTTTATCGAAAAACGTTAGTGCTACCTCTGGTGTACCCCAAGGTAGCCATCTTGGCCCACTTCTTTTTAATATATTTATTTCTGACTTATCTGACGTCCTAGCAGGCATACCTCATTTACTCTATGCAGACGATCTCAAACTTTATCAGACTATTGAATCGAAATCGGATGCCCCCTTTCTCCAATCCAAGCTTAATTCACTTGATCAGTGGTGCAATATAAACAAGCTCTCTCTCAATATCAGCAAGTGCCAAGTTATTAGTTTTTCCAGGAAATGCACGGTCACACACAATACGTACTTTCTCGGCAATAATATGCTAACCCGAGTTGATAACATTGCTGACCTCGGTGTTATCTTAGATGAAAAACTCCGCTTCACCTTACACTTTGATAAAATGCTTTCTCGTGCGAACAAACAGCTAGGTTTCATCAAAAGACGTGCCAAAGAATTCCGTAGTCTGTGGGTCACAAGATCCTTATACACTTCACTTGTACGTCCTATTCTCGAATACGCTTGCATTAGCTGGAATCCCGCTTTTGAAACCTACAGTGACAGACTCGAGTCAATACAAAAACAATTTCTACTTTTCGCCTTGAGAGAACTGTACAACCCTTATGATTTTAATAGCTTACCCCCTTATGAGTTTCGACTGGGTCATTTAAACCTATCGACACTAGCCTCTAGAAGAATAATGATATCGGCCTGCTTCACATTCGACGTCATTAGAGGCGCTATTAATGTAGAATTCCTGAATAGTAAAATTTCGATAAATATCCCTGTGAGGAACACCAGGTCCAATCGTTTCCTAAAAGAATATTCACATTCGACGACATATGCAGCAAATGAGCCTATAAATAGATGCTGCAGAATATTCAACAGCATAAGTCACTTATATTCCCCTACGATTTCCAAATCATCCTTCAAATCCTCTCTTTTGCATGCCATCCATACCCCTAAACCTTAAGCCATAGCTTATATGTCAATGTTTTTATTTATTGATTGTTATTTATTAATCTTTTTGTTACTTTTTTCATTTGTTTGTTACTTATTTAACTTGTTTGCTTTTACTTTTTACTTCACTTTACTTTTCCATTTTATTTTTATTTTGTTATTTTATATAAGATTTTGTACCTTGTTTGGTGAATTAATAAAATAAAATAAATAAAATGTCAAAATATGTATATCAATCTCTTGAAATGAAACGGTATGCTTCCTAATACACAAACATTGCTTTGTGGTTTGAAAATAATATCGGTTCAGTTGTGGCTTATGTCAAATATCAAACACTCTTCGACAAATTGCATTGCACAATCTCTGTTGAAAAGTGAAATGGTTCAACAATATTCAATAGTTGCGTCATTACATAAGCCTGTTTCGCTTATTAGAATCCAACTACCCAAATCTTTTGGATTTCGTGGTCATCTAAGTGAGGTCTCTAATTAAAACCTACTTTTCATTCGTGCAGCCATTTTGCAAAACCGCTCGAAATACTGTCTTCGAATGGTCAATTTTGGCGATGGTTTACAACCACTTAACATACACCTTTTAATTACATAGCTATAGATATTTCATGTTTTTCATTTTGTTTTCTCTATCTATCCGTTCGTGAGTTTTGTCTATCGTCCGCCACAATTTGTCAAGCCAGCTATTTGCGAGACTTGTACTTGAGATAGTTAACAACAACAAACTCAACTATCTAAAGCAGTTCGCTGATGTATGTATGTACCTATATTTATGCCTAGCAGTATGCCGTGCGTTTTTCTGTATCTAGATAATAGTACGCATATCAATCGAATCGCACATTCACCTGAAGAACGAGTGAATTAAGCGTAAAGAGCTTACACCACATTGCATAATCGGTCATAAAAATCAAGTCGTTAAAATTGAAACCGGTTCATCGAGTAGCAGTCACAAAGTGAATTTGTTCATTTTGTTTGGTGGTAAGAGTTTTCTGAAGTGGATAGTAAGCGATGTATATTGAATGGTACTGTCATTCATATAAGGCTTAGTCTGGGTTAATATCGTGCGACAAATCGCACGGTATTGCATTTCGATATCGAATCGATCCCGTAATTGTGGTGCGTATGTGATGATTTATTAAGTAGGGGAGAGTGAGATCTAGTTGAGTTTTTTTGAAGGTTCGGATAAATCAAGTCAATTCATAAATTAAGATAATTTTTAAAAAAAAAACGTGTAATAGTTTAGATGGATCAATAGTAAACTGCTTCTAGTTAACATCCTTCGTGTGCCTTTTTCAATTGAAAACGAAACAGGAATATGTGCTTTGTAGACAAGGGGGAGGGTAACCTGGGCAGCCCATCGGCATACCGCCCGCTGTGCATGCTGGACACTGCTGGGAAGCTTCTCGAAGGGTTACTAAAGCCGCGATTGCTGTCAGCAGTGAGATCAGCTGGTAATCTTTCTTGCAGGCTGCACGGCTTCCGGAAAGGGCATTCAATTATCGATGCCATATCAGAGGTTGTTGGGGCTGTAGCAAGAGCGAAAGAAGCATGTTATCAAGCCAGGCCGGTCGTGTTGCGGGAAACGCTTGACGTGCAAAACGCCTTTAATTCGGCGAGGTGGACGGACATCTTTCGGGCCCTTGAGGGAGGTTCCGTATCCCAGGCTACTTGCTGGCCATGATGCGGGACCGATGGCTGCTCTACGATACGGAGGACGGAGTCAGAAGGAGGCCTGTCACCTCAGGTGCGGCACAGGGATCGATCTTAGGACCTGACCTCTGGAACATCATGTACGATGATCTGCTGCGCCTGGAAATGCCTGCGGATGTGTTCCTAGCAGGTTACGCTGATGACGTTGCAGTTGTAATCATTTCTAGATCTGCCGATCACGCTCAACTTAGACTTAACCAAGTTATGAGAAGGGTGGATCTTTGGATGACTGAGCACGGCCTCCAGCTGGCAGTATCAAAGACAGAGGTTGTCATGGTGACGAAGCGGAGGATTCCAACTGTCATACCCATGACAGTTGGCTCCGTCGAGGTCCAGACCAGCAAGTCGGTCAAGTATCTGGGAGTGACCCTGAACACCAAGCTGACGTATTGGGATCATATCTGCAAGGCATGTGACAGGGCTCTAGTAGTCGTCACTTCGCTGAGTAGGCTAATGGCCAACTTTGGGGGTCCCAGTGAGACGAGACAGAGGCTGCTGATGGTGACGATCAATTCCATCTTGCTATATGGCGCTGAAATTTGGGGAGATGCGCTCCAAACTAGGAAGCTCCGGAAGCGCATTGCCAGTGCAGGAGTCCTGCAAATCACCTGTAGCTACCACATGGTCTCAGAAGAGGTTGTGATGGTTGTATCGAAAGTAATTTCGATTGATTTGCTAGCGCGAGAATGCTAGGAAGGGTACTTCTGTCGCTCAGAGCTGAACAGAACTGAGGCTTTGACGCAGGCGCGTGCACTGACCATCCGACTATGGCAGCAACGTTGGAGTGAAAGTGATAAAGGACGCTGAACGGCTAAGCTAATTGGATTTATTGAGCCTTGGCTTAACCAAAGCCACGGATAGGCAAACTTTGCCTTAAAATGTTTCCTCCAAAGTGTTTAAATAATTATCGGGTGTGTTCCATAAATCGCTTTCGGATAAATTTCGTCATGGAATTGAGATGAGAGATGCTGAATTCAAAATTTTGTGCTGGAAATCAGATTTTCTGCTTTTTTTAACGTTTTTAAATGGTTCAGCTATGTGGCTACTATTTGTTTTCTATTCGTCGTTTTAGTTGCTTTTCAGGGCTAGGTTTCTGAGAAGGTATATGGTAGAGGATCAGGACCTACTCAACAACTAATTGAAAGGTAAAAGCGTGGTCCCAAATCTGCTCAACAGAACAAGCCGCACAAGTTAAAAAATCCTATTTACCATTGGGTGGAAAAATAAGTGAGTATATGCCTTAAAAATGTGTGTCAAACAAGCTTAACTAACTGTTAAATAGTATTTCTGAATTGGTTTGAATGGAAAGAACTGGCGACAGTGCATTTAATAAATTTGTATTGATCATATAAAGAAGGCATCGCTAACATTTGTGGCGTTTGTTGGGTATGACGAACTTGTTAGTGTACTTGATGTGAAAAGAGGTTTCTGCACAAAAAAGAAAGCTGCCTTGACGGGGTGATTGAATTAGTCGCAACTTAAACCTTCAAATAAAAAGGCTTTTGTGGAGTTATTTAAGATGAGAAACTTAAATCCATAGAGAAGTTGAATGCTCTAATAAACAAAAAAAAAAAACAGATAAGTGAAGTAGCAAAATGAAGACTACTCTAAGTACTATGTCGCAATCAATGATTTGTTGTTTGTTTGTTTCACTTTCGATGAAATCGTCCAATTTGTACAATATCTACTTGCTGTCTTGTTTTTAAATTGAGCTTGAACTTTCAATTTTACAAAATAGATAACAACACATATTTTATTTATCTTTTTGTTTAGCTTCTTTTTTTGCGAATGGGCTTCAAAACCATCTCGACTATGACAAAATATTTAATAAATGGTAGGCAAATGATCGCATTACTTTCAGGAACTGTATATTACTTTCCATCCCTTTTCCCTTTAGATGTGAAAAAATTTAGCTGAAAAGCTTTAGAAACTTATGATTTTAATTTTGATAAAGAATTTGTAGCTACAATTTTCATAGTGGCTGTAAGTATTGAAGTACACGTGCAACTTCACAACTCGATTTTTTAAGCTAAAGCGCAATTAAATAGTGAATTTGCTATAGATGCTTGATTAATATGTAATCATTCTTTCGATTTTTCCTCACAATTTTATAGTCATCATGCCTAAAATTATTTGTGCAGTACACATTTCATTAAAAACTATATTTAGCAAACCCTCTTCTGTTTAAATTATGCAATTTTACTTCCTCTCACTTCCATATTTAGTGGTAGTAAATGTTATTTAAAGAAAAAGCAATCCCACGACAACCCTCGTACGGGTCTAGGGGTTGAAGCTGGTAGAGAGCTTCATTACAATTTTTAAATCATTGTGGATACGAGTGTGGAGTGATTAATTCCACGACTCACTTTATCCCTGATTTAAATCAGGTACCTAATCAGAGCTAGGTGAACTCAAAGATTGGTGCGCGGACCCTCGTCCGAACCTGGATTCGAACCAGGGACCCCACACGCAAGAAGCCAGTGCTCTACCCACTAGGCTACTCAAGCTTTTTTTAAACACATATTATTGAATTACCTAGAAAATTCTCAATTTATAAACGGAAAAAACCAACATTAGCAAAGAAGCCAGAATTATTTGTGCAGGAAATTTCTTATTATTATTTGTGCACGTGCTAGTCATCGTTCAAAAAGGTAACGTTTGCCGATTTCGATTTTCCTGTTCTGGTGAACTACGTGCAATAATCTATTGTTAATAGACGTGTATTGTGTTTTTTGTGTGAATACGTGTGTACGAGTATAGTAAATGCTTCGAAAAGCGAATAGAGTATATATTGTTGCCTTACATGGCTTCAAAATATAATTGACACAGAAATACCATTATTATTAAGTTCAACATGAAAAAGCGAGAGGAAGTATTTGAAAATTACAAGGCAGAGGCAGAAAACGGAAAACTTCCAAAAAAGAAGTCAGAAAAATAGTGAGAATCGCAAAAAACATCCTGATATATCATTAAAAAATATTTTAAACTATTTTAATTTTGGAAGGTTAAAAGCAATTAGTCGAACAACTATTCATTATAAAATCACTTTAGTCTGAAATGTTCAAGTTATTGACAGTTTATTTCAAAATTACAAGTCGAGTCAACCATAAAGTTATCATTTTTTCTTTCAGATATATCTTTTCGACTGAACTTTCTGTCAATTTATTCGAAAAATTCATGAAACCTTTTGCAAAGTGCCAGTTCGAAAATTTGAAGATGTATGTGTCGATTGGGGAAGCATTTTTTCATCAGACCAACATCGTAATTTTTATTGAACCATTTAAATCTTTACAATACTGATACTGATTTTTTTTAAATTGAGTGTTTCACCGCTGTGGAAAGTGCATGTTACCTTCTAAATCTGTTCTTTGTCTCATAGTTCCCTACGACGAAAATAATACTTTTTTTTAAGTACCTATGAGTATTCACTAGAAAATTTAAAACTGGAGATCCTGAGAGTAAAAAATGTGTGTATAACATGAATCAATTAATGTTGAACATAATACAATTGAATTCACACATTATTCTTCAAGGTGTTACAAACAGCCCATTACTTTTTATACGTGATAAAGAAGCATGAAATCTGAAGCAGTTTCAGAAGAAAAGGAGAATAATTAAAAAGGATTAATACTTTTAACACAGTAAATATAACAACCAAACGTAACTTAAACATTGAAAATGTAGGAAAAATAGCCAGATTGTTTGTTAATCATTTTTTTAAATATAAAATGTTATTGCGCCCAACGTGGGTACGTTTTCTTATTGCTAGGAAATAAGTTCACAAATATAGTAGAAACTATTAAATTTTGATGATTTAGCAGGTTGAAAAGATAATACTTTCTGAATAAAAGAATGCATCAATATGATACTGTATACAATAAGACCTAGGTTGAAGATAGAATATGATAAACACTAGCTCAGCTGAAGAACAAAATGAATCATGGCGCTAATGCCTCAGTATTCGTTGGTGATCCTTATAGGTACTTAAACATCATGAAACTCATAAACTGGTTGCAGTAAGACTATTTTGCTTTGTTTAATAAAAATGAATGCGCAGCATTTAAGAACAATTTCGGATTGATGAAACATTAGGTACTAATTTCACGTAGAAAAAGTTTCAAGGATTGGTATTTTTAGCATACGGTTAATTGGTATTTTTAGCATACGCAAAATTATGTAGCAATGTTCTTAGCATTTTATTCATTTTTTACTATGCCTAGCCGACTAGCGGGGATATATTCTGATTTTTTTTCTAGGAAAAGATCTTGCTTCTTGTATCAGCCATGATTGTGTATAAGAAAAATAAGTTCGGGTATAATTCTAAATTTTATTATAATTATATAATATCTAAGGTCTCACTGAGTTGGTTTGTTTTCTCTTACACAGGCGGGGTAAAAATTAAATTATAAATACCTTTTTTTTTTGCTTTGACAGCGACTTTCTTTCGAAAATCGGATGGTTTCATTTCATTAACTAGCTCAGATTGATTAAATCCAGCATGTTCAAGTGCATCATTTTTGTTTAGTCATCATTGATTTTGAAATAATTCCTGCTTATGTGAATATTTCAACTGTAAATTAATATTCATCTATGCAAAGGAGCTAAGGCTCATAATTTATATACTGGAATTTTCTTTAACTGCAGCAACTATTTTACACCAAATTTCCAACCGATTTCATATCTATATTTTCCATTTTACGATGGATTTGTTCTTGTTTTGCTTCCTCATGTGTGGACATAGCATGGCATTTGTGGTAAATCACAATGACCAGAGCCCTATACTATTTTAACGTCAAATTTGTAAGCCCAAGCTACTTTATTTTCAAAGTATGGTCCATTTGAAAAATTTAGTTTATGATCAGCGATGTCACAACATGAATCTATGAATACAATAACACTTCCTTTTTTAACTGAGCCGCCTTTTCAGAGCTCTTTAAAAGAGCTATTAGTAACTTGCACTACTGCAGTTTTGCGAGCTACATATACGGCCTACTTTATATCTTTTAACTGGGTTCAGAGCTGTGCAGCATAAATATTTTTGTGAATTTATGAGAGCATTGTCTGTCAATGATATATCTCCCAGTCAACCCAATCTGCGTTTTCTGATTCGCTTTTCACTACTGCAGTACCATTTGACCTCAACTCCATCTAACTGTGTGCGAAAAGTTAGTAAAAAACGCTTACCGCAAAATACTAACCCACTTGCTCATATATAGGCAGCTAAAAAAGGGCTAGCACATATCTCGCGTAAGCTGTGTTATCTTTTGCCACATATAGTGATTTAGCAGCTCATCGCTTATAGCTCTGCGCGGTGACCACTTTGTCATTAACCAGCTAACCACTCTCAACTCTCTGCGATGAGCTGCTTTCAATACGAATTCAATGGCAATTTGACAAGTACATACCTGGCTGTACAAAGGCTAGCTTGGAAGAGCAGTTTTGGGTAAGGGAGGAATTAGAGAAGATTACCAACCTATTTAGGCTCGTAGTGATTACTGAGGCAAAGTGATGAGTTTTGTTCCGCATATATTCCAGATGATTTATTACTGGGAGACTTAAAAACATATTCTGGTTTCGGAAACTTAGCTTTCATGATTTTCATCGTCTTTAGTGGATATGATATAGAACATTTAAAATAAAGTTATTGTCATCAGTTTGAGATATCCTATAGAATGGCTTTAATATTGAGGAATTTATGTTTCTAAATATATAAAGGTACATGCTTGAAAGATGGGAAATTTTCATTCCTACTGAATAAAAAATATTTGTTTGTTGAAGAAAACTGTCAGCATCTATATGAGGACGCAAAATTTCTCAGAAATATTTCTAGACATTTAGACGTACAAATTATCTTTGTAATAAACTCATGTCGAATAATTATATGAAGACTACACCTAATCCTACCTGAATCCTGAAATACCTGAAATCCTTTCTCATAGCTAAATCCGAAAATAATTTTTAAGATTTCATTATGTAGTGCCTTGGATTCCGTCTAGAAAATGTGAAGTAGGATAGGTATGTAGCTAGCATTTAAATAGTAACAAGTGACTGGTGAAAAGTGATACGAGCAATTAAGTGCTAAGAAAAAGTTGAATAGTAGCATGGGCACAAGAAAACGTATCGAAACGTGAAATCGCTAGGCGTATTGGCTGTAGCGATTGAAGAAGCGTTTTACAAAAACATCCCCAAACTGAAACCGTACAGAGAAATGATGGTGGAGGTATGAAACGAAAGACAACCAGCAGCGAAGACAATCATCTGAAGTTCCTCTGCTAATCAAACTGGTTCCTAAATACGGCACAGCTTCACGCAGTGTGGAATCCCACGTTATCCAAACGGTGTTCTCTTCGGACTGTGCAACAGAGGTTGACCGGGGTGGGACTAGCACGTCAAACTCCAGCAAATAAGCTGTTACTCAACAAGAAAATCAAGCAGACACGTCTTTTTCTGTCCCAGGTACAGAATTTTTGAGAAAAACTTGGCATCGAGTCACTTCACTGACCAGGAAATAGCTTCGACCTCAATCCAATAGAAAGCCTTTGGGGGATATTGTCGAAAAAAAACTGAAGGCAAATAACAACTGAAGAGCTCGAAATTATATTCCAAAGGCGTGGAACAACGAAATAATCCTCGTTATCACCGCCAGGCTTTACGAGTCAATGCTCTCAATGGTTAAGGCTGTAGTTAAGGTGATAGGAGATGGTGTAAATTATTAATTATTATTTTAGTGAAAAACGTAAGTGAAAATGGGACACTCTATTATTATTTGTTGGCTTACAGTGTCCTATGATAATTTCAGTCGGAACAGTTTCCCCCTAAATATAGAAGATGATTTTTGTTGCCAATTGTTCTTCATTAGGAGAATGTTCTATTTCAGTCGATTTGTCTTTTTTTTGATTAGAAAGTCGGGGTACGTTCTAATTAAAATTTAATAAATTATATAAATAAATATATTAAAACTTTTAAGGTTCAAAATAATAGCCGTAGTTATTAATTGAATAGCTTTGTAGGGTAAATATAAAAACTGACTAGTGCAAGGGTTTTTTCTGCGCCGGGTGTAGCATTAAAAATACACCGGAAAAACTACTATTTTGGCACCTCTTTTAGAGCAGATATACTGCTGGGATGCATATAAATATCATAAATTTGATTGTTGATCGGTTTAATTTTCAACCTACATTTCACTAGATATATGAAAACTGTTCATCACTAGCTTTTTGGCCTTTATAATCAAAAGAAATCTTAGCGGCAGTTAAATTTTATTCTTCTCTCTCAATATTGTGAACAAGCCCTTATATCTTTTTTTTATTTGCAACAAAAATTCAAATTCATAGACTTATCTAACGACTGCTCAAGAAATGCCAAAAAAAGCTCGTCATCAACTAGATAGTTTTTATAACTTTGTTTGGCAGAATATTACATGGAACGTTTTAGCGTTGAATCATTTCAAAAAGAGGTTAATCGTTTGGATATTTGTACGCTAGCTTATGAGATGACACATATTAGCCATTTTTATGCCCTAGATGACTCGGGCTGTATCTGTTTCGTACAAACAAATCGTACATGTTGTTCAACAAATTACAGAAAAGTGTATTAAAATTTTTAATATCGCTGGCTGATATGAGCTTGAAATTAATAAAGTTCTTTAGAAAGCCAGCTTTTTGATATTGCCTCGAAAATTTCTCAAACCGACCAAATTCTCTCACTACTCCTCTATCCACTGAATTGTGGTAGTCAATCAAATTTCCAGTTGCACCTGAGGTGCTGCTGCATGTCACCCTATTGAAAAAGTCGTTGGCAACACACACTGAACTCAAATAGTTAAAAAAACGTGTTGCATCTACGGCTACCCATATTACAACGATAACTGGAAATAATTATGGACTTGGGTCGAATACTGATTTACTCGTACAGTTATTAAACCAAATCGATGCAATTTTCATAGCTAGGTTACTGTGCGTGAATTTACGGTAGTCAATCGACTTTTTACTAACGTCTACAACATGGTTTGCCATAGCGATAACATGTCGCCGTCTGCCGTCGCTGTCGTTAGAAGAACACTTTATGAGCACCGTCGCAAATTGCACTAATTCAACCGCCTACATAATTGCGACACATTTCTACACACATTACCATTCATCCACTATTTTTTATTGCATCCTAAACAGGCAATTCCAAGCTGGAATGACTCCAATCGATTTACTACCTCTTCTAACACTTCTCCAAAAAGCTTCAACACAACGCTACGATGATAAAAATTTCTAATTTTACCATTTTAATGCTACGCTTCTCCGTACACTTGCTGTTTTATTACGATTATCTATAACACGCAAAATGTTAAATAGGTCAAGATTTGCGCATTGTTGTTGTTTTGCGGGCCTTGCTGCCGCTCCGGGTTTAATGAACCGAAATAACCCAAAAACTACGTTGAATCGAGAAGCCAAACAAACAAATTATTTTTTTTTTTGATCTAGCATTGTACTTTCATTATTATGTGCGAATTATTTACGTACGTAAGTACATACGTGCGGTGGTAAAAAGAGGTCTGATAAGGAAATTCGTACAAACACTACACGAAGATACAGTCGTGTGTCTATAGTAGAGCCGTATCTTAAACGTGGATTATTGTACATGAAGGTGTTGTAGGCGTCGTCGAGTCATCGTCATGATTTTCGTAAGTGATATCAGGTGGGCGATCGTTGAAATTTCTCTGAAATCGTTATGGTTTGGTCGAACGAGCGACACAATAGCAGAGTTTTTGTAGATCACAAGGCCGGGAAAAGTTAAATATTTTGTGTAGTTATAAATATTTTTACAAGGCTGATTAATGGATTTTTTATGGTTTTGAAACGTTTGTATATTTTGTAGTTTTAGCCATATTTGTTTCTAATTTATCTTGGCTGGCTGATATTTGAGTGACATCATTGAATAGGTTTCATGGAATTTTGATAGGCTTGGTGAATAGTATTCACAGTGCAAGGAGCACAAAAATTATTTATGCTTTTGAAGTGCTATGTAACAATCATTCAGGTGATAATTAATGTATCTTTAATTAATTCTTTTGGTGAATTGAATTTTTCAAATGTTTTTCAAATTCAGCCGTTGGGCATACAAAAAGCATAAGATACACGAGTACTTTCTTGACAAACCGGAAGGATTGAAAAAAATCGACATGAAATAGTAGTAATAACATTAAAAAAAGTTGAACGAATTATATTTAGATCACACCTTTAGCACAATTTGCAACACAATTCTCACCTTAGAAGCCGAAAAATCCGCCAAAATAGTGAACAATAATTGACACGCAAACAAACTAATTTCCTGGCATTTACCGATGGAATCATGCAAGTATGTTTATAGATACTTGTTTTTCTTTACATAGTTCAGGTATGCAGTCGTAGTTATTTCCAAAATTTATTATACGATAAAAATTACGAATAACTGCACGTTGCTTGAAATCGGAAGGTTAAACAAATAGTCAGCGTCATAATACCTGCATGATTCTGTGGATTTCACATTTTGGAGGGATGGATATAAATTTACGTCTCGTTGAAGTTTTTGGTGTTTTTTTTTCTCGGAAAAGTTAGGTTTTTGGTGACTGGCGATAATTTTTTTTAGTGTACTTTCTCCGTTCACCTGGCGATTGTATTGATGTAGGGTTTTGCTCATTTCGGCAATGGAATATTTGAGTATAGGATTGATTGTGCAGATACAAATGAAATAATTAGGTATTGTTTGGTTGAACAATTTGCAAATGTGTCATATTGTTATATGACTGACTGAAATTGTTGCATTTGCTTTTTTGACAATTGCGTGTAACTTCTGTCATAAGTGTCTTATTCAAAGTTCACAATCAATTATTATATTTAATTACCTTACACTGCTTCTTTTTCATTAAAGCATTTCAAAAGTTTCTAAGCTTTATTCGACTTTTTTTGGTATAAAAAACACCAAAACCGAATTTTAAAATAAAATACAGTGTAACCTCCATAATTGCAACCCCCGATAATTGCAATACTCGAAATTTCCAACAGTCAAAATTTTTCTATTGTAGACTCTAAAGTTGCAACTCTTGTTGCAATTTTAGAGTCGAAATCAAATCAAGACTGTTACTTTAAAATTTCTTACTCTGTTGTAAGCACTCACAAGATATTTATTGGAAGTCTAGTGGCAGAATAGTATTTTTTCACAACAAAATTCCAGAGAATTCGAATGGATTCAATGCAAGCAACGGTTGGTTCATAAAATTTAAAAAGCGACACGGGATCCGACTTCTCAAAATTTGTGGAGAAAAGCTGTCAAACAATGCAGCTGCCTTTGACCAATTTGTTGAAAAGTGCCATTCCAAAATCAAGGAATCGCAATTGAAGCGAGAACAGATATACAACGCAGATGAGTCTGGCCTGTTCTGGAAGCTTCTTCCAGAAAAAACTTTGGTCAATTTCCGGGAAACTTCAGCACCTGGACGGAAAATTAGTAAGGAGAGGATAACTTTTCTAGCATGTACAAATGCAACCGGAAGGCATAAAGTTAAGATCCTAGTGATAGAAAAAGCCAAGAATCCCAGGTCATTCAAAAATGCTGGAGATCTTCCTGTGATGTACAGAAACAGTGGCAACGCTTGGATGACGAGATGTTTATTCGACCACTGGTTTCATCACACATTTGTTCTAGAAGTAAGGTTTTCAATTTCCGAAATTAGATTTATTGATTTCAATGGACTTTATTTTGCTTTAGGTCCGCAGATTCCTAAGTGCTCAGGAACATCCACCAAAAGCACTTTTACTCCTTGATAATGCTGCATGCCATCCAAAAGATGGCCAGCTTGAAAGTGATGACGGTATGATATCCGTAATGTGCTTCCCACCGAACTGCACTGCAATCATACAACCTATGGACCAAAACGTGATTAGGTTTACAAAACTGTTTTTACAAAAAAAGCTTGTTGGCCCAAATTGTAGGTTCTGAGGAATCGGGCACGGAGCAAATAATTAAGGGAATAAACTTAAAACACGCCGTATGTCATTTATCTGGAGCATGGGCGAAGATCAGATCACACGTTATTGAAAAATGCTGGGAAAAATTAATGACACCAGTCTCTGATTGGACGGAAGAGGATGACGTTCCGCTGAGTATCATAAGATCAGAAATGCAGTGCATGAAAGATTTAATAGACCCAATAGGTGATCTTCTGAAACAAACTGGGCCTGATGATAATTTGACATCAGATGATATTGATAATTGGATTGTGGAAACTAGAGTTGAGATTTGTTTTGAAGAGATAGTCGACGATGAAACAAAGTCAGTTGACGAAAGCACCTTGGAGATAAGAGTGAACAAGATAAAAAATTAAGACGCAGTACGAAGCTTCAACATTTGTATTGAATGGGCTGAACAGGATAATGAAAATCTTCAGGATATAACCGTTTTGCAACAACTGAAAGAGAAAGCTATTGTGAAGCAAGGCAAGAGCCAGAAGCAGGCAACACTTTTTAACTTTTTTGAGAAAATCTGAATACATGTGTTTGAAAAATATAAACGTGTAAGAAAAATTGTTGTTGCACTCATTCTTTTTGAATTACAATATTTTTTTCCAATAAAAATAACTTCATTTGTGTTAATTGGTTGTTTTTGTTCACAAAAAGTACTCACCCGAAAATCGCAACTTTTCGAAAATTGCAACAAGTTCGTGTTTCTATTAGTTGCAATTACCGAAGTTTCACTGTATATGCAAGAATATTAATTTTAATTTATTCGTTTAAATTCGAATTAGCGTTGTTTTCATACTTCAGTCGATTTTGGTCAATCTAAATACGTTGTGTTCTTTTTATTTGATTTTTTGTGGTTTTGCTTGCATGAAAAACGTATTGACTTACTTGGTATCTAGTTCCACTGGTGAGGCATCTAACAAATTTTATTCTTAGGTACTCCTAGCTAGTGCTACTTCCCTAGTTTTCTACCGTTCTGCTTATCTTACAACATACGAGGTGTGTAAATAAAGTAATGAGACTTATGTATTAAAAAATTTTTATTTCAATATAGTTACAATTGAACGTCGTCTCCCTCAAAATAATTCCCTTGCAAAGCTACCCAGCGCCGGAGACAGTTCTTCCACTCTTCATAGAAGTAGTGCTGAAACTCGGATAGTCTTCAGCTGGCCAGTTACAACCATTTCAATGTTTTCGAGTGTCTCGAAACGATATCCCTTGAGATGAAATTTCCAGTCATGGGAAGAGAAAAAAGTCACAAGGTCTCAAGTCAGGTGACCAAGGAGGCTGAGGAGCCACAGGAAAATTTTTACTGGCCAAAAACTCGTTTATGGAATTTGTTGTGTAACAAGGCGCATTGCCATGATGCAGGATCCAATTGTTATTGATGTTTGGACTCACACGCACGACCTTTGTTCGAAGTCTTTCGAGAACCTCTCGCTGAAAATGTTCATTCACTGTCTGACATTGAGGCAGAAACTCTTTGTCAACGATTCACCGGCTATCAAGGATACAAATCAGCATGCTCTTGATATTTGATTTGCTCATTCCTGCTTTTTTGAGCTTTGAAGAGCCTGAAATGTGCCATTCCATGCATTGGCGTTTGGTTTCCGAGTCATACTTAAACACCCAACTCTCATCACCAGTAATGACACGTTTCAAAAAATGGTTATTATTTTCAATCGATTTCGAAATTTCAAGGCAACTTTCCCTCCTAATGTCCCTTTGTTCCTGCGAAAGGTTTTTTTAGAATCATTTTCGAGCAGATCTTTTCATTTTAAATTGAAGGTCTTCCGCTGCGTTGTTCATCTTCCACCGACTTTCTTCCTTCTGAAAATTCCTCAAACCACCGAAAAACCTGGAATCTTGACAAAACACTGTCTCCGTTGGCCTGTTGAAGTTTCGGAAAATTTCACTTGCACTTTGCCCAAGTCTGAAGCAAAACATAATAGCACACAGTTGGTCCAAATTAATGTCACTCATTTTTAGAGCGCACTACGAAAAGCTGTTTCACGGGAAAAACAATAACGGACGAACAAATGACTGGACCGTGTTCAAACTCCTACTGAACGCGTATCACATGTCCCGCGGTCGCCTCTCCATGACACGTGCTTCCAGTACTGCCATATCAAACGCAACGTTGTCAGTCTCATTACTTTATTTACACATCTGGTACGAAGTGTACTGACTACATTGATTATAAGACAACATTATAGTGATTTCTTGACTGCTAATGGTTCAACTACTAGACTTGAATCATGCTAAAATCCCAGTATGCGTTGCACTCCGTTCTTGCAGACGTCGATGATATTATTACTCAATTATCTCCGAATAAAAGGTTCCAAATGTGATTTTCACCAAGGAGGAATGGAAAGTCTCTGAAACTAGTTTAGATCTGAGTTTTCATGGAAACAGATCCAGCAGATGTATAAATCGGTGGATCTAAACTGACCAACAGGGTGGGATATGATATATTTTCGAGTGATTTAAGTTTGAAGTCGTCTTTATGCTTAAGGGGGTTGGGTACCTTTGCTTCCCCCAAATACTTCTTATACTTAAAACTGAGCCGCTTATGTCCCGGAAAAATTGTAAGTCCCACAAAAAAAAATATTTTTTTCAGTCCCTGTAATAAATGGCTGTGCACTTTCATAAAACTACAAACATGTTCTTTCAAAGCCTGTTTTTACGGTTTGCGCACAAGGTTTCTCCAAAATGATAAGAGCTAGATGCTTCATTTCCTTTAAAACTTGCGTACTAGCCACCTTCAAATTGTCATAGAGGTTTTGTGAAATTCTTTTTATTTTTAATAATCTTAATTTCCTGCAGTGAAAAATATTGTGTTTTTCGGGATGATTGTAAATTTTGATGTATTTTAAATTAGGAGAGAAATTTCATAAGACCCTTATAACCATTTTTGCATATCAATGGGAATAATGACGTACAAAAAAATACATTTCTTCAAATGCAGCCGTTCTAATGAAACCTTGCGCGTAAAAGTTGACTGCCTATTTCCCCTTCCCACGAAAGCCCACCTGTTCAGAGAGTTCTAGCGCGCTATGATCGACGTATACAGGTTAAATTAACAGCTGAATGTTTGAAAAGAAGGGACAAAAGCATAGATTACTTTCAAGGATACCTAATTTTAATCAAATATTAATTAATCTTAATCCTGAGGTGTTTTTGGCATTCCATCCCCTTAACAAACTACTGCAGTGTCTATCAAGTGAAAGAGATGGCGTTTTTCGAAACGGCTTGTTGGTTCTTATGCAATGATATAGTCGAAGAGAATATTTGTATTTTTACTAACAGCCAAGCATTTTTCAGTTTCTTGCTAGAGTTTACACCGAGTTTAAGTTAGTCTTCGATTGCCGTACGTTTCTTAAAGAGATATCGGAACCTTCGGTGCATATCAAGACACAGGAACATTAAGGAAAACTGAGAAACGGCTGAACTGGAAAAAGCAGACATAATTTTACCAGAAGTAAAGACAAACTGGAACTGCGAAATAAATAACGTTTTTCAAAGATCTAGGGCTTGAATTTTGGCACACTACTTTACTACTACCGCTTCATTACATTAATAAAAAGCTAAAAAGCTCTCTTACTTTTTGAAAATCGTCGATAGATAAGCTTCTAGTGTGCTTGAATTTTACCAACTTGTGATGCACCCAGCCATATTCATAAAATGAAAAAAATGTTTCTGAATGTTCAGTTTTTACAACAAAGCACAATCATATTTCAGTGTTTTGGTGGAAAGTATCTACCACTCTCATGATTATATTATCTACATTATGAATCTGAAGAAGATACTTTTCTCTGGACTTATTGACTTTCACAATGCTCAACGTTTGCCTTGCTACACTCGATGCTCCTTTTTCAGATTCGGGCTTGATCGATTCTCTATGAGTGTTTCATTCAACAATATTTGAGGAGTCTAAACTCTGAAATTAGATATTACGCGTCAATATCTTTATTGCTTTCATTTTTAATCGGTTGCATACATTTTGCATTTTTTCTTCTAGTTTGTATTTATTTTCCCGGTGTACTTTTGGTACATCTATATTAACTTTTTTTGCCAGAAATTAATAGATTTTTAGATACTTTCAGATCTTTTAAAATGCTATGAAATTATCCTGCCCACCCTGGGAACTAATGCTTTATGATTATCTTCCGAGTTTCAATGAACCGTTTTCTCTCAAGTTTCTTCAGTAAGTTTTTCATCGTTAATAGTTTTTAAAGATAGTTTTTGCAATGAAAAACTATGACTTTGATCTTGACTTAGTTTTCCCCATCCTTGCTAATAGCACTTTGAGCGTTAAGTTGCCGATGACTTAGGCAATCTTTCGCTGTGAAAATTCCTTAAAGTAAAATTCACCGACTTAAATGCATTTTTGCAAATGTAAATTTACTACACGGTGCTTGGTTCAATATTTTTCTAACTTTTTCTTATTACTGATCATTATAATAGTAATTCAGGTTCAACAAGTGTTTAAAATAAAGTTTTGTCCAAAATGGAAAAACATTAAAATTGACGGGCCTCCCCGGCTAAAATTTTACTTGCTGCGACTTCAAGGTTGACTTAAAAAGAATATGAAAAGTCCGTTACTGTTAAATTTTGTGTATTGAAGACATTTTACAAATCGGTAGGCTTAAACTTTTTTTTAGTGGTATAGTAACAAACTACGGGCTGTCGCGTCTTCTTATTTTTATATAACACTTTCGAATTGTCTTTGCAGCAATTTCCTGTAATGTTTTTCATTGATCAGCTGCTTTATTCAATTTTATGTTTACAATGACTATCCATCCCTTATATGCTATTTCTCTGAAAATACTTAATTTTGTAATGAACTTTTAAAAGACATTAGCTTGCTTGAGTATCTATCAGTCAATTTTTCGGCCTATGATTAGAATTTTTTTCGCTCACCAAAAACATAAAAACTTGATTGATTGTATTTTTCTACCTTTCTCACAAAAAACTTTGATTGTTTTAAAATAAAAACCAATGGTTTGTCTCTTGCCTCCAATAAGTGTAGCATAACTTCATTTTCTTACCAGATTATACATGGCACGAGCCGTTTATTTTTCAGAAAATCTATGATATTCTTAAAAATAACTCAACATGAAGCAACAACTTTAGATTTTTGAAAATGCGAAAGGACTTGAGGCGAGACTTGATCTAGACATAATTCGTAGTATCTGACATTGGCGTTCACCGAAAATTATCATCAAGATTTTCACGACGACGTTTCTACGGAATTCGTTTCTTTTTTCTATTATTGTATGGCACTTGTGTCACTTGTTTCACCTTTACGTTGATATAGCTCAGTGTTGCATCTTCGGGCCACTGCTATTCATATATTAATTTTAATTAAATGTAGTTTCTCTACTTGTTTCACTCCTTTTCCCCTTTTTTTCTTCAAATTAGGGTCATTATTATTTTAAACTAAATATTATTACCATATACAGTAGGTTTAGCGATAAATTAGTCCCTAAAATAAGTATGTGGGATTTGTGGTCTATTCTCTCAAACAAGATCCAACATTATTTTCGCGTTCTCGTAGACTTCACGAAAGCTTGTTTTTTTTTTAATTATTCAGTTGGAGCGATATATGTGCCTTTCAATAAAAGGACACGGAGAACTGGCTTTAAAACAGTAGGAAATTAGCAAGAGCACTCACAGGTCAGAATCTGCTAGGAAGAAACATATTCCGAATCAAACTGGCATGGAATTATCAATATACATACAGTGGCTCACAGCTTATTTGATACAGTGCTTGTTTAAAAAATTAAGTTGAAATAACTCAAAACATAATAACAATATCAAAAAAATGTGAACACCATTTTGAAGAAAAATGTTTGTTGTTTATTAAACAAGTTTATATTTATTACAAAGTTGCTGTTTTACATCCTAAAAAACAAAAAACTGGAAGTAATAACAAATTTCATGTCACAGCTTATTTGATACAGTTTGATTAAAAACATTAAAATTGTTGTGAACTATGAGGTTTTCAGTTGATTTCAATGATTTCTTATGATAGCCCTTAGCCTGGAGCTTATTTGGCATTGAGTCAACGAGTTTTTTTAAGATGTCAGGAGTAATTTTTTGCCATGCCTCTAGCAGTGCTTTATTCAGGTCTTGTTTATGAGAAATCTTGTGTTTTCAAATGTTGTTATCCAACAAAGTCCACAGATTCTCAATGACGTTCATATCTGGTGACTGTGCCGGCAGAGACATCAAATGAGGGCAATCCCAAATTGGCCAGAACTGTACAATTCCCAACTTGTGGTTTGGATCATTGTCTTGGTACAACTGAAATTGGTTGCTAACACTCAGTTTTTCAGTGCTTTGTAGCAAATTGTTTTTGAGTACATCAAGGTACTTTGTTTGGTCCATTGTTTCTTCAATAAACTTTAAATTTCTGACTCCGGCTGCGGACATGTAGGCCCAAACTATCACATTACCACCACTATGCTTCACAGTAGCTTTGAGTTTCTCCTTGTTTAGCTCAGTGTTTGCCTTGCGCCTGACATATGACATTCTGTTGGAGCCAAAAATGTTAAACTTGGACTCGTCCGCAAAAATAACCGTATTCCAGAACGCGGATGGCTTTCCCACATGCTTTTTGGCAAAGGCGAATCGGCTTATTGTATTGTTTTTGGAAATGAATGGCTTCCTACGAGCTACTCGCCCGTTGAAATCATGGTCGCGAAGCACTCGTCGGACGGTTTCAGCATTACATGACTTCCTTAATTCACGATGAACCTCAGTATCCAATTTTGGAGCGGAAATCTTTGTGTTTGATTTCACTTTCCTTACAATGTATCGTTCGTTGGATACGGTGAAAATATTGTTTGGCACATTTCTCCTCTTATTTTCTACCCGGTTTTCGTGTACAAAGCGCTCAATTATGTGCTGCACTGTAGAGACACTCAAATTCACACTTTCAGCAATTTTTCGAACACTTTGTCCTTTTTTAAAGTGGTTTAATATTTTTCTGCGCCAGTGGTATTTCTCTTTTACCGGACGCCGAGGAATATTGCTGGAACATTTTTTGTTTGCATTGTATTCGTTGAACATGCATCTAGTCAAATACGTTTAAATTTGTTGGATAGGGTTCTTTATTTCAAAGTTACAGTGATTTGCATTTTTAAATAGTCACTGTATCAAATAAGCTGTGAGCTACTGTATATTATGTGCCAAAGATGTGGATGATTTCGTAACTGAGTGTTCCCATATTATTCTGTCTAGAGCTTAGTATTGAGTGAATTTAATAATTAAATTATGTCGATGTCCAGCTATTAAAAGAGCTGATCAAAAATTGAGATATTGACGCTTTATTGGTCAAAAACCAGCAGTCTTCGCTTTTATGCAGTGTCAAAATTCTCACTTTATAGAATGACCACAAAATGGTGACTTGTCAAAATTTATCTTCACAATTAAGTCAATGCCAAACATCAGTTTTTTTGGCACGTATGGAAGTGTTTGCTAACGCTAACTAAGCATGCTTCACCAAATTGTCAGTCTGTGAACTAACAGCGATTGGATTACTATAAAAATCGATTACACCAACCAGTGAGCTCATGAACATTTATTGAAATTGTTGCACAGCACTGATCAGCAAACCAAATCCGATTGATGGGTCAAGAGTTGTTGCTGTTTTCAATTCTACTACTTTAACCTGAGCTCGATAGGGGTGTTAAATTATTGAGTTCGGTAGGGGTGCCACTATTATTTAGTTATTTTTGTTATTCTTATATAATAAAGTACTTATTTGTGTCCGAGAAAAATAAAACGATGGTTTTCGCAGTACAAAACTAATTCGTTCTTCATAAGATTTTCTATTCGTGTCAAATGCTACTTTTTTACACTTAAGTGTTCTTTTCTCAGAGCAAAATCCAAAGATAGATAGGTGTGGTGTCAAAGTTTGGAAAAATGCGGTTAAGGAAACATTTTGTAAGTAATTTTGATGTATGGTAAATGGTAGAAAGGGAAACAAACAAATTGAATATATGGAGATTGAATATTTGATTTAGAGATCATAGAAACTTTTAAGTGTTTTTATTTTCCGAACATAAATGTTGGTTGATTTAAAACACGAGCCCTATCACTTCATACTCATGTACTTCATACTATTTATTTATTGACTGAAACTTATAACTAAAATTACAATAGCTATTATGACGAAAGATTCCTAAAACTCAACTGCAAAGCAAACTATTCATATTGGATAACATATCGGATGAGTCGCACACTCTTAACGAAAATCCAACTAGCGTTAAATAGGTCAGCTCTACGGAATATGATATTCCCGAAAAGTTTAAATCTCTAAAATGGCGAGGGTAACAAATAATTAGTACGACAGTTTTGCAACAGAGAAATGTCGTTACGCCTCGCAGTCCTACATGGGACTCGAAAAGAAAACTCTGGCAAAAGATATGATAGATCCAACAATCTGTTAATAACATTGTACAGAAACGTCACGTCAAAACATTTTCTTCTGGTTTCAAGTGTTGTTATTATATTCTGCAAAACCAGAACATCACCAATGTCTTTTAAAAATACAACAAAAAAGAGAGGTCCTAAAATACACCAGACTTAGAAGTAATAATTGGAGAAAAGTAATGATCGAAGTTAAGAATAAGCAAGCAGTTATGAGCATTAGCTGGCAGGCAATATGAAGCTTACCGAAGTTTGTCAGCTTTCTGAGTAAAAGGTCGAGGTTGATTTGTACGAGTAAATAAGTTCATGCAGAGTAAGTTGTCTGTACTTGAAAAAAACTTGGAAACTTGGACAGGCAAATGAAATGCTGATAAAATTATTGGAGTTGATGAAGTTTGTCGAAAAACATCATCCGATTCAAAAACTGAGTCGGTTGTGGATGATTAGGGGCCTAAGTAGCTAAATTAAATAAGCTTTTGCAATACTTTCGAAAATTTTCGAGATAGTTGAGAGGGTGCAGTTTATACGATAGTTCTTTACATTAGATCTATCATCTGATTTGAAAACAGGTATGACTTGTGCATTTTCGCAACGCTGAGGAAAGAACCCTAATAAAAGCGATTTTTTAAACAAAAGTAAGAATGGGGATGCCAATATATCTCCACGATTTCCACAAAGATAGTGCATATGCCGCTAGAACCAGCACATTTACTAGTATCAATTTAGAGCAGTCAGTCCATCAAGGAGCGAAAATTTAAAAAAGATGAATCTGATGACATAAAAATACTAAATTCAGGCTCAAGGAATTAGCCTTCATTGTCTCTAAACTTCACAAACGGTTGATGTTTTTTACTGATGAAGGTGCATTGTTAAGAGTATATTATATTTTGCATTGATATCGACATTATTTTGATTAATTTTTTCACATATGTAATGTTTTCATGATGAAATACTAAAACTTTGTTTTTAGAAGCCGAATAGTATATAGAAAGTCTACAAACACCACGCAAGATTGTAGTTATTCAAATAGCACCACCATAAATGCATGCGTAAATGGATAACTACAGTTAATGCATAAATGATAATGCATAGGAAAATTTCCATAGAAAAAGCAATAGTTTTCATGTTCTTCCACAATTACCACAAATTATCAGTAGTTTTCTTGACTATACGCAGCTACTACTTCACATTCAGTTCTCATATGATTTCTAATGAAATGAAATTAACTGCGCTCAGTAAGTTTATGCTTAGAACTAAAACCATTGTAATTTATATTTCTTCGACTGCTATAGTCATGACTCATCTAACAAAACCGTTTTCAAATACGTTCCCTCCAGAAAACCAAATAGACTTATTTTCAAAACATCAAATGCATTCTCACACCTCAACGCATTCACGAACAAAAGAAATTAGAATCTACAACACGGTCACATACTAACCATTTTGTTTTGTTTTTCATTATAATAGACAATGTGTGAGAGAAAATACACTACGATACAAAATAATCGCATGGAAATAGGGTCTGAAACCGCAACATTGACACCATTCCGCAACTCTCCTCTAGGAACTCCGCTTGAATTACAATGAACCAGCAGCGACGACGAGTTCTTGTCCGTTGCCATTGGGAGCTCTAGACAAGTTCAATACCAGCTTTGCGATTCCTATTCGGTCTATCGAGCAGAAATTCCTCGGTGAATCGAAAGAAAAACAACCAACTTAGCTAAGCAAAACAAGTCATCTACAATAAATCTAACTACATATTTTCAATCGTTCTAGCCTGTCCCGCATTCCCGCAATGATAATTGTGCACTATCCCATTACGTGCTGCGCAAACTACTTTGGAACGCAACGCAGCGACTATCTTCTAATCTGTTTTACTGCAACGCTCACGTACAAGTCAACGCTATTCCAGGCAACCTGGCTTCGAAGCATGTCGCCTGGTCTTCGCCTTTACCTTGGCGTCGTTCCCCATTTATCCCGTCAAACGTGATCGGAATACCCAAACACCGTTTTCTCTATCACAACAGATACTATGAATGCGTCGCGAACGACGCAAATCCAAAACAACCACGATAGCACCAGCAAAACACCAAATAAGAAGCAAAAGAACTTTTCAAGTCTACTGGCCATTAAAAAACGGCCACAATGATCGAATGGTAGAAAAAGCAACAGAACCACCAACAACCGCAACACTAACAACCAGCTCAGCAACGCCAAGAACTCGAGTTTGTTGGGGCCAATTTATAACGTTATACGAAAGCCATCACGCAAGGTGTACCGTATACCGTTATAACTGTTGTTTCCACCAGTCTTTATCGATTCTTCTTCATTCGAGCTTACGGTATGTAGTGTATTCTAGTTCAACCACATCCATTACCAGCAAACAACCAGATATTTCTTTTGGTTTCGTTTGGATTGCGGCTGGTGTAACGGCGGTCGATCGAGCCGAGCCCCAAGTGAAGCAACAAACCGACCAAACGACACCACCCAGTGATTGTATAGTATAGTGGTATTATCATCATCATCATCATCACCGCCAGCATCATCTTCCTCGCCGTTGTCTTCTTGGTCGCGCTAAGATCGCTGCTCACCATTTCACTGTGCAAGCTTTAGATATGTTTACAAGCTGTAGATATCAATGCACACGTGAGCATCTTGTATCTTTGCAAAATTTTGCTTCTTCATTCTTCGAAGACACCACACCAGACCTGGCCCAGTGATAGAAGATATATGTACGTTTTGATTTCAAAATTATGCAAACGTATAAGCAGTAAATTGTACCGAAAGTATGCGGATAATCAAAAAGATAGTCAGGCAACCGAATGAAATGAAATTTTTCGTATTGAAATATGAAAATATGTTGGAATGATGACTGTTAATGATGACTGATGAGTAATACGAAATTAGTTGTATTTTATCGATGAATGGATAAAAAAAAATGTTTTTCAAAAATGTTGGATTGGAATGTTGATTGATTTTTTTTGAAAGTATTGTACCGAAAAATAATAAGTTGCCGAATTTAGACTTAGTGATTAAACTGATATTTGGATTTATGTGAGAAAGCACAAATTTAATACCAGTCAGTGTACTTGGAACAAACATTTTGTGAATTACTTATCATTTTGAGAGCGAACAAACAAGTGATAAGCTTCAGACCAGTTTCATAAAGCTAAAGAATTTTCGTTCGAAATTTCGGGTGATTTATAGGGTTAGTTTACTAAGTTGATGAACGAATGTCCACTTTCAGCCATTATGAAGCAATCTTAGCTTTTCATTTGCAGAAGACAGTTGGATCCTTGTGACAATATTCGTTTTTTGTGTACTAAGGAAGATATGTGATTATAGAGGGAAGGAAAGCTACAGATAAGCTAATATCAAGATATAAGGATGAATTGAATTCCTAAGAAGAATATTAGGAAAGAAAACAGAAGATACAAAACTATTACCAAACATATTACAAATATCTTAGATAATAGAAGTTGTGGTGTCTTCTGAAATAAAAAATCATTGTTCGACTGTTTTAGAGGAACGAAAATGAAACAAGTAGATTAGAAAATTTGGAAACTCTGAAATGTGTTACCCGATGAGCTTCGAAGAAATTCATAAGGACAATATTTTTCTTCTTATAGCAAACCAGAGATAACCAGTATCTTGTCATGAGTAAAATTGGATATAAAGAAACTAATGATACAGTAAAGCGATGAAAATGCTTGGTCCCAGCACACAAAAACTACGAATCCTTCTTGGGTGGTGAAGCCAAATCGCCGACAAAAAAGGATGATGAGGGAGCGTAGGAGGAATAATGAAACGGTATAGATAAACATCATCGTTGTACTCCAGCCCGTAACGAGCTTTTGCCTCCTTAATACGGTGCCTCTAGTCGTCACGGTTCAATGACCGCACCTTCCAATCCGGTCTTCTTACAAGCTAACCTACCTTCCTGCTTTAACCCTGTGTAGACGAAGACAACAGGATGAGTATGCCCAGTCTTTCTGAACTAGCACTTGGGATGTTGAGTCTATCATGGTCATTATCATTGAGTAATTATCAATTCGTTGAGCTTGAGCTACATATCATTGTGTTTGTGTGTATACGATAGTTTTGTGTACGTACAAGGAAATTTCCAATATGGTGGCTTCTAACGATCGCTGTTCACTTCGTCTGAGCGTGTACCTACAAGGAGGTTTCTAATAAAACGATTTCTCACGAGCGCCGTTCGCTTCGTACGAACATGTCTCATGAGCAGTGCTGCCACTTTGGATACCTTCGTATCATTTTGGATACGAATCGAATTTGAAAAATCTGGATGATACGATGATACGTTGTGCCCAAAATGGATACCTTTTTCATAAATTTTCATTTACCTGCACGAAAGCGTGTATTCATAACAATAACTTTTTCCAATTTCCATTACATTCTATTTCAAATAGAAAAATTTGATTATACAATTTAACCATACTGTTATATTTACTGTTATATTTATCCACTTCAAATGGAAGTAGCGGCATTTTCTTTCGAAAAAGTTTGTCGTGCTATTCAAAATGGGCATTAGCATGATGTGATTCAAGAAACGAACAAGAAAGCAAATGTATCTGAAGAAGTAGCTCAGGAACTATCAAAAATGGACAATAATTTATAATATATAATAATTTATAATGTACAATACTTTATATAGAGCTAAGTAGGTGAATTCTCTCAACGCTCAAAATATATAGGCCGCTGCTGAAATATATTTTATTCCATTACTGAATGCATTTCCCATCTAACCTAAGAGTTATGCAAAATCAATTAATTGCAAAATGGTCTGAATTTTAACAACGAAGCAGAGTAATTCTGGAAAAACTTATACTTAGTCAAAAATGCGTATGATCTTTCTATGGTTGGCAACGTATGTACTTTATTCTTTAATATTATGAGCTTACCTCATAGTCCAGCGGCCTCTGGAAATCAGGAAATCATCTACTTCCTTTAACGAACCGTACTATCCCATTTAAATTGACCAGGAGCAGGTCACTCAGATTTGAGAGAAAGGATGCTGCCACCCTTCTCCTTGCAAAAGCCGGGCACTGGCACATAAGATGAAGGACGGATTCCTCCTCGTTTTCGAAGCCATTGCTCCAACAGAAGTTGTGTAACCCTGTGCACAATCATTGCGCATACCATACAAAGAACGCTCACAGTGCACCGCAAAGCGCTTGTCACAGAAATTGTGTAGTAAAAGGACGTTAATGGTTTTCTTGACAAGAATACAGACACGTGGCTTGTGTTAGCCACCGGGTACTATCAGTTTGCATCCATTGGTACGTAGCCCGCAAACCGGTTGTTGGCAACCCATAGTTTTTGGATTAGGATTAGCTCCTCCTCTGTTCTAGACAAGCGGAGCAGCAGGGCAGCTGATGTTGCTTTGGAATGGTAAGGAGATCTGCAGTAACTTCACTATCATTCATTGTTGATAAGGGTTAGGTCGAGGTCCTCCCCCTCGGACATAGAAGCTACCCAAGCATATTCCTCTGCATTTAGAGTCATGGCGTCCAGACTGTCACCCAACTCGGAGGTAGTCCCGACGCTGACCCCATCAGCATATAAAATTCCACATCCGATTCTTCCTCAGACAGGCGACAGTCCCCTCCTTAAGTGGTTCTCAGACTATTTGAGCCACCTGTTTTGAGTCAGGCTTCACATTTATCGGATCTTCTGAATCAGAGCTCTTTGGTCTGTCGCTTCAATAGATCCGTAGAGCCAATTTCTCGACCCCTTACCCGATAACGCCCTTTCGGGCATCCAAAACCAGCAGTGCTTCTTCATTTATAATGAAAAGGGCCTTCCGTCGATTATCTACTATAAGCGGAATATTTGAAACAAAAATATTTTTAGCTTCTGCCGAATTTGATGCATTTGATTTGTTAAAAGCTGAATGTGATATTTGATTGATTTTGATATTTGTTAAAAATATATGTTAGATTTTAGTATATGCTGTGGCATGAATCGCTGATTTATGTTAAATGTCGAAAATGAAATGATATATCTTCGACAAAAACGGCTTTATAGGGCAATGCAGAGCTATTATACCTAGGTATCAATTAGATACGCACTGCTAAAATTTTGGATACGATGGATACGTTTTTTTTTACCAATTTTGATGAATTTGGATACGATATGAAAACTCTGAAGTAGCAGCACTGCTCATGAGTAATGTCGCCACTTACTGCTGCCGTTTGTACATGAACCTTTTGCGATTCTGGTTGGGTAAATTAATGCAAATCATTATACTTTTATTGTCGTTTGACAATAAAAAGCAAAGGTTTGCAAGGGAAATATATATGAACCTTTATATAGATATAAATATACTGCTATAAAAAGTTAATAAGGTTTTTCTCCGGATTGTCTGATCCGATCGAGTTGAAATTCTCAGTATATGAGCTGCAAGGCATTTTAAATTTAAAATAAATTTTCTAAGGAATTTGGCGGCAGCGGATGTTTTAGTCAATTTATAGGGGCTGGTTTAATGTTAAAATATATTTGCAAGAACCAAGCAAGCATGTTTATTCTTATTTAAAACTAAATGCTTAGGTATGATCACCGAATATTTGCGATTTCGAACTGTGGCATGTTCGCAAACATACATTAGATCATGAAGCTATTTACAGGACAAATTCATGTGTATTAGATATAAGGTTATATGGATTTTGCTTGATGTGTATGCAATCCAATCGCTATAGCACGTACATATGCATAAATCCTCCAAACTACTGACCCTACTGGTTTTTTTTTTGTTTTGTAAAAATGCAAAAGATTCATTGATTCACTGGTCTTTACAATCAAATCAACATTTAAACATTTCCTAACCTTATAGGAGAGGTTGCCTAATTACTTTTGTTTTCAGTAGCTGATATTGATGTTTGTGAAATCTTTCAGATTTGAAATCAGATGAATATGAAAATCACGCAATGAGTAGGAGCAGATATTATAAGCAAAAATGAGTGGAAGTAGGAGCAGATATTATAAAAAATTGATGAATTTGGCAATCGTGCCATCTTGAAATGTTCTCAGCAAACTTAATGTCCCCTGACAAACAAATAGCAAATAATAATGATATTGTAATGAAAATAAGGCGAGTATGTTTCAATTTAAAAAACTTTCACGTTGTTGAGGGTAGTAATGAAAAAATGTTTTCCCTTTTACTTCCAAATGGATAGAAACAAAATCCATCGGCTAAGTTAGCTCTATTGAAAAGAAGAACGAGAAGGGTATACTTTTGGCTGTGCAGCAGGCATGTTAATCATTTTCCTACCAACAATGCTACTTTCATATTATAGGTTAACTTCTAACAACGAAAATCAGTTACAAATGTTTCAGTTTCCAAGCTTTTAAAGATTTCATTCATGGCAGGCAACTCAAAACTCTTTCTATCACTTTGACTTTCCATGGACTCATTTAATAAAAACGGAATTCATAGCATCCATTGTTCTTGAAGTGAGTCAATTTTAGCCAAGTTAGCAATGCGGTGTCACATTTTCGTCACATTTGTACTAAAAGATGCTATAAGCGTTTCTCGTTGACACGCTCTTACGTAGTGAACAGTGATCATCAGAAGCCACTATGTTGGAAATTTCCCTGTTTGTAAGCCAGACCGCCAAACAAATGTGTATGGTTACACGAAATAGGGATTTTAAACCGGTTTTAATCCGAATATCCTGTAGCCATACAATTTTATCTGGTACACACACATATAAACATTTAGTACAAAACCGGTATTTGCAAATCAAACTCCTGATGAAATTCCATGGATGTACAGTACACCGTCTGCGCACACATACATGGAAATCGGCCGCAAGCTCACAAATTCGGGTAGACTCCAAATCTAAATTTGGCATCTCGTGTACAAAGATTCATTGATCGCACCAACATTGCTGGGATGTGAAAGTGCCGAAAAAAGTTCTATATTTTAGTTTACTCGAAGCTTCTGTAAGCTTCCTTGAAGTTGACGGAAATCTGATCGAAAACGGATAGAACCGTGAACCAGGTTCGAATCAACAAGCAATGAAAGTACCAGTAAGGTCCAAGGCATTGCATTTTCAATTTTATTTGACTTTGGAATAGCTGACCTTGAACCGAATAAAGAATAAAAAGCACTGTACACCTTATATATAGAAAAACCACCCCTTTTCATGACTGGACACATTTTACTCGGCCCAAGACTCGGTTTTGAAGATTGTCATTTAGTTGATTTTGAATCCAACCATACTATGCTTATTTTAAAAAAAAACTCAGCTTTACATACCCAATTCCAATGCAATATAATTAAGTACTAATTATATTATAGCTTGAAGTTTGATGATTTATGGTCAACATACCTGGAAAATGTAAGA
The DNA here is from genome assembly GCA_947369275.1 of Nemotelus nigrinus. Lineage (NCBI taxonomy): Eukaryota > Metazoa > Arthropoda > Insecta > Diptera > Stratiomyidae > Nemotelus > Nemotelus nigrinus. The sequence continues at coordinate 202,262,089 of OX376372.1, read as the reverse complement.
AAAAATAACAATTATTAAACTTTTTGTTTATTTTTATTTTAAGAAAGTTGTTTCTTATAGACAAAGATATATATTTAAATTCCTTGACAAAACTAAATTTTTCGTGAGCTGTTTTTCCGTTTCAAAAATCTGAATGGGTAGTTGAAAATTATACCAGAGTAAAAAAATATTTCCTCAAAAATTAATTTAATTATAGACTTGCTAATATTACTTATTAGTAAGTGGTATGTCCATAATTTGTTGTAAGTACTATTTTACTTATATTAGGTCTTATTGATAGAGTGAACTGCACCTTAACAATAATGTAAATCAACAAGTGGTTTCAATAAGTTGATACGAAAAACAAACCTATGTCACTTTTATCAACTCGAATTCAAAAGCAAATTAAATAAATAAATTATGGTTATAAGTTGGAAATGTGATTTGATATCCTACTCTAGATATATATTTCAAACAAAGGCAAGATAAACTAGAAGAATGTAGAAAAACAAAGGTCGTTAAAAAGCTCAAATTTTCAAAATCAATAGGATTACACTTCTATCATCAGAATTTGGACTGTTTTCTTTTCTGGTTTTCTTATGATTGACGCTACAGAATCTAAAGGTCCTTTGTGTACTTAGTTTCTGCAGCATTTTCCCTAGGGTTTATTAAGCCTAGTAGCCTAGTGCGTAGAGCACTGGTTTCTTGCGTGTGGGGTTCCTGGTTCGAATCCAGGTTTGGACGAGGGTCCGCCCACCAAGCTTTGAGTTCACCTAGCTCTGATTCAGTACCTGATTTAAATCAGGGGTAAAGTGAGTCGTGGAACTAATCACTCCACACTCGTGTCCACAATGATTAAAAAAATTGTAATGAAGCTCTCTACCAGCTTCAACCCCTAGACCCGTACGAGGGTTGTCGTGGGATTGCTTTGCTTTTTTATTTTTAAGCGTAGATTAAAATTCTCTTGGCGTATTTGTAAGCCGCTTGTAGCTACGTTACTTCAAACATACACTGGTATGTGTCCCACCACAGGCTGTAGGGTAAAGCAATCGCACGATAGGCTGAACAGGAGTAGATTTCAAATTTTTGATACTAAAAAACCTTAAAAATTCAAACACTGACACATTATCAACGCCGAGTAGTGGCCACGATTGAATATTAAAACATGGGTATTTTTTATATGGGTATACCGATCAACTGATCAACAAAATCTCAGAAGTAATACCCAAACTGCAATTCCAAATTGTCAAAAGTCACTCAATCATCAGGCTACACCTAAACATAAACACCCAGCGGCATTTAATCAGTAATCTTCGAAAACAACAAAAATGGAGATACAAATCTTGGACCGAACAATAACTTTGAAACAACCAGCCCGACGTTGGCAACTGACAGACAGCGGCAAGCCTAGCAACAGGCTAAACAAGAAGCACATTTATTTCAACCAAGCGAGATAAAAGTAAGGTAACCGATGTTGCAAGAAATTATAATTTTTTTTATATTAAAATTTTACACAAGAAAAAAAATAAATAAATAATAATTACTGTAATAATTTTATCACATATACACCTTTCAGCCATCTGGTTCTTCTGCCTTGTTTCCGTCCATTACGTCGCGTGAATCCGTTTTTAGATGTCTCAACTAAGTGCGGCATCTATCAAACCCCCCGCTTTTTGGCAGCATGAGCCAGCTATGTGGTTTTACTAGCTGGAAAGCCAGTTTGCAACAGCTGGTATTCAAATCTCGCTAACGTAATTTCATTATGTTGTCTCTTTGTTGGGCTCGGAAGAGCTTAAAACGGCTAGGGTTATAATTGGGAATCCAGATCCGGAGTGTCCATTCGAGGTACTCAAGAGAGCTCTTGTTAGCCATCTCACAGTGAGTAGCTCAGAAAAACTGCGTCACCTTTTGGAGAACCTCTGCCTAGGTGACCGAGAGCCTTCCCAGCTGCTGTGCGAAATGCAGTTGGAAGGTTCCACTGTGGGTGTAGAGTTTTTATGAACCCTCTGGCTGTAGCTGCTTCTGCAACGAGCACAGGTAATTTTAGCTTATTCTCCGGATGCCAGCATCGAAAAACTGGCAAAGATGGCTGACAAAGTCATGGAAGTTTTTATCAAACCCCAAGAACATTAAGTCGCCATCTGCGCACCGCAGTCAGAGGTGTTTGAACTAACCAAACAAGTGGCTGCTGTTACCCATTTGGTTAATCGGCACCTGCGGACACGGCCACGCTCTAAACCTAACAATAAATGTCGTTCCTAGATACACACGAAAATTTGCTAATATCATCGGGAATTCTACTAAGTTCATTCCTAACCGAACAAGTAAACTAATCGGCGTTATATCCAGACTGTGAGATAACGCAACTTATCTCCCAGCCGTCGTCTTATTATTCATGACAATCTGCCTAAACGACACTACCTTGTGGACTGGCGCAGTCATATCGGTGTTTCCTGCACCTAAAAACGGAAGACTTCCACTTTCTGGTATTCGACTTGCCGCGGCAAATCAGTCGACCATAAACACCTATGGATGAAAGGTGATCAAGCTGGAACTGGGACTTCATCGTGAGTTCTCATGGGACTTTATCATTGCCGATGTCACTAGATCGGCAAACTTCCTCTGCCACTATGGGCTAGTCGTTGACTTGGCAAACGCTATTCTTATGGACGCTCTAACTTCGCTTTCTACTAAAGGCACGTAAACTTCGTCCAACCTTCCGAGACTTTGTGTTTTTTTACCTCCGACCTTCCACTCCCCCTCCATCACTCAATTAAAATGCACGGTCCGTGTGCATCAAATCTTCTCAACTTATGTTACTTTCGTACTTCCCAGATAATTAAATATTGGTAAAAGGGAAGTTTTAATTGAACAATCCTCTGATTTGCGGATACATACCCTTCCCCAAAAGTACAAAGCCATCACGGTCAATACAGGGTTTTCCCAACCCTGTAAACTCAGGGGTACACACCATATTTTGGCCACAAACCCTCTAATAGTATCGAGACCACGTCGACTATCACCTGATAAAATCACAGTGGCAAAGAAAGAATTTAATTCCCTGCTACAGCAGAATATATGCCACTCTTCATAGAGCAGCTGGTCCTCTCCACTTCATATGGTTGGTAGGGCTAATGGGAAATAACGTCCTTGCGGTGACTATTAATAGACGTCTTAACGCCATAACCGTCACAGATAGATATTCGATCCCCATTATTCAAGACTTCGGTCATGAACTACATAAGAAAACTATCTTCTTCACTATAGACTTGACTAAGGACTACGATCAAATCCCTGTCGAGCCGAACTATATCTTTAAGACCACCATCTGCACACCTTTTGAACACTTTGAGTTCACCCGAATGACTTTCAGACTATGCAATGCGGCACAATCGTTGCAACGGTTTATCGCGACGATATATTGGTAGCTTCGACTTCCGAAGAGGAGCACTGTGCTCATTTAGGACAAATTTTTAAACGATTTTCGGTCCATAGTCTCATAATTGATTTGGAGAAATGCCATTTCCTTAGACATTCAGTTAAATTCTTGGGTCATGAAGTATTGTTGAAAGGCATTAAGCACTACCCAGATCGGGTTGGGGCAAGATCTCTAGCTTAATTCTTCAAGATGGTTAAGGACCTAAGGAGATTTTTGGGGATAGCCAATTTCTATCTTTGCTTTCTTCCTCACACAACTGGGATGCTCAACACTTATCTGTGCGGATCTAAGAAATATTGTGCTCAAACAATCAACTGGTCAGCTGAAGCTAGCAAAGCTTTCGACCAAGTCAAGACTGGCTTAACAGAAGCCACTCTATTGACCTTCTTGCAGTTTTTCATAGAATTAAAATCATAAAATTCCCAATCACGGTAATTTTAGTTGGATTAGGATTTATTTCGTCTGCTTGGTTAGATAATAAGTTAGGCCTGCTCTTTATTTTCCGGTGCTATTTACTTAAGGATATGCTCACGTCATCAGTTAGTAAGTAGTGCGGAAAAAGACATTCAGCTCTGTCCAAATCTGGTTTAGCAGTAACCTAGATGCCATATCTGCATCTGAATAGATACATACGCAATGGATATCAACTTTAAAATCAGCTACAGTGGGTTTATTACTTATAGAAAGAGTAGACTTTAACACGGTATAAAGTACGCTCCTTTGTAGCAATCCTGCATTTAAGCAGCTGAAAACTTCAATGTTGTGCTTGATACGTTCAGTCAGTCAGCTAAAATCATCAGCTCAACCAAAATTTCTTGGAAACCTTTTTTAAAAAATTAAGTTCTATTTCGAAGATGATATCATGAAACCACACTTTTCTCAAGACATATAGGTAGCCTTTAGCTGATTGAAAATTTGATTGAAAGGTTGTACTGACCTTTCAATCAAAAATAAAATATTTATTTCTCGACAAAATAATCTAAATGCCATTCATTGTCGGCTTGAACATTCTCACGATAAGTAGCTACATTGCATTATCTTTTCAAGCAATCGTTGCAAACTTAAGATGGTATCTATCTGTCAGTACATAGCTTTCTAATAAAAGAATGAATAATCCTGATTCTGTGCATCTCAGACACTTTGAATTATTTTCTATTATTTCTTTGAACCACTCATGATCTGATGCTTCTATTGCGATCGCCATAATAACGGTATTTTCCCTTAATTAATACAAAACATTTGATATATGTGAACACAAATTATCAAATATTTTGAATGAGTTACAATTAAATTAGCTGAAAGAAAACCTACAAGCGAATTATTCATTTTCGCATCAGAACTATTCGTTTACAGGAATCAGCAAATACAATTCATTCTCAGGTTGTGGTTATTCAAGTGTCTATCTGTTCATTGCATGCTTTCTGCAGTAAAACAACAAACAGTTAGATCAACCAGAATTTCTATAATAATTATAGTTAATAGGCAAGCATGCTTATGCCGGTTTGCAAAACAGACAGGTAGTCAAGTACATAGATGAATAGCGCTTCCAGTATCTTAAGAACTCGAACTAATGCAACTAGAACAGAATTAGCAATGGCTTGGGATAGTGTGGCTCGGAAGTAGGTTAAGAAAAATACATTGCATGAAATATGTTGAGAATTATGTGGAAAAAACTACTAATTGGATTGTTTTATTGCCTTAATAGTTGCATAGATCGTTAGATTGTATATACCGTTTCAGTTTGTTTTATGTTACATGATATTGTTGACGCGCCTGTATGAAATATGTTCATTCGATTTATCTAATTAGCTAAGATCTCAGGAAGGTGTCGGGATGATGGAGAGACATGTCTTGTGTAGGTGAGTAACGGTTTTAAAATAATCAGAATTTAAATATTTTCTAAAGCATCTGAAGATTTTTGAGAACACTTCCATGACTGTAAGTTTAAATTATTTTGTCTTCTTAGAGGCTAATATTCCTTTCAAAAAAAATGCTTTTCAAAGCACATTATCATTTTTGACTATTTTTGAAAATTGTTGCGACTGACTAAACTCTGTCGAGCCGTCGCGTCGTCAGTGCAGCATATATTTAATTAGAGATCTTCCTTCTCTTGCCCGGCGTGCCTTTTCCCAGCCGACTAGCTCAGCCTGGCGTGGGTTGGCGGGCGGAAGATCTCTACGTGCTATGGCACGCAGACAATACAACACTCACCACATTTCACAGTTTTACATCAGAAACGAAAGGAAAACAAAGAGTTTCCGTAAGAATCATTAACGAAATATTTATTCCTTTGGCATTGTTTACACAAAAAAACTCAAGCAAAAAAAATCAAATAATCTAAGAAGAAAAAAATCAAAAAAACCAAAATTCAACAATTCAATTAACTAAATTCAAGCACATAAATAAAATAAAATCCAAGAAACCAAATCAAATCAACTAAAGACTAATTTGGGTGGGGTTTTTTTTTTCATGCCCAACCCCGGCCGGAGTAGAGTTCACATTGATCATACATTTTTCTTTCTTTGTTTTTGTTTGAAATAAAAATGTGATCCAATTGTAAGGATAAAATAATAATACCAACAAAACAAAAAAAAAATATAACAAAAAAACCTATAATACAAAAATAATTGATCTGAAAAAAAGATGTTAATTCGAATAAATAAATCAACTAAATATATAATCATGCAAAAGTAAAGAAAAAGAAAGCAAAATTTAATGAAATTTTACATTCCCCCACGCCTTTAGTTCTTTTTTTGTTTTTCTCAGTTTAATAGTCATATTCATTTACTTAACGAAAAACTATTTATAATTAGTTGTATGGTTTGCGGCAAAAACGGCATTCAATTCTTCTCCGACACTCCTAGTCATAAAGCTTTAATATCAACCTTTGAACTTGAAAGTTTCTCCTTGCCACAAGGCTTAAGGTATAAAGTTAATAGGTTACTTGGCAATTACTTATCTGGTTTCATACGCGTAGGTTAAATGATATGATGAGAATCGTCACCGAGGAAGCTGGTGTCTCGCCCCAAGAACACGTTAGCCTTGAAATTTGCTTCTGCTTAGGTGCGTTAGAGGTTTCCATACTATGAGCCTGCTCGAGGAATCACAGAAATTTTTCGTCCAGGCCAAATCAATTCACAACGTCTGCCAACGACACCGCCTTCTGGTAAGCACACTGATCAGATTGCTTTCTTCTTTCTCCCAGCAGTCACTTTAATTTTCTAATATTTCACCCACTTTACTAAATTTTTTCAAAGTTTCAAACAATTTAATAATTTTTCACTATTGCACAATAGTTTAATTATTTTTTTATTACTTCAGACAGTTTTGTACTGGATTCTTTTCTAAAATTTCCCTCAAAATCTCCCCTTTTTTCTTTCAAATCAAATTTTATTTTAATTTTATAGCCACCACAAAAAATCCACTGAACTTCTTTCTTTCGCTTCTCACCTTCGAATCCCCTTTTTTCTTTGTCGAGAAAAATTTTCACTCTACCGCTAGAGCGGTTTATTTCCAATTTCCCATTGCTCTCCATTTCGACGCAAATAGGGCATCCCCAAAGCGTAAAGTACAGGAATCTGACACCAGATTCGCTGTACTGCTGAATTGTCCACCGGTCAGTGGTGACTTTTTGAGTGTTGACATTCATCTGTCAACATCACCGCCGTGTGACACTTCAAAGTGATTCGAATCGTGAATCCCCAAATTGGATTGCAATTTACGCTGCCCGTGACTATAATTTATTCCGGCACCCCGCGAAGAATACCATTAATGTTAGGGCGGAGAAGGGTTAGCCTGATGGAAGCATGTTGTAGCGGCAGAATGTGTCCCGAAAGGTGCTCCGAAAGCGGATTATTTATAAGGTAAGTGGATAGGGTCTCAACAAAATGAGTCCTAAAGATTTTTGATAATTTGTTTATTTATTTATTGATCATATACAACGGATTTTGATTTTGAAAGCGTGTAACATCAGCGATAGAGGACCAAATTGTAGGTCGTTGGACTGCCTGAGTAAACGCAACAGCCGAGAATCAAAATAAGTGCTAGTGTGCGCAATTGGAACACTTAACACATAAGAGGAACGCGTGCCAAGCATTGCTACCCGAACTGAAACGTGCTTACTAATGTCAAACTCAACCATCCTTTAAAATAGCTTAAAGTTTAGGTATTCATGCAGGAAAAGTCTTGGAGGGTTGGTGAAGGTCTTGAAGAATCGAGAAAAGGAGGATGTAGACACAAAAGGCGATCATTGTAAGGACCGTAGGGAAGCTGTAATATGAAGAATAAGGAACGAGTAAATCTGCATCGAACAGACTCTAACGCATTATTAAGAATAAGGACACCAAGCTTAACAGCAATATTTAAGAACCCTTCGGACAAAGGAAAGAAAGAGGTGTACACAGGTGGAAATAGTAACGAAAGCTTTAGAGGATCTAATTATGGAACCTGGTAATTTAGAGGCCTTAGCTTTTTAAGCTTGGCCTTGGAATCTAAGCTTTGGATCAAATATTACACTTACAACAATGGTGACGTTTTACAAGTACAGGGCATTTTGTGACATTTCGAGATGTTGACCGAGCATCAAGTTTGTAAGCTATAAAGATCGTTTTGTAAAAAATCTTGTGACTCGATCCCGAAAAATTTTGAAATCGTCAGCATATAAAAGACAAAAAGATCAGATTAAAGAATAAAAAAAACCAGAGGACCATAGATAGACCCTTTCAGAACACCTGATGCAGGATAAAAAGGAATTGAAGAGTAAGAATTAACAGTTACAATAGAAGTACGACCAAAGATGTAAGAAGTAAACCAGGAAAGAAAATGACCAGCTATGCTATCGTTCCTAAATTTTGGAAGAAGGAGGTTATGGTTGACAGAGTCAAAAGTTTTGGAGAAGTCAGTATATAGTATGTTGACCTATTTTTGATGGTTAAGAGCGGATGCGACCATTTGTGTGAAGGAAGGAAGGTTAGTGAAAGTGGATTAAGCTTTGACAAAACCGTGTTGCTCATGAGCTAGGGTAGGTTGGATAAAAGAGTAGACTCTCACTTTCTCAAACATGTTGCCAAAACTATGAAGAAGGGATATGGGGCGGTAGTTTGAGATGCTTAATTATACAGGAAAAGTGTTGACGATTTGCGCGAGGGACGAGAAAAAGCTAGAATGTTGAACAAGATGGAAACAGGGACACACAGAGATGGTGCCAGGATGTTTCGAATACCGTCCGAATCACTACCGGTATTGGCATCGATATCGTTCATCAGATTATTAATTTCTAAAACGTTTTTTTGAACCGAATGTAATTCAAGAGAAGAAGTGGGGAGAAGATATTGGGAGGGAGGACGGCATTGATGTGAGAAGAAAGATTAAAAGTAATAATTATGTTTAGTGAAACCTCTGTATTACCCAAATGTATACCATTCGGAATACTAGGAGAATGGATGAATGATCAAAAGGATTTCGGTTGGTTGGTTATGATTGACGTTTGCATACTAGTATTGTAGATGCGCAACGCCTGTCCGGCAGCATCTTTGGCCTTAGAGCGTAGTTCTTTATACACAAGTTAGCCCGATATTTTAAATAAATTATGAGCTGTATTTTTGGCTTCGAGTGCAGTTGCAACATCATTGCTAAACCATGGTGCATCATTCAGTGTTTTAAGAGGATGAGTTGGTGTAAGTTTCGGAATGACGTCCGAGAGGAAAATATATAATTTGCGCAAAGCATTATCAATGCAAAGGCCATGAGAGAAATATAACTATTTATTTCAATCGCCATGAAAGAAAGGATTTTGTTCCTCACAAAGAAAGGATTTTGTTCCTCAAAGCATTAATTTTGTTAATATCATGAATAAGAGGAGAATGGTAAGGGTCATAAGCAAAAAGAGCAGCCCTTAAAGAAGGGGATAGTTTTGGAAGATTGGACCATGCAAAAAGCATTATCACCAAGAGACATTTGCTAGAATTATACTAAAAAGTGTTTAGCAACAATGCTTCTTTTGGGTAAGCGCAAGCAAGCCCTGATTCGCAAGAAACTTGTTTGAAATTTTAGGAAGCATTTTCGTGCTCTAATCGATTTTTCATTTTTTATTTGCAAAATATAACCTAAACACATTTATGCATGTCAAAATGCAGTACAGTGGAGCATAATGGCTTTAAAGTAGGCGGAAAATAAAATTATGAAGTTGAACGTTAGCTTTAGCTCCCAATCAATCACAATAGAAAATATGATAGAGAATCAAATATAAGAGAGAGGAAAGTAATCCATGTCACGTGTCATGAATCGAGCATTCGTTGATTTGTTGCACTGACATTTGCACGTGTTTTGTTGTTTCGAGTGGCTCAAGGAATTCGTGATTTTGGAATCAGTAAAATTCGGTTTGTTTAAATTAATGCTCATCTTTTTTATTTATATATTTTCATTCTAATTGAATATGTAGTTGAAAGTACGAAAAGTGTTAATTCATGGTGTTTTTTTGCGTTTTACTGAAATCATTAAGAGTAAAGTTATGCGTCTAGTTTGAAGATATGTAAAATTTTTTTGTTCCATTTTAAGCCCTTCGTTTGGTAGGCGTTTGTATTATGGCGTCACTTTAAAAAAAATCGCGATTTTTTGTTGCTTTTGTGATTCAATCAATTTTTAGGCCGAACAACTTCCAAGATCTTGTCTATAACAAGGCGAAAACTTTATGATATATTAAAAACTACACTTTGCCAGTGACTAGACCCTCAAATAAAGTTTTTAAGAGAAGGAATTATAAAATGGACCTAATGCAGTGGTGTATTTGAACAAGATGCTAGTACCAAAATTAACAAGTTTAAGTCAAAATTTAAATCCCGCTGGGAGAAACTAGTCGGACAGAAGCCAGATTTTTAAAATCCAATAACGCATGGTCTAAAACATCCGTCTTGTTTTCATGTTTTGCGCAAAATAAACGGAGTCGTCCAAAAATTTAATTTGAAGAAGAAGCAGTCAGAACGAAATGGCAAAAACTGAAGAATTATGGAATTTTATGTCTCTTGCGGAATTGACGTATGCGACTTAAAAAAGATTGAGAGCTTCTGGGCAGGCAGAGGTATCAAAGTTGATGCGAGAAGTAGCGTGTGTTCTAAGTCATGCTGGCGTTGAAGAATGTAGGCAGGCTATCAGGGAGCCTCTTTAAATGACTAAAATTGTTGAAGCAAGTTTGTCACGTTTTCAGCATGAAATTTTTTCGATCGAAAGCCCTCAAAATATTTCCTTTATATAAAATCGTTCAAGAGTGTAAAAAAACTGCTACCCTTATCCTGAAAATGTCATTGTATATGAAACTTCAGTTAATACTGATTTGCAAATTATGCTCAATTTAACTATTCAACTTCGGATGATTGTCCAAAAACACGTAATTGATTTACTTAAGCTGGAAGAATGGAACAATATATGCTTGTACTCTAATGGGTTTTGATGGAAGTTTTGGGCACAGCTCGTATAAGCAAGCTTTTCATGGATCAGACGCCAATGATTCCACTGTTTTTATTACTTGTCTCGTACCTTATTGATTTGTGTCCGGAGCATCAGTTATTTGGTAAAACCCTCCTTCGTGGTCAGCCAGATATTGTAGACCACTTATAATTGAGTTCCTTAACCAATCAACAGAAGTATCCGTAGCTGAAAAAATAGGTTGGACAACCAAATCAAGAAGATCCAGCATAGGCGTACCATGGCCTAAAATCTGGCAGGGGCCTGGGACCAAAAGGTTCAAAACATGCGATAATTTTGTCCTTCGTAAAGCATACATGCTGTTCATACTATTTATATAATTCGCTAATGCATCATTATATATACTTCTTTTGTGTGAATACATGTGAGCTACTACCACATGTATATAATGTGAATGGTATGTATGAATTACACATGAATTTTCCATAGCCGCTCATGAATGAACGCTTGCATGAATTAGATGTGAATAGAATGAAAATAATTAAATATTAGTGAACATAAGTGTCCATACAGCGCATAAGCGAACGTATGTCAAGTCGTATCTCATCACCACTTTACGTACGGACAGCTTATAGCAAAAATTGAGCAAAAGGTTGCTTAATGAGCATGCCACTTTTCTGGCTGTTCGGAAAGTTATGTTTGGGTGCAACATATGCTTTGCGTGGTTTACCTCGGCGCATATGCGCTATTTCTTGGTTTCAATTTTCTAACAAATGTCGATATTTTGACCTTGCATTATTTCGAGGGTATCAGTTAGCCAGAAAAACACTGAAGAAAAGGATAGATTACTTTCAAAATACTGATATCTTTGATGAAATTCGAATATATTTAGCTTAAAACGGGGAAATTGGTTCTTCGCTTAAAATTTTTCCTTAGAAACCTAACAAATTATCTATAATTTGTCGAGATAAAGAATGCTGCAATGCACTCTCGATTTTAACCGCGACCAAGTATAATTGAACCTGAAACAGCCAGCATTCTTTACCTGGTGAGCTAGTAAGGTTGAGCAAATTTAGCAAGGTGTTTTATCTTAATTTTGGTTTGCACTTCTGTTTTTTGCCCTGATATGAGACTTATCCCCTCATAAGATTGCCCAACGAAAGGCAATTTGCTAAGCGTACGGCTGCCTAAAAGGCTGAAAATTATGCCTACTAAAGACGAGGTATCTCTGTCTCCTGGACAATCTATAAAGCATACGAACCCTTTTTCGACTGTTAGTCTTTTAACAAACCTCCCAACAATAGAGAGCTGTTCCTATTTATGGGACCTTGCTTTCCTTCGCGGTTTTCATCATTTTGACTGATGCACATCGCAAAGTCGATCACTTTTTCCAAATAATATCGGTTCATTTTGACAATACTTTTAGACTGTTCATGCACCGTTTTACTTCCTGGCCCTCTTTGCACATATGTTCTTGAATGCACTGTGATGAATTTGAGATGTTTCGTGATTCAAGAGAACTCCTTCATGTTTTTCCATTAACTGAATCCAAACACAATAACTAAAGAGACGAAAAGTCAAGAGTCTGCGGTAGGAAAAAAATGATTTTAATTTAGGGGGGGGGGGTAACCTGAAGTCTGGGGGTCCCGGCCCCTCCTGGCCCCCCTTGTGGCGCGCCTATGACTATGACTCCAGCCTAGTCTCGTTAGAGTAGATACAAATACTTTTTACAGTTTTGTCACTTGGGTCAAGAGGCCAATTCAGCGGCATTTCGTGCAAGTAAGATGACAATTGAACGAAACATATTGCTCGTTTGTTATTGCAGCAATCAAAGTTTTAGGTCCAAAACATTATTATGTTATGTGTTTTCGCGAAACTTTAGGGAATTATTCAATATTTTAATGTTTTTGAAATTGGTTTTTAATCAATTTTCGACATTGTATCTATGTTGCCACCACTTTATCTGAAGCCTGCGCAAATTCAAGTTACTTGAGTCTTAAGAAAGCATGGTGATGCTTTTATGTGTAAATATGTGAGGTTCTTTATCTTCATATAGTTCACTTGATAGGAACTTTCAAACATAAATAACAGTTTCTAGCGTTAATTTTCCTCCCTTAAGTTTCCCTTAAGATTAAAGTGTTGGGAAGTGACACATAATGTTTTTAATTTATAGTATTTCATTGGAATTTTGGCTTTCATTTGCAAAGCTTTTGTAAGAATTTGAGAAGTTTTGTAAATTCAAGTTCTTCATTCTAATCCTTCGTGCATTCACTGTATTAATACACATAATATAGATTGTTTTCAATTAGATTTCTTTCACCATACCAATTGCATTTGTTCTACCATCAGCTCCCCTACTTTTAGTCTATATAGCTTTATATCAAACGAGCTACTTTCACACAGCGCAGATAATTATTTGCAATTAGCACTTCAGAGGATAAACTAGTAAACTATCTATCTATCGACAGCAAATAATAGTTTTCCGTTGGGATATAATTTAATTTAGATACGCCAGATTGGATCGCAAGAGTATTTTATTTTTCTTGAATGGATACGGACGCAAGATTGCTTGGAATCGCTTGGAAAAAAAACACCAGCAGTTTTACTAAAATGAATCTTTAGGTAATTTAATTATGTATTTCATCTACTAGCAATGAGGACGTTGATTTCGAAATCTAACTTGCTTCAACTCTAAAAAATACGTCATCATCTATAAAAACATCGAATAATTTATGAACAAAAGCCAGAAAAGTTTTGCAATTATCTGCGTTGATTATGATAGGTACAAGACTACTTTTTCATCAATCTCGGTTTTCGGTCAATTTTTATTCAAATTTCATATGATAACGAAATCTGCTTTGTGATCTTTTGCAAATTTTTCAAATGTATGAGTACATGCCTATAAACCATGCATATATTTGTATATTTTTTCTGAGGCATATGTTTTACGGAAAAAAAAAACAATGATTTCAAACCGGTTTCCATTATGTACCCAACAGATATCATACATACGTTATAGTCATTGCAAAATTACAACAAAATTTAGCTCATAAGCTCACAATTAATTAAAGAGCGGAGATCGAACACGATGAAGATGAGATTGATAGCAATGAGATGATGTCGACGATAGTGACGATGGGATTTCGAAGATTATTATATAAAGGAAATCCGACAAAAAATAACTTCATAAACATATAATCAGTCGGACATGTATCTTTAACATATTTCTCTACACATGCTTTTACATAGATACTCGTGAAATATCAGTTTGGTTTATGTTGTAAATTATAACTATTATTTTCACCGTATTGACAAATTGATGGTTTGTTAGAGTTTGAAAATTTGTTGTCGTTGCGATTTTTAAAGTTTTTCCGATGCTACACTATTTCGTAGCAGTATATAAAATATGTATGTTGCAAAATTTTTGATTAATTAGCGAATCTGTAAGTTTTGGTGTTTCGATTAGTGACTGATCATTTCGTCTGGCCGTAGTATACATGATATTTGTACGTTGCATAATGCGATTTTAAGTGTGTTTGTGTGTATGAGTAGTATAGGTTTATTTGGCACACATTAGTAATTTTGGTATTCTCCGGTGTTTTGAAATGATAAATTGACTGTTGCGGTCGAAATAGCATGAAATTATTAGAAATAGTTGGTTATTACGGGTGAGGATGTACAGTGATGTGGTTAAAGTTGAGCTACGATCTGCATGGAAGCTTTAGATATATTGGTGAAGATAAAATGCTTTACCTATAATAATATAATTTGAAATTTGTTTGCCGTTTAGGCAAAGGCTGTAATATTTCAAGCATTGAACAGCAAAAAATGAATGGGAGTGCTTTGAAGAATTTATTTGCGTAGACTTTTTACTTTATAGTCCTCTTTAAATGAAGACTTAGGCAAAAAGAAATTCGGTCTGTCCTATTTGAATATCTTAATTGAGTTCGCCCCATTCAATTTTTTCTGGCAATCAAAACCAACGATTTCGAGTGCGAAACCAAAGTTTTCCGAAGCACTTATTTGTTTTTTTAGTTTCTTGACAGTTATCGATATCTTGAGAGTATAGGCACAATGATGTTGAAGGCAGACTACTCTCGATACATTTTACTACGAGTGAAACCTCGAAAATATGGTTCAATCAATTTCTAAGGAAAGTGTTTATTCCGAAAATAAGGATGGTAAAGCTTCGACTTCAGTTCCGCTCTTTTTTCACCTTCATGGAAAGACCCCCAAAGACAACCCGATCTTTCAAAAACATCGATTGGGGCAAATTTCAGCGCGACATAGACGTTGCGGTAGGAAATCTTGATGTTTGTGTGACGGAAAACTTAACAAACCGTCAGGTTGATAATATAATAGAGTCCGTCAATGTTATCATAAACGAAACCGTTGTCCAGAATACACGCTTGATCACACTTAACAAATATCAGAATCACACGCTACCACCGGAAATTGTTAAGCACATGAAAGTGAGACACATTTGGCGCTGTAAGTTAAAGCGAATTTTTCATAGGCATGGGAGGGATCACCCGTTGTACAGGTCTCTACTTTCGAATAACAACTGTCTCAGTAAAATAATTGCTGAGATGGTTGGTAAATTTCGCAGTAAGTGTCTTGTGCAGCGGCTGGCTGACATCCGACCAGGCCCCGACATGTTTAAAGAAATTAATCTGCTTTCTGGCAAATTCAAAAGCCAGGAGATGGTGGTAACGATTGACAATGTTGCTGTTAGCAACCCTGACCGTCAGGCAGAGTTGTTTGCATCAACATTCCAATCGCAGCTGAATGCCGTTCCGCCTGTCAGTTCTGCTGTTAACAGCCAAATAGTAAAAGAGGAAGTTAATCGCTTTCTCAATGCACATAATGAGCCTTTGGCCACATTTTCATCCGAGAACCCTTCGGATGATCCGCAAAATGCAGATGACCGGTTCCACTTTGTCAATAGTGAATACTTGGTGCAACTGCTGCGCGGTATAAAAAGTAAGAAGTCTTCTGGGCATGATGGAATGTCTAATTTCATAATTAAACATTTACCAATCTCTATGCTCAGAATTCTTTCTATTGTTTTCAACAACGCCCTGAACAATGGCTACTTTCCAAACACATGGAAAGTAGCAAAGATTGTTCCCATCCATAAGAAGGGCAATAATAAAGAGGCCAGCAATTTCCGTCCAATCTCTTTGCTTCCTAACTTGGGGAAGATTTTTGAGAGAATTTGGATGGAAATGATAAAAAACTACTGTGAACTCACACATATAATTCCCGAGCACCAGTTTGGCTTTAGGCGCAAGCACGGCACTCAGCACGCCATCTCATACTTGCATGACCAAATAGTGTCTCACTTGAATGAGCGAAACATTCCGACTGTAGTGTGTGCTTTAGATATCGAGAAGGCTTTTGATTCCGTCTGGCACCAAGGCCTTCTGTTTAAGTTGATCAAGTTTGGATTCCCGGAAAAGGTAATAAGACTCGCCGCAAGCTTTCTTACAAACAGACTTTATTATGTCAGCGTTAATGGAGCAGATTCTATCATTAAACCTGTGACATCAGGAGTGCCACAAGGTTCTGTCACAGGACCAATTCTTTATACCATATTCACCGCTGACCTTCCGATTCCAGTGGGCCAACCCCAAGTCCAAATTCTCCAATATGCCGATGACACGCTCTTATTCGCGTCGAGCCAAGACCCGCTCAAAGCAGCGAAGAGCCTGGAATACTACTTGGTAGAACTAAATCTTTACTTTGACGAATGGGGCATCAAACCAAACAGCAGTAAGACTCAGCTATGTGTATTTCGCAATCCCTCCAAGTATCGGGGATCTCAAACTATTCGCAACAAGACCAAGAAACTCGCTGTCTCGTTCGGAACATCTAAGATTACTCCTGGCCCATCTCTAAAGTACCTCGGAATCGATTTCCAAGAATTTTTAAAATTTAATCCCTTTGTGCGGCGGAAAATCAAAGCTGCCAAATCTGCATTTCAACGCATCCGACCTCTTTTCGCCAAAAAGATGGGAATGACCACCAAAGCTAAATCCATTTGCTATCAGACCCTGATCCGGCCAATCCTGACTTATGCATCCCCATCCTGGATTACCTGCTCAAAAACTGTCATGGCAGAGGCGGAGGTATTCGAAAGAAGAATCCTGCGCTTCTGCACTGGCAGGTTCTACAACCCGGTAACTAAAAAGTGGCCGAAGAACCTTCTCCTGTATCAGGAGTCGGGACTGAAGCCACTTAGGGACCGAGTTATAGAATTAACGACAAGATTTTACGGACTGTCAGACGGACATGAGAATGGACTGATTCGGGCACTAGGGCGTACAGGTGGCTCTAATGAGCCATTTATGCGCCCCGCGATGATAGCATTGCAACGGCAGCTTATGGATGCGCTTTTCGATTACACAGGCCACCCGTCAAACAGAAGGGGTTAGATTTAAGACCTAGGTTAAGATTATATGTAATTAGGCTAAGTATTTATAGTTAGATATAGGTTAGATTGTAATTTAGGTGTAAGGTAATGTTTAAGAAAACTATAATCAGTGTAATCCCAGCTGTTGTACAGGCTGGGTAAAATCATTAGTGTGTAAGAAAAAAAAATGTAAGCCAAAAAAAAAAAACAAAAAAAAAAAACGATAAGAGCCAGCAGGCCAAAATAGTATAGCCGCTAGATTTTAAGTTTCTTTTCTTGTTAATTAAACTGTAAGTTAGGTTAAGATTGTACAAACAATTCGTAATAAAAATATTTTTCAAATTCAAAATTCCGAAAATAAGGACAGCAGATAAGTTCTCGTATCATACCTGTTTCTCTCAGTGGTGTATTTAGAATAAATGATATCAGATCGAGATGGCAATCACTAACAATATTTGCTAAATTATATGATTATGCTAACAATATTTGCTAAATTATATGATTAACTATTAATGCATTGCATAAGAGACTAAGTACAAAAATTGATAGAGAAGTACTTTTGAATTGCTTGCAAATAATAGTTCTAATGTTTTCGCGCTTAGAAAGTTTATTTACAGCCTTTGAGTTGCAAGAATGCGCTATCTCATTAATAATGCACTGGTACAGCTGAAATAGTGTGTTCTATTTATCAGCATACACAAAAATAGTTACATGGCCTACAACATCCATACGAGAAGTAATAATATTTTGAGCACTGGTATATTTCGTGATAATTTTTTATTAAATCGACTACCTAGTAATTCAATGGGTTTGTAGCGCTAAATATTATAATTCCATCCTGATAGAAACATATAATTTTTGTATCAATTTTGCCTACACTTTCAACGGAATAATCACTGATCATTGTTCAGTAACATTTGCCATTTACTGTTTTCATTCGTTTATGTAAAAAAAAAACACCTATTACCGATGAAGCTACCAGCAAAAACCACTCTAAAAAATGCGATTTGGTGCATGCAATTGAAACGTGTGATTCTTATTTGGATTTTTTTAAATGTAAAAATGGCTTCGAGCATTTTTGGCTGAAGAGTATGTATTGAAAGAGTGTAGATAATGCGATGATATATTGATCCTTGGCCTATCTGATCCTTGGCCTCTCGGATACACTTTCTGCAGTTGTGTTGGTACACTGAACAAGAAAAACCAAAAACTGATCTTCCATCTGCATCGAATGACTCCTCTCATCATTTTCGAGGTCTCTTTGTTAGACGGACTCCCAAGGTTCAGCCTTTTTTCGCTTCCTGCCGTCGAGCATGCGTTTTAAATGGCATGTTTATTGTAGCATACCAAACTGAAAAAAAATTCACATGGCGCCCAGAGCTATGTAACATAGCGCATTATTTATGGCCCCATACGCCATGTACATAGTACTCTGAGCTATGCAATATGGCTCCCAGCGCCATAATGTCAGAATCTACATAGCGCGCGGTTCTATGTAACATGGCGCAGCAATTATGGTCCCACACGCTATGTACATAGTACCTGAGCTATGCAGTATGACTCCCCGCGCCATAATTACATGGCGCAGAAATTATGGCCCCACACGCTATATTACATAGTAACATGAGCCATTTAATATGGCTTCAGTTATGTCTTCAATTATAACTCGCAGCCATACTGTGTGCTCAGCTTTGATTCTTCCCTTCTTCGGTTCATATATTTTCTAGAGGCCTTGTCTCTTGAATATGCTAAGAAATGTTTTTCTAAAGGCTGCATAAGTGCCCAAGTTTCACGTTATACAGTAACATTGGAAGAATTAGTATTTTCGACTTTTTTACTTCATTATAGAAAGGACCGCTTAAATCGTTTTATTAGCAGTCGTGTTTATTTGATGAATTTCAGACAGACTCCGGAAATGCACACTTAGGCACTTAAGGGTCCATTGTGATACCGCATTGCGTAGTGTACGACCCTTATTAATAGTAGAGCCAGCCTAAGTCGTTGATGAACTGGGTGATCTCCTTAAGGTCCGCCGAAGTCACTTCGATTAGGCAACTAAAGAAGCATTAACCATGATACTTCTTTCTTCCAGTGAAGGCCAGACATTCACACAAGAGATGAAAAACTGTTTTATCTTCCTCCTCGCGTCTACAGCTCCGGCTATGCGGTACTCAGCCACGCTGTATGCCTGCCAAACCGACACTGTCCAGTTAAGACAGTTACCGCTGAGCGAAGAGACTCCTTCCCGAATCGAGAAAACCCCTAGTGCGGCCAATAATAAAAGTTTTCCACATTTGTCTAGCGATCGCCCAGGAATATTCTTCCACCCAAGGCTTCAGAGCAAGGTACTAGTACACTTTATAGATTTAAAAAATCGATTTTTTTGTTGTTGCATTTTTTGATTCATTATAATTTCAAAAATGAAATATTTTTTTCCAAATTCGAAACTTTAATATATAAATAACGACTTTGAGCGCGTGTGGGTTTTTGGCTCGTTGCAGGCGTTCGAGCTGCTGTCGGCCGAGTAGCGTCGCTTTGATTCCCCTTCTCTAAATTAGATCTCACAAATATCAAGGCAACTAACACAAATTGAAGCAAAATACTTCATTCACCAGTAAATCTGCCGGAAAATTATGTTATGTGTATTAGTTACTGTATCCTTGCGTTTCATCTTGTTTCATGCTGTACCCGCGGCACGAGTACTGCAATCTAGAGTGGTGCAAATATCTAAAAAGGCAAGCAGACAACATTCCTTATAAACATAAACCGGCTCTAAGTGCAGAGGTGCAGGAGTACGTAAAACCTGAGTTCGAAAAGCTAACGGATGAAGAATTATTGATACGTTGCTTAGGAAAAAATACTCAGAACAACGAATGTTATAATAAAGCAGTGTGGGCAATTGTTCCTAAGTATACACTCGTTTGAAAAGATGTCGTCGAATTGAGGGTCTAAACTTCACTGTCAATATTCAACGAAGGCTTCAGCTTCTTACGAATACGCGCTGTCTAAGGACGTGGAAAGAATTGCAATGGCCGAGAAAGCCAGCAAAGATGCAACAAAGGCAGGGAGAAAAGAAGCTCAACAATAGGAAAAGCAGGCTTTTGTTGATGATAGCATACTAGTTTATGGTTGAGGCATAGCAGATTAACCGATTGTAAATACTTAAAATCGATTTTTCAAAAAATATTTACAAATAAAAGAAAACGAAACAAGTTTTTTAAAACGGCGGACAGATAGTCTCCGGATTTACTGAATGGATTTTGAAAAACTTTAGTGCATTTCATTTGTTAGAGTATCTTACACTGTAATCTACCAGATAAAGGGTTGTTTTTTGACATTATTTTTTTTCACAAGTCCGCCATTTTTTTTCATTGATTTTTTTTTTTTAAACGGTGGTGGATTACGATGTGAGAGATCTTACTTTTTCAAACCCTGCTGAAATTGTTTGTTTGAAACTTACCAATTCATAGATTATCTGTTCGCCGTGGAGTAACGATTTTTTCAGAACATAGCTTCAGTGCCCCTTATATAAGGGAAAAATAAAAAATAAAACAAAAACACAATTGTTTTTGTATTCTTCAAATATCATTTAATATTATAATAAAACATTCATGTTAATATCAAACAAAATATCTGAGAAAAAAATTCTTGAAGAATGGTAATATTTTTGCCTCTAAAGTGTACTAATACCTTCAATATTTCTGCCTTATGACCAGTTTAACTGAAGCCAGCGGAATACAGATCGGGAAACTGCAAAGTACTTCCGGCAAAAGCGTGCCCGCCTGTGCAAGTTTGTTCGCGTCACAGTTCCAGTCAATTGAGGTATGCCACGTGATTCCTTGAGGTGAGTTGATAAAAAATTGTTTGTGTGGAACGATTATTTTATAAGCTCACCTCAAGGAATCACGGGGTATACCCCAAGGCACCTTGATCTAAATCACCCTGTAT